>QEPC01010657.1:5935963-6001282 GCA_003113815.1 Sphenodon punctatus | reverse complement strand
AGGGGGAGGAATTTATTCCATTGGTTTCAATGGGGACACAGCGCCCCATTGAAACCAATGGAATAAATCCGGTACCGGTATACCGGATTTAATCCGGGAATCCGGTTTTCGTGGAACCGGTAACCGGTAAATCCGGTAGCCGGTAATGGGCCCAGGGTCCCACCACTAGTGCTCACAAACGTGCTGTTCTGTATCCAGATGCATTCGCAGTATCCACCAGTATCCAGAAAGATCTGGACTCTGGATGCTGAATGACATCCAGTTAATGTCCGGTGGATTAGCCAGTTAACCGGATTACAGTTCACACGATACCACATTATACAGTTTACTACATCATATATTTGCCCGTAATTCCTTTTCTGTTTACTCTTAGGGCTGAAGCGGCAGCAGCTTTTACCACGCCGTGATTCCATTCCGCCATTTCGGAATTGCCTCAGCCACACCGCGGCTTTTCTGCCGACATTCTACTAATTCCGCCGGCATTCTGCAAATTTGGAAACTATCAGAAAAATTGCGGAATTGTCAAACTGTCGGAAAACCGCTGTTCAGCTATTTCGTGGCGCTGGTGGAATGACGGAAGTAGCGAAAATGGCATGTTTCCGCTATTTGTGAAGGTTGTGGAAGTAGCGGAATGAAATTAGCGGAACTGCGGAAGTAGCAGAATGAAACTAGTGGAATGAAAGCCTCTGCCACACCGTACCACTAATTGTGGAAACACTATTTCCGGCGGAAATAACTACCGCTGCGACTTTCCACTACAGCCCTATTTACTCTCTCCCTTCCCTTCCCCTCCCTCCCTGGGACTGGTTTTAGAGTAGTAAGGGTAATACTCGGTTATGCAGCAAGTCTGCAATCAAGTAATCTGGTAATGCTAATACAGTAACCTAGCCCATTTTTGCAGTAGTATCCGGTAATCTGGTTCAGTGGTTAACCTCCATGGTAATCGGTTTGTTAGCGAATAACCACCAAACTATCTGGAATACCAGATAGTTAACCACGGATAACTTTTTTGATATTTAGTTCATTGGCAAAAAGAGGGCCCCAGTTGACAACCAGTGAATTAATCCATTTAAATTATTTTTCTTTTCATTCACATGTATCTCTGAGTATTTTTCTATATTTGTGTAAAGACATTTGCAAATGTATTATGAAAATACTGAGTTAGGACTGCTGTCTCCACAGGTGCTGATGGGAGATTATTCCTTTGGAGTGAATAGTGAAGATAATTCCATGAGATTTGTGGGATATTGTCCACAGATCAATCCACTTTGGCCTGATATCACACTGCAGGAGCATTTTGAAATTTATGGATCAATCAAAGGAATGAATGAGACTGACATGAAGGAAATCATAAAATGGTAAAAATTCTCATTTTTTGGAATGTTTTACTTTCCTATACATTAGATGCCTGATTTTTCAAGTCTAGGGTTCTTAGCCGACTACAGGAGTTGTCTTTTAAGTTTCACAAAGAGATCACCATAGGCTGTGAAGGAAAATCCCAGCAAAACGAAAAGCCTTTGGAGTTGATCCCAAGCCCCACACCACTTGCGCGTGTTACACACAATGTGCGCGTACCCATATGCACCCAACGTGTGCACACCCTGCATTCAGCCCCACTATGAGGACCATGGCGCACGTGCAGGGGTTTGGGATCGTGCCCTGTGACATTCTATACACCTCTAATTTAACATGAAAGCATACTCCACATTTGCTCCGTGTGTTAATGTAAGAATAATTATCATTGTGGGATGTAAATAATCCTACTTGCATTGTGTATTCAAGCATATTTCCTATGCCTGCCTTAGATAGGATTTCCACATAATTTTAATTTAACAAAACTGCCATTTCACAATTTATCATCTCCTTCTAGATCCTGAAGATATTTCTGAATGAGGCAAGGAAGATGTAGCAATTCTAATTTTTTTCTTTAACCAGAAAGATTTTTTAAAAATAAATAAATAGCACTAACATTTGTAATGGGATACTCATAGGCATTTACTAAATGTACTGAAAAAGGGAATGGCAAACATCATATTTAGGCCAGTGATCAGTCTATCTGTGTTTTGTTTGTTTGTTTTGCAGCATTTCAAATGCACTTGATTTGAAGGAGCATCTACAGAAAAGAACAAAGAAACTTGGAATAGGAATTAAACGCAAGGTATGGCTATTATGAAAAGTTGAATTCATTATTATGACATTGAAGCTGTTGTATCAACAAATTTTAATCTTTTTTCATGTCAGTTATGTTTTGCATTAAGTATGCTTGGAAACCCTTCTATTACACTGCTAGATGAACCATCTACCGGCATGGATCCTAAAGCAAAACAGCACATGTGGTGAGTATTACGTAATGGCATCTCATAAGAGGTTACAATGTAGAGCAATGTTAATATCTTATCTCCATTACTGTATTTTCTCTGTGAACTTTTAAGTTTCTTTGCGATCGGATGTACTCTTCTCTCTAGTTGCATGCTTCTCTCTCACTAATGTTATGGAAAATAATCTCCCATTCAGTAGGGAGTGGAACTATTGGTATCAGATTAAACCGATAATGGTCGTAACGGATTAATCCGATAATGCTGATAATTGTCGGTATTGAAATATTGGATTTTTAACATTGCTGGTTTTCTCGGATTTTTAACATCATCGCCATTTAACAATGGCTGCAATGTTAAAAATCTGATATTTTTATACCAATATTAGGAGATCCAATACCGATAAAACCGATAATCCCCCTCGAGTCCGACCCCTACTGTTCAGTTTGGATAATCTACTCCATAGTTAACATTAGGAAGCCTGTACCTAAATAGACTGTTTATATTTCACTTTGGAGAATATATTCCTTGCTTTCAATTTATAATAAACAACAATACTTAATCATAACTACAAGTGCTACCACAGTAACAATATTTGCCATAGTTAAGGTACGATACATGCTGATGATAATAAGAATAAAATGCTCAATAATATTACCCAACTTCTAAAAAAAAAATCAACCTTTTCTGTAATGCTTTTCATCCATAGATCTCAAAGTGCTTCGTATCAGTAGTTTCCATTAAGAATTATTCTCTTTCATGCTTGCTACATTTGATTACACAAAAATGGAATATTTCCTGGTTGGCTTGTTTTTACATTTTGTTATTTTTATAGGAGAGCAATTCGAACAGCATTTAAAAGTAAAGAGCGTGCAGCCATTCTGACAACTCATTATATGGAAGAAGCTGATGCTGTGTGCGATCGGGTAGCAATCCTGGTGTCTGGACAATTAAGGTAATGTACTGGCCCATGCTAATTCTGACACCTGGTATAAAAGAAAAGGTAGGATCTATCAACTTGAATAAATGTATAATATTGCTCAGGCAGTGGTGCAATTAATGACCCTTAGAACACAAGTGGAGTTGAAACGGTCACAGCCAGCTTTGTTAAACAAAACATTAAATTGGCTATAAGGGGATCTGCCCCCCCCCTCCCCGCCCTAGAAAGCACAGGTTAACTTTTAGCTAGCCTTCTCTGATCCTCCCACAAACTGAGGCTCTTGGGAACCCTCCGGTCACAAAGCGAACTTGAGATATATGCTGCCTTTCCAGCACATCCCTCCCATACCACGCACACCAAACCTGTGCCCTGATCCCTCCGTGGGGGTTGAGAGTGTGTGGGCAAGCAGCACCCACAACTCACTGCTCACCCCCCGCAAGGGTTAAGCCCCACTCTGGCCGCACTTACTCATGGAGTGACTGCCCTCCCCCTGCCTCTTAACCAGTATTACATGCCAGAGAATCAGAATTTATAGACCCCATACCACCTGTACCTGCTACAAACCACCACCAGGAGGCACAGCCTTGTGCTCGGCTGCCTCCCTCCACGCTACAGGATTCCCAGTACATGGGCTAGATCCATGCAAAGGTCTTATCTGATCATGGCTATGACATCTTTAGAGAAGTGCATGCCGTCAGGCCAAAACATCTCTGGACAGCAAAGGAAATCCTCTAATGGCAGATGCAAATGCTGCTGTTGCAGCAAAGAGAGGCTGATTTCTCCTGATTGCCTCACTAAGGACTCCGTCTAGGTGGCAAGACTTCCGAATCCCACGCCACACTTGACACTCAAGCAAGTCTGACCTCACCAGTGTGACATCTGTAAACAAACCATGGATATGTCACACATTTTTCTTGGCCCTAATGGTCAGCCCCATTGCAGTAGACTTGCCAAGCTCACTTTTGCCAAGCTGTATCAGCAAGACATTGAATCTGGCACCTAGCCTTGCCTTACTGTGAAAAAATGACATTAACTGGTCCCATAGCATCCTGCAATGGGCATACCACTCAATCACTGTATGAGAAACCAGGCTAGTTCTTTGAGTGGCTCTGTGATTCTCACCTGTGGGATCACATGATAGCCTTATTGGCTTTTGGAAGTAGCTTGTCTCTTCAATAGCAGTCCTCTGAGGCTTCCAGATAGAGAATCCTGGAAGCTTTGTGCTCCTGCCCGCTTCCTCTCACCTCCTCGGCACTCTCACAAGAGTCTGAGGATATAAGAGGAGTGGGAGGATCCTAGATGATCAGTTTCTTCGCTGCCGCTGGCAACTTCGGAACAGCTTGTGCTCCACCTAAAAAAAAATAGAGTTGGTTAGTTAGCAGTTCCCTTGTTCTTACTCATTAGCTAATAGTTTTCAACAGTTCTCAGTTAGATTACAGTTGCTCTAGTTAGTTATTAGACTTAGTTATTAGTCTCTACTTAGGCGTTTTTCTCTGCCCTTTTCCTGCCAACATGGCAACACCTTTGGGCAAATGCCCTGGGATTCAAACTGTGCACTTTATGTGCCACCATAATCCCGATATCCGACCAGCATGACCAGTGCTTACTATGCTTAGGAGAAGGACATCTTTCAGGGCATATGAAGCCCTCACCTCCCAAGCTCTGAAAGATAGAAAGAGGAGGCTGCAAGAGCTCCTAACCCATAAGGCACTGGAGCCTTCTGAGGAACAGCCAAGCCACCCGCAACATAAGGAACACCCCTCAACTTTAACAAGTTAGCAACCTAAAACCAAAACTGAGCCTGAGTCTATACAGGGCAACCCCACCTCACAGGCTGAGCCCATACAAGGCATATTAACGATGCAAACTGAGCTGGCTCCGGAGGAACTGGGAGATACTGCTGCAGCACGCCTTGACCTGCCTATACAATTAACACAGGCAAATCCGCCCCTGCAATTGGAGAGAGACTCACCGAGTTCCAAGGACCAGTGGCAATCTTCCTCCCAGGCTCTGGCTCAGAGGAACAGTTGGAGCCAAACAAACAGCCCAGCCCTCCTAGAAAGGGGCAATGATACCACTCTTCTTCTGGCTTCTCTCAAAGCTCCTGTGGGGATGTACCTGCCTCTCACAATGATACTGAAAGTACACAGGTCCCAAAGTGCCACCATGATCCAGCGTTGCAATCGCCAGATGGAGAGGATTGTCTTCCTCCCAAGCAGCAGCACCACCCTGTTACTGACTCAGCACTGGCTGCCAAAATACCATCTACAGATGAATGGGGAAATCACAGGCGCCATGCGCCGCTGGAGTCGAATTCAGAGTATGGGTCGTCTTCTCTCCACAGGTATGGTTACCATCTCTACTTTCCACCTCTTGAATATGGTTGGTCCAATGCCTGTCCCTGGCACAGAGACCCTCCTCTCCCATACTGTGACCCCTACAAGGGATCTGCTTGGCGCCACAGATGACCAGAATTTTGAGGACAGACCAAGAAGATCACCCTCCTTTAGGAGCTCCTCTGAATCTCTGGAATGGAGAACACCATCTGCTCCTAAATACTGGCAGGATAGGGATCCATTTCCACCTACTTCTCACAGTGACCATAGGCTACTCTCTCGGCTTTCTCCACAAGTGCACCCTCCCTCCCTGCCAGTGCTCCTTCTTACAGCATGAGCAGCACTGCGGCTATCACCAGTACCACAACGTCGAGACTCCTTATGGCACCGGAACTGGTACCACCCATGGTACCACCAGCACCACTCCTATCACAGCCACACTTCCAACCGCTGCTACCTCTTCAGACCAACAACCGCTCCCTTTTGCAGAGCCAGTACTGGACTTTGTCTGCAACAAACCAGGAGGATTCACTCACATCCCCTCCTAGCGATGGGATCTCTGATCCAATACCTATGCTTGCTACCGAGGATGTTAAAACCTTTCAGGCAATGATCCGATGCCTGGCAGCTGCCCTTCCAAAAAAACCCACTAAAGTCACTAAGAATGCTCCTTCAGGACCTGTATTCGGCATTCTTGCGGAGGGGATGCTGGACATATCAGACACACCTTATTCGAGGAGCTTATGGAATCATCAAGGACTGCATGTGCTACGCCCTCCTACTCACCCTCAATCAGCAACCTCGCTGATACTTTGTACCCAGTAGCCCACTCTTACAACATGCAGCAGCAGCACCTAGCAGACCAGTTTCAGGGAGTTTTCACCAAAAGTATGGCTCCCATGGCAGCAGAGCTCCAGAGATGGGTGGGGGTACCATCTACCTCTGTTTGGATGACTGCCTCATCAGTGTGAAGTCATTGCAAACCCTACGTCATCACGTCGACCTCACGATAGAGCTTCTCCAACACCTGGGGTTGCTAGTCAACTACAAGAAGTCTCAGCTCATGCCCACTCAGCTACTTCCCTCAATTGGAGCGATCATAGACAGTGTCCAGAAAGCTTTCCTACATATGAACTGCTTTATCAACATCTGCTGTATGATAGACCATCTCCAACAGGAACCCACAAAGCCAGGGTGTTCCTTTCTGCACCTCTTAGGACTGTTCGTCTCAACTACCCTAGTCACGCTGCATAAGAACATAAGAAGTGCCGTACTGGGTCAGACCAATGGTCCATCTAGCCTAGCATCCTGTCTCTGACAGTGGCCAATCACGGTGGCTTGGGAGAAGCACCCAACAGGTCACAATGGAGGATCCATTCCCTGTTGTTTTCCCCCAGCTCCCATCATGTTCCCTGATCCTATCTTCCAGAAACTTGTCCAAACCTCTCTTAAACTCAGCTATAGTACTGGCCTTTACCACAGCCTCTGGCAGTAGATTCCACAACCCAATTATATGCTGAGTAAAAAAATATTTTCTTTTATTTGTTTTAAACTTGCCACCCATGAGTTTCATGGAGTGTCCCCTAGTTCTAGTAGTAGCTGAGAGGGTAAATTAACTGTTCCTTGTTTATTAGTTCCACACCACTCATGATTTTATAGACCTCTATCATATCTCCTCTGTCATCTCTTCTCCAGACAAGAGCCCCAACCTACCAAGCCTCTCCTCATACGAGAGCCCTTCCATGCCCTTTATCATTTTTGTTGCCCTTCTCTGTACCTTTTCTAGTTCAGCTATGTCTTTTTTGAGATGGGGCTCCCAGAACTGCACACAATATTCAAGCTGTGGTCGCACCATTGATTTGTATAGAGGCATTATGACATCCTCAGTTTTATTCTCTATTCCCTTCCGAATAATTCCTAACATTCTATTTGCTTTTTTGACTGCTGCTGCGCACTGCGCTGTGGATTTCATTGTATTGTCCACAACCACCCCCAGATCCTTTTCCTGAGTGGTAACTCCTAGCTTAGTACCCAGCATTGTGTACGCATAGTTTGGATTATTTTTCCCTACGTGCATCACTTTGCGCTTGTCCACATTAAATCTCATTTGCCATTTAGATGCCCAGGCACCCAGTGTCGTAAGATTCTGTTGCAGTTCCTCACCGTCTGCTCGTGTTTTAACTACATTGAATAACTTGGTGTCATCTGCAAATTTGATCACCTTACTCTTAACACCCTTTCCCAAATCATTAATGAATACATTAAACGGCACTGGTCCCAATACAGATCCCTGAGGCACACCACTTTTTACATCTCTCCATTGTGTGAGGCTCCGGCTTTGTCCACTGCAGTACCTGCTCAGAGACCGTTACGTCCCATTTTGGTACAGTCTTGGAAAGCAGCTCACACTACCCTCTTGTATCTATCGCTCCTTCCTGTGGTGGTGTTACCCTCACAACATGCTTATCAACACTCCCTTCCAACAACCAGACCCGGATGTCATAGTCACCACCAACACCTCCCTGGAGGGTTTGGGAGCACATTGCAATGATCTCACTACTCAGGGGGGTTGGACAAAAGGTAAAAGGTCCTTTCACATAAATGTCCTAGAACTGAGGGCAATCCGTCTGGCTCTCAGAACATTCAAATCCAGAGTACAGGGTAAGTCGGTACAGATCACAACCAACAACCTCGCTAAAGTCTGTTACCTAAAAAAGCAAGGAGGAGCCAGGTCAAAGCAACTTACAAACATAAGCCCTCCTCCTATGGTACTGGTGCATAGAAAATCAAGTCCATCCCTCAGCAATACACCTACCCAGAGACCAAAAACACCTGGTGAATCGTCTCAGCAGATACCACAAACAGAGACAAGAGTGGTCACTGGCCCCGAGGATAACACGACTTCTCTTCCAATGTTGGGGAACTCTGAAAATAAGCCTCTTTGTGACCCCCCTCAATGCAAATCCCGCAACAAGCTGCCCCAGGCGGTGTGGTGAAAGCTTCAGTATCACCTTTGCAATCAGCAGGACATGCCTCTTATATGAATTTCCCCTACTACCCAAACCAAAGTACAATGCATGCAGAAAAAGAGCCAAACTAATTAGTATAGCCCCAGAGTAGCCCCATCAAACCTAGTTCGCTCACCGTATCTCCCTCACCAGGGAGAAGTGATCCAGATCTGCAATCTCTCCACCTCACAGCTTGGCATATATACGCTGACAGAACCAATAACAAATCTGCTGCAGAGATCAAAGATGTCCTTGTCAAGGCTAGTAAGCCATCCACCAGGTCGGCATATGCTGCAAAGTGGAAAAGGGTCATCTCCTGGTGCAAGTCTAATGACATCGATGTGCAACACTGACCCGTATCAACCATCCTTACCTACTTCCTAGAACTAAAAAAATCTGGCCTCGCAATGTCATCACCATGAGTCCATCTCTCTTCCCTCTCTGCGCACCTCTCCCACCCTTGACAGAAGTCTGATTTTGGATGAAATTGTCTATAATTTCCTCAAGGGCCTCAATAACCTGTGCCCCCCAGTAACTACACCACCTACCCAATGGGACCTCTCCTTGGTCCTCTTAAGACTTAAAAAGTCTCCATTTGAACTTCTGGCTTTGACTTCCTTAACCCACCTTATAAGGTTATCTTCTTGGTGGCCATCATGTCTGCCCGCAGAGCAGGTGAACCAGCTGCCCTCAGAGCCTACCTGCCCTATTTGGTGTTTTATGCCAAATAGGTACAGCTGTGAACTGATCCTGCCTTCAGGCTTAAAGTACTTGCCTCTTTCCATGTGAATCAGACCAGAACACTTCCAGTATTTTTTCCTTGTCCACATAACTCTCCTTTGGAAACAGTGCTCCACATGCTTGACGAAAGGTGGGCACTAGCATACTGCATAGATAGAACCAAACCTACTGCAGGACGGACTCTTTGTCTCCCTGGGAGGCCTACACCCAGGCACCAGACTGTCGACACATCGCATCTCAAAGCTCATTGCTGCCTGCATTACAACCTGCTACTATCTGGCAGGAAAACAAGCCCCTGATGGGCTTAGAGCTCATTTTACAAGAGCAACGGCTACTACCATTGCAGCAAAGTATATTCCTATCCAGGATATCTGCAAGGCAACCACCTGGAAATCAACAGACACCTTTGTGAGGCATTATGCCCTTGATCGTGCAGAGATGCTTCTTTCGGGAGAGTGATGTTCTCAGCTATCCCTCCCTGATCCAGCTTCCTCCACCCATATACAAGTAAGATCATACTGCTTATATTCTCCCATAAGTGAGAATGACACAACCACACGAAGAAGAAATAAAGGTTACTTGCTGTAACTTAGTTCTTTGTGATGACTCCGTGGATTCTCACTCCCCTTCCTCCATTTCTGGAGCACTAGGGAAGGGTTGTACTTGCTACTTACAAGTTTACGTACATTATCCTCAGTAGCTGGGCGGGAAGGAACTGATCATCTAGGCTCCTCCCCCTCCTCTTATACCCTTGGACTCTTGCGAGAGTGCCAAGGAGGTGAGAAGTGGGGAACAGGAGCACTAAGCTTAAGCCTGAGAGGACTGCTTTCTCCCCCTGCTGCAGACAGTCCTCCGGCTTGGTAGCTCTTCCTTTGATTGGCAGAAAGCAGAAGAAATTAGTAGACCTTTGCTCATGTGCCTCCTGTGCTACCCGCCCTGCTCTCTCCAGTTTGTTCTTCTGCCTCGGATCAGCAGGTCACTTTTTTGGAAGCTCCGTGGAGCACATTTTCTCGGACAAACAGCATTGACGGGGCCAAGGGGTACCGTGTCCTTCCGAGCCGCACCACTAGCTGCGGTGCTAGGACCCCGGCCGGCTCTCGCACAGTAGCCCAAGAGCAAGGAGAAGCCCAGCGGGTCTAATCTTCGTGGGCTCTACTTCTCCATCCCGAACAGCCTTCTGCAGCGGCAGTAGGGCAGTTCATTCCGGCCCCTCCTATGTTTCAACAGGAGGGTTTTCAGCCGGTTACCTGTCCTCTCCCTCTCAGTCACGGTGAGAGAGCAGGGGACATTATGGACGCCACCTTCAGGAAGAAGGTAAGATCATCCCGGACCTGGGGTGTGTGTGTCTCATTTCGGTTGTTTCCCTGCTAAGCCTCGGGAGCAGAGTTCTGATGCAGGATGTTTTCTGCCCCTCTTTTGTTCCCTGGCAGGTCTCCTCACAGGGAGAACCAGCGGCAGCCTCCACTTTACCCTCCCCTGAGGGGTTGGGGACTCAGGCTGAAGCTTTTCTTTCTCTAAATTCCACCATGGGAAAGGTCATGGAGTCTCTCTCATGGCTTTGTGAGAGACAGGGAAAAAAGAGAAGGGGCACCCCGGGCAGGGACAAGGCTTGTTGCCCTAAAAAGAGATGGGCAAAAAGGGTGGGAAGGCCTCTTCAGGCCCCAAGGGGTGCTGTTTCCCACCTTTTGAACTCTCCTCAGTCCTCTGCTCGTAGCAGCTCACCCGAGGAGAGGGGAAGGAACCTCGGGGCAGCGGCTCCCCAAGTTACTTTCGGATTCGCACTCCGACTCTCTGAGCTTGAGGCGGGGGAGTGGCAGGATCCCCCTCAGTCTAGCAAGGATCAGGATAGGCAATTCCCTCTCAATTTTCGTGAGGAATTAATGGCCCAGTTGGTTAAGACACTCCGCCTGGAGGAAAAACCCTCCAAAGATCAATCATCTGACACAGAGCAGGCGGAGGAGGAGGATCGTCAGCTCATTCCCTCGGTTCAGGGAAGGGATGTAGGAATTCCTCTGGACAGGGCCTTTGAAAAGTGGAAATGTCCAGTTAAGGTTTGCAGGATGAACAAAACTCAGGAGACCCTTTATAGTTTTTCCAGAAAGAAGGAGGGCTTGTTTAGAAACCCTAAGGTGGATGCAGCCGCTGCTTCTCTGGCGAGGGAGATGGTATTCCCTACAGAGGGGAATTGCTACCCCAAGGACCCCTCAGACAGGGCCATCGACGGGGTCCTGAGGAAGGCTCTAGACTCCTCTTCAGTCTCCCTGAGGATAAATATCCTATCCTCGTACGTGGCCAGAGCCACTATGGCGTGGCTGCAGGAAATGCAGTCTGCAGACATTTCTGAGAAAATATTTAAGATCCTTTCTTCGCGTGTCATGTTAGCTCATGCCCTGCTGGCCGATGGCACTACTGACGTCCTCACCTGGTCAGCCCGCGCAGTTTATCTTTTGTGGCTAGAAGGAGAATTTGGCTAAGATTGTGGCAGGGGGACGCCACGGCAAAAAATCTCTTGGTGACGGGACCCTATAAAGGATTCAAGTTTTTTGGAACTTGTCTAGACAAGGTCTTGTCAGATGCCAATGATGAGACTAAAACGAAAACTTTACAACAATTATGGATCAAAAAAGAGGTCCTTTTGAGCCCCATCCTTCAAATTTGAGGGTCCCTCCTCCTCCTTTCCCAGGCGCAATCAGTTCCGGGGTACGGAATTCTCTAGGCAGCCTTTTCGATTCCGGGGGCAGCGCCAGTGCAGGCCCGACCGGGGCAGACAGCGGGAACCAGCTTCCTCCCAGCCAGCCAAGCAAGCATGACTCTCAGAGAGATGGAGAGAGAGGGGGCAGGCTTCAACTTTTCTTCAGGGTTTGGGAAAGTTCAATTTCAGACACTTGGGTCTTACAGCTAGTGCATCAAGGCTATGTCTTAGAACTCAGGCGAAACCCAAGGAGCTTCCCTCTCCAGTCTCCAAAGGTCCCCAAAGATTTCTCGCTGTGACCACAGAGATAAACAGTTTGTCAGGGGCAATAGAAAAAGTTCCTCTCGATGAGAGGGGCCTAGGCCTCTACTCTATAATCTTTTTGGTGCCAAAAAAGACCGGCCAATGGAGGGTGGTCTTAGATCTAAAGTATCTGAACAAGTGGATAAGGCCACAGAAGTTCAAAATGAAATCCGTCAACTCCATTTGTCAAAGCCTCTCCAAAGGGGATTGGTTGGCTTCCCTGGATGTGAAGGAGGCCTACCTCCACATACCCATCTTGCTGACTCACAGACAATGACTCAGGTTCTCCTTCAACCAAAGCCATTGGCAGTTCAGGGCACTGCCATTCGGCCTCTCATCAGCTCCCCAGACCAAGACCCTCATTACGTTAATAGCAAATCTCTGCAAGGAAGGGATTCATGTGTTTCCCTACCTGGACAATCTCCTAGTCAGAGCTCCGTCTCAGGAGAGAGCCTCCAGGGAAGCTTCCAGGGTAATCAGTTATCTGAGCTCCCACGGGTTTGTAGTGAACCTCTCCAAAAGCCAGCTAACTCTATGTCGCAGGATAGAGCATCTAGGGGTGATCATAGATACCTCCTTAGATGCCATGTGTGTGCCAGAGGGGAGACGGGCTCTGATTCTCCTTGTACAAGCCAGCCATCAGCTGTGGCTCAAAACTTTGGCAAGGTTATTGGGGTTGATGGTCTCTTGCTCTTGCCAAGTCAGGTGGGCACACTGCAACCTAAGATCCTTGCAGCAGCTGCTCTGTCCTTTCCAGAGAGAGCTTACCCTAGAGGGAAATCCTTGGGTCTTAATCCCCACCCACCTGAAATCCTCCATATCTTGGTGGTTAAACCCAGTAACATTCTCAGTGGGAGTGCCCTTAATGGAGCCCTCCTGAAAGGTGGTAACCACCGATGCCAGCCTCAGAGGTTGTGGGGCTCACATGGAGGGAAGGTCGATTTAGGACCTCTGGTCTCTGAAGGAACGTGCCAAGAGCATAAACTTCCTGGAGCTCAGAGCAATTTGCCTGGCGCTGGTACAATTGTCTCCTCACCTCCTCAATTTTCATGTCCTGGTCTATACGGACAATACCACCGCCAAGGCTTATGTGAACTATCAGGGAGGGTTGAGGTCTCTGTCCCTTCAGAGAGAGACCTCGAGACTCTTCAATTGGGCCCAACTTCATCTAGCTTCCCTGAAAGCCTTACACATATGTGGGATAGACAATTGTCAGACGTACTGGCTCAGCAGAAAGGAATTAGATCCACACGAGTTGTCTCTGAACAGGAAGGTGTTTCACCGGATAGTAAAGAGCTTCGGCAGTTCAATCATGGATCTCTTTGCCACCAGGGAGAATGCGCAGGTGGAGCGGTTCATGGCAATATCAGAAACTGTGGGCGCCGCAGCCTTAGATGCCCTGAATCAGAAGTGGCCTCTAGGCCTTCTCTACGCCTTTCCTCTCTTTCCCCTGTTGGTAAGGACAGTAGCAAAGATCAAAAGAGAGGGAGCACAGATAATCCTGGTGGCCCCATGGTGGCCAAGACGCCCTTGCTTCTCGGACCTCATGGAGCTGAGTGTGGAGAATCTCTTCCATCTACCTCTGGTTCAGGATCTACTCTCCCAGGGTCCCCTGCTCCATGAGAGCGCCAGCTCTCTAAAGTTGTCAGCTTGGAAATTGAGTGCCTAGCCCTCCAGAAGAAAGGGTATTCGGGGGCGGTGCTCGGGACTCTCTTGGCAGCCAGAAGACTGGCAACCAGGAGATCCTACAGGGCAACTTGGAGGGTTTTTGCTCTTTGGGCAATGACCAAAGGGCTGGACCCATGCATGGCTTCTATTCCACAGGTTCTGGACTTCCCGCAGGCGGGACTAGAAAAGGGTCTCAGACACAATACCCTTGCCAGACAGACCTCAGCACTGAATTCAGTTTTGAGCACTCTGTCCAATAAAAACATATCGACACACAGACGTAGATGTCAGTTTTTGAGAGCTGCGAAGCATCTTTTGCCTCTGGTCGTGCACAGGCGTCCCTCATGGGACTTAAACCTCGTAATTGACGGTTTAACAAAGTCTCCTTTTGAACCCCTTTCTCAGGGTTTCCCTTTATATGTTATCGCTAAAGGTGGCTTTCCTGATAGCGGTTACCTCTGCCAGGAGGATGTCAGAACTGGGAGCACTCTCGGTGGAAGAGAACTTTTGCACCTTTCACAAGCAATCGGTTACCCTTAGACTTGATCAGGCCTTCATACCAAAATTCAATTCAATTTTCCATAGATCACAGGAGGTGATTTTACCATCTTTCTGTCCCAATCCCGTGTACCTGAAGGAGAAACTGTGGCATACCTTAGATGTGCGCCACGCTCTTAAGGTCTTTTTATTCAGAACTCAGAGTTTCTGAAAGACGACAGCACTCTTTGTTAATCTCTGAGCTAGTGTGAAGGGTGCAGGAGTCTCAAAGACCCTAATTTCTAAGTGGGTGAAACATGCTATAATCGAGGCTTACAAGGCCAAGGGAAGGGTTCCCTCCCTTCAGATTTGGCCTCATTCTGTCACGGGAGCAGCCACTTCCTATGCCTTCAAGGCAAGAGCATCCTATGAGGAGATTTGTTGAGCTGTGACTTGGGCATCAGTTCACACTTTTGTAAAACATTACAAGATCAATACTTACCAATCAGCTGAGGCAGCTTTTGGGAGGAGAGTTCTACAGGCGGTGCTGGAGTCTCCTGGGGCTGTTCCCTCCCTCCCTTAGGTTCCCTGCTGCTTGGGTATATCCCAGCTGGAGGATTGTCTGCGGCAGTGGGAGAAAAGAGAATTGGTCACCTACCTCGGTGAATTCTTTTCTTCCTCTGCTACGCAGACAGTCCTCCGGACCCACCTGGGGAACAGCATTAGGGGCGGAAGCAATTTGTCTTTCTATTATGTTTAACTAACTATATGTCTTAGTTAATATGGATCCTGTTTGGATCGAAACGTTATGATCTTCAAAATTTGGAGGTTACTCTCTATCAGTTAGACCTAGGGCAGTTTTTAGCTTTTCTTGTCGACACAAGGCAGCCGGTCCTCCGCTCTGGAACTCATGGAGAGAGCAGGGCGGGTAGCGCAGGAGACGCATGCGCAAAGGTCTACTAATTTCTACTGCCTTCTTCCAGTCAAAGGAAGAGATACCCAGCCGGAGGACTGTCTGCGTAGCAGAGGAAAAAAAGAATTCACTGAGGTAGGTGATCAATTCTCTTGCTTAAAGAGAGACGCTACTTCCAAAAGCCAATAGGACTATTACATGATCTCATAAGTGAGAATCCACTGAGACATCTCGAAGAACTAAGTTATGGTAAGTAGCCTTTATTTTGTGATCGCAATTAACTTGTGGAACTTACTACCAGAGGAAGTGGTCACGGCCAGTAGTGTAGCTAGTTTAAAAAGGGATTGGATAAGTTCTTGGAGAATAGGTCTATTAATGGCTATTAGCCAAGTGGGTTTTGGGAACGTAATCTCTTGCTGTTGGGGGCTGGAACAGCAGGGAATGGATTACCCAATGTGACCTGTTGGGTACTGCTTCTAAGACAGAGAGAGTGGATGCTGTTAGAGACAGGATGCTGGGCTTGATGGACCATTGGTCTGGCCCAGTATAGCACTACTTATGTTCTTGTGTTCTTACCTGCTAAAATGATTGATTGCTCCCAGGAACAGAGGTAGAGAGGCAACCAAACCATAAGAAGATGTCTGAGAGGAAAAAAACTGGATAGACGGGAAGGGGGAAAGGGGCACCTTATGGAAAGCATATAAGCCACAGAAAGATCCTTGCTAAAGGGCAGTCCACTCCTACTTCCAGAAAGCCCAGAGTCCCAATACTTAAGTGAGTTGCTCCAAGGGCAAGCTCCAGTTGCTCTGCAGACTTGAAACTGGTGTAAAGAGACGCACCTGGCTCAATGGGCTAGAACTTAAACCCCCTTAGCTACCTGAATTCTTGTGGGGTCAGAGCCTTGCCTGAGGCACCATTGCCAGTCCCACCCTCCCTGGCTTCCCAAATCCTGCTTGGGTCGCTGCACCAATGTAGGCAAACGCTGCCCTCCCTCAGCTTGATCTCCATTCCAGGGAAGCTGCGGTAAGAGCATTAAATAAACCTATGGATTATATTTATTTTAAATATTAAGTTAAAATAGAAATAAAAAAAATACATTTCTGTTTTTTTATAAATAATCTCTAATAATTCTTAGGTGTATTGGTACAGTTCAACATCTAAAGAGTAAATTCGGCAAAGGATATTATTTGGAAATTAAATTGAAAGAAACACCAGGCTTTCACCAGATGGAGCATCTTCAGAGAGAGATTTTGCACATCTTTCCGAATGCAAACCGCCAGGAAAGGTAAACGTATATTAATCCAGTTTAGTCTAGAGTATGGTTGCTCTGTTGGTCCCAAACATGAGAAAGACAAGAGACAACATTTTTAGAGAGACTAGTAGGGCTGAAATGAGCCAAAATGGGAAATCTCGTAGAAATCTCAGTTCCTGATATCATCTCAGTCGAATTGAGAACCTCTTGGTAATGTTTCAACCAGCATTTTGTTCCTTGATTTACCGACTTTCCGTTTATCAGGATCCTGTTTACTGCTTTGCCATTTACCGCCCATTTTAAATCCTGAGAGGTAATACCGACGCAATATTGCATTTCTTGCACTCAGTTTTCCCTTATACTTCCTTGTCACTCATTAGCTGGTGCGCAGGTTTCTTTACTAATCTGCAGTCCAGTCAAATTTGTCAAAGCAAAGTACAACATAGAACAGCAATTCTGCTTGGAGACACTGGAGTGGAGGTTAAAGGGCACTGTGGGGAGGTTAGGAGGTGGGCTATTTGCACAGTGATTGACTCAGAAATGCGAAAACAACAAACCTGGAAGTAGAACAGTACCTTTGACATGAGGTAAGCAGTAAATGAATGGTATGCAGTAAGTGGAACATCGGCAAATTCAGGCGGTATTGGGAAACATCCGGGAAATTGATCTTGGTTCCTGATATGGTGAAATTTCTCGCATGCAACAATTTAGCTACTTGCTTTAGCCTTAGATACTGCCCTTAATTGGACCAATGAAACGTATCATATTAATGATATTGGGGCTGATCCTAACCCCTGTGCGCAGCGCACATGCAGCACTACATGCACCCCTGTTACAGAGACGATGGCGCGCACACAAACTGTGTGTAAACTTTGCACAGTGCACATGCACGTACACAGGTTTAGGATCAGCTTCACCTTCTCTTATCTCTCTAAATATAGAATAACAGTAAACCGATCTTATTTGTTTTGTATGTGTTTCTATCAGTTACGTATGCATCTTCGATTAGTGATTGCTGTATTATCTTAAACTTAAAGTTTATAAAAACTTTTGTAGAGAAGAAAAATGGGAATAAAGAAATCCTTGAGAAACTAAAGTACTATTTACTCATAACCAGATGTGACACATAACTAAATTTTAAAAAAGTAGAACTATATTTCTGCAAAATACATTAACCAACTTTTCTCCCCCTGCCTCCGGCTACTCCTCCTCTCGGGTAGCTGTCCCTGTAGACCGCCAGGAGGCAGAAGTGAAACTCTTGATCTGCACATACGTGGCCTGAGGTATCCCGGTCCTTCCGTCCGTCTTCTGCCTCAGGACTGTCAGGACATCTTTTTTATTTTTCCTTGGGGAGGAGGTGGCCGCAACTGAACCACTGAGGAAGGAGGCGGGGCCACAGGGCAGCGATTTTTTCCAGACGCAGTCTTGGGAACCGTGCTTTTAACCCCGGCCAGCTCCCTTGCAACGCGCCTGGGAACGGGGGAAGCCGTCTGGGCAGTCTCCAGCAGTGCTGCAGACATTGCCGGCGTTCCCCCTGCCTGGGAGACAGACCCAGAGCGCTGAGGTCTGTCCGGCCCGATACAACTGACCACTAACAGTCACAAGCCTTCCCCCTCCTCCACAGCCATGGAGCCAGTTAAAGAGGCAGCAGAGCGAGAACACACAACGGATGAATCGCAAGTAGTTTCTCTGTCGTCCTTGGCAAATTCAGTGGGCAAAATACTGGAGTCCTTAGACAGACTCTGTGAGCTCCAGTCGCAGGGAAAAAGAAAAAGAGCCCCAGAAAAATTAAAACCTAATAAGAGGTCCCCCAGAGCGGGGAAAAAGAAAGGCGGGAAAGGCAAAAGGAAAAGCTCCAGTAGGGGGAGCCAGAGTTCGTCTTTTAGATTCGCCTCAGGCATCAGAGGAGAGTTCTATCCGTGATCAGCCTGAGGGATCCAGGAAGCAAGTATTTCTTGATTCAGATTCTGATTCAGATTCCATTCAGGGGTTTTCTGAAGTAGAGGAAGGGGAGCTAGGGGAACCCAGCTCAGACCCAAAAGAAAAGGACAGGCAGTTCCCTCTGGCCCTTAGAGAATAGCTCATGTCCAAAGTCATAGAAACACTACAACTAAAAGAAAAACCCTCCAAAGAGAAATCTTTGGATTCACAGGAGGAAGAGCACAGAGATTACATTCCCTCAATACATAGGAGGGACCAGGGTCTCCCCCTGGACAGGGCATTTGAGAGGCTAGTACTGGAAGAGTGGAAAAGTCCTAACAAAACCTACAAAATGAATAAAACACAGGACTCTCTGTATTCCTTCTCTAGAAAGAAGGAACCAGTCTTTAAAAATCCCAAAGTGGATGCAGCGGCAGCCTCTCTAGCCAGGCAGACAGTTTTCCCCACGGAGGGGGACTAATCCAAAAGATTCCACAGATTGAGCAGTGGACTCAGCCCTTAGAAGAACTTTAGATTCCACAGCTGCCTCCTTAAAAATTAATATTGTGTCCTCCTATGTCGCTCGAGCTCTCCTGTCTTGGATGCAGGAGGCCCAAGATCCAGGGATCTCAGACAAACGATCCCAAAAGCTCACATCTCGTATCCTGATGGCCACAGCCCTGATAGCTGATTCCGCAACAGATGCTATGACCTGGTCGGCTCGGGCAGTAGCAAACTCTGTCTCTGCCAGGAGAAGAGTTTGGCTTAGATCTTGGCAGGGAGACATTACGGCAAAAACCCTACTTGTCTCGGGCGCTTACAAGGGACTAAAACTTTTCAGAGTCTGTCTGGACAAGGTCTTAGCGGATGCAACAGATAAAGACAAATCTAAGACCCTACAGCAGGTGGGAGCAAGAAAGAGGTTCTTTCGTGCCCCTCCCTTCAGACCACGGGGAAATCAAGGCCCTCCTAGAAAGCTCTATCCCCAGAACACTAGGGAAACTGCTCGCCCCTTCCCCTTTCGAAACGGGTGCAAGGCAGGGCAGATATGATAGGCAGAAACTCAGGGTTACTAACCAGAGCCAAACCAAACAGGACTCCTGACTATTCCGAAACAGAGGTAGGGGGCAGACTTCAAAATTACTCGCTAGTCTGGGTCAATTCAATAACAGACGCGTGGGTGTTAACCTACGTAGAACAGGGATACACCATAGAGTTCAGAGGTCAACCCCGGCAAAGATTCGTTGTGTCCCTAGTCGCAAAGAACTCTCCCAAGTATCAGGCGATGGTAGATGAATTTCACAGGCTCTGGGACATCCGCCCCATAGAGGAAGTTCCACCTGATCAGGTCAGACAAGGTCTCTATTCCATCTTATTTATCGTTTCGAAAAAGCTAGGGAGCTGGCAAGCGGTGTTAGATTTAGAATCCCTAAACAGATATGTGAGGAGACAAAGATTCAAGATGGAGACAGTGACATCCATCTGCCAGAGCCAAAGGTGGGGTGATTGGCTAGTGTCTCTGGACCTCAGGGAGGCGTACTTACATATCCCAATCTGGCCTCCCCACAAAAAATGGCTTAGGTTCTGTTTCCAGAACACACACTGGCAATTCAGAGCCCCTACCCTTCGGTCTGTCATCCGCCCCCTGGACGTTCACAAAGATTCTAATTCCTCTCATAGAAAACCTCAGGAGGAAGGGAATTCATCTATATCCTTACCTGGACGATATACTCCTCAGAGTACAGTCCAAGGACAAGGTCCTAGCAGACCTGAGCAGAACGATACAGTACCTAGAACAGCATGGCTTCTTAATCAACAGGGACAAAAGTCATCTGATACCGACTCACAGGCTCGAGCACCTAGGAATAATCTTAGAAACTTCCTTAGACGTCGCCCTGGTCCCTCCTCCCAGACGACAAAAGATCCACACCCTAATTCTCCTGCTGCAACAGAAAACGAGAATGAGGTTGAAGGCGCTGGCCCAACTGTTAGATCTCCTGATCTCCTGCACCCAACAAGTGAGATGGGGGCGTTTTCACTGCAGACCCTTACAGCAACAGCTGCAGCCTTTTCAAAGAGAGCTCACATTAGGGCTCAACCCATGGGTCCCGATCACACCAAGCCTCAAACGATCAATGTATTGGTGGTTAGAACCAGAAACGTTCCTCCTCGGGATGCCGCTCACAGAACCCTCCAGAGCAATCATAACAACAGATGCCAGCCTCAGGAGATGGGGAGCTCACATGGGCCCTCACTCGGTGCAGGGCCTATGGTCCAAGTCAGACTTGGCATGGGGGATCAACTTCCTAGAGCTGAAAGTGATCTGCCTGGCACTGAAGCAGCTTCTACCTGTCCTAACGAGTACACATCTACTGATATATACCGATAACATAACAGCCAAGGCCTACATAAACCATCAAGGAGGCTCCAGAGTTCCAACTCTCCACGTAGAGGTGGTCAAACTGTTCTCATGGGCTCAGAGGCACCTAGCATCACTGAAGGGTCTCCATATAAGGGGGTGAGACAACTGACGAGCGGATTGGCTAAGCAGGCAGATGATAGACCCACACGAGTGGTCACTGGACAAGGAGGTCTTCAAGGACATAGTGAACACCATCGGTCTCCCAAAGATGGACCTCTTCGCCACTCGGGAAAACAAGCAGGTACCAGCATTCATGTCCAGAATTCCCTGCAAGGAGGCAGCGGCAATGGACGCTTTGAATCAGACCTGCCCGCAGGGTCTGCTCTATGCCTTTCCTCCGTTCCAACTAATAGCCAGAACAATAACAAAGATTAAACGAGAGCAAGCACAAGTCATCCTCGTTACACCTTGGTGGCCCAGGAGACCATGGTTTTCGGACTTAGTGGAGCTGAGCCATTCACAGTACAGGATCCTTCCACCCTCCCCAAGTCTACTGTCACAGGGCCTCATATTGTGCAACAATCTACAAAACCTAAAACTGACAGTGTGGAGATTGAACGTGCAGCCTTGAGAAAGAGGGGCTACTCGGAAGCGGTCCTATCCATGATACAGCGCTCGCAATGCCCAGCTACCAGACGAGCATACACGGCTACGTGGAAAACCTTCGCCTTATGGTCAATGAAAAGAAGGCAAGATCCTTGCAGAGCAGAAGTACCAGAGGTGCTGGAATTCCTACAACAGGGTTTGGACAAAGGACTCAAACCCAATACCCTGGCCAGACAGGCAGCAGTCTTAGACTCCGTACTCAAGACAATTTCTAACAGGGCAATCTCCGCTCATAAACACGTTAGACAGTTTATGAGGGTGGCTAGGATAATCTCACCCCCTGTAGTTCATAGATACCCCTCATGGAACTTAAATTTGGTTCTGGATACACTTACTAGGGCGCCCTTTGAACCTCTCAGACATATGTCTATGTATTTTCTATCCATAAAGGTAGCCTTTTTAGTAGCCATGACATCCACAAGATGAATCTCGGAGTTGGGGGCCCTCTCGGTGGAGGATAACTTCTGTATCTTCCACTAGCAGTCAGTAACCTTGAGGTTAGACCAAGCATTTATCCCTAAGGTCAACTCAAAGTTTCACAGATCCCAAGAAATAGTATTGCCATCCTTTTGCCCCAAACCGACCCATCCCAAAGAAAAGGTTTGGCATTCTCTAGATGTATGTAGGGCCTTGAAGATTTATTTAGTTCAAAGTCAGGCGTTCAGGAAATCCACTGCCTTGTTTCTTAATATCAGGGCAGGGTACAGAGGCACCAAAGCGTCTAAGACTCTGATATCAAAATGGGTCAAGCAGGCGTATAAAGCGAGGGAAAGGTTCCACTCAGTTAGGAGTGCTGCTACTTCGTATGCCTTCAAATCCAGAGCTTCATACGAAGAAATATGTAAGGCAGCCACTTGGAGCTTGTTACCTACATTTGTCAAGCACTACAAGATTGACACATTCAATTCCTCCAAGGCGGCATTTGGTCAAATGGTGTTGCAAGCGGTACTGGAAGCTCCCAGTGCTGTTTGTTCCCGCCCTTAGTGACCTGTTTCCCTTTTGGGCTGCTCGGGGACATCCCGAGCGGAGGAGTAGCCGGAGGCAGGGGGCAAAAAGGGAATTGGTCACCTACCTTCGGTGAATTCTTTTCTCCCCTGCTCTCCGGATACTCCTCCGGCCCTCCCTACCAAACAGCAGCAAAAGGGTGGGGAGCATAGCCAAGCACACACAATAATTGGGTTTTGGATAGGTATGCCATCATAGGGGGCAACTGGGATAGGATTCCCCTCAGCGGGGTTGCTTTTCTTCGTTATATACTGTTCTTTACAAACTTATCTCTATAGTTGGTGGTATTACTAGGGTTTACACCAGCCGAAATGTTAAGCACGTGAGACCTGGTCCAGGGCTTGGGGATAGACTGAAGGACCAGGATAGCTCGACACGCATGTGCAGATCAAGAGTTTCACTTCTGCCTCCTGGTGGTCTATGGGGAGAGCTACCCGAGCGGAGGAATATCCGGAGAGCAGGGGAGAAAAGAATTCGCCAAAGGTAGGTGACCAATTTCCTTTGGCAGCTATTTACAAAGTCCATTGTAGAAATACCAATGAACTCTTCACAGGTAGGGCAAGCTGGGGAAGAAGCTACTCTCTAAAACAATGTCACAAGTTTTCATTATAGATCCTTTCCCCAAACCCTGAATGCTTTTTAAGTTCATCACTATGTATGCTCTGAGACACACTGGTCCCTTTTCTCTTTTGAAGAGGGTTGCTCCACATGGTTGGTGGCTGTCAAAAGTAGGTGGGAATTCTTCCAAATAATGTTTGAATAGTTTGGACAGTCCAAGTAATAGTTTTGTCATCTTCATCTTGAAGGAGACCACGCTTGTGGCTTTGGTTGATGACCTCCTCGTAGAGTTAGACCAGGACCGTATGACCCTGTTAGTCTTGCTGGATCTATCTGCGGTTTTTGACACCATGAATCATGAAATGGTATTCATGGTATTCTGCGGGACCTGGCCGGGGTGGACGGTACCGTCATGCGGTGGTTCCGTTCATACCTGGTGGATAGATCACAGTGGGCAATACTAGGTGACTGTACATCATCCCCTGGAGGTGTCCTGTGTAGGGTCCTGCAGGGTTCCATTCTGTCCCCTCTCTTATTCAACGTGTATATGAAGCTGCTCAGGGAGGTTGTGCGCAGCTGGACGATCCGCTGTCATCAATATGCAGATGACCCAGCTGTATCTATCATGACTTGGGAGATTCGGTTAATATGAATAGTCCTGGCCACTGTCACAGACAAATGATGGACAGCTAGTCAAATCTAAAATAGCAATTCCTGAGTGAATATGATGAGACTGCAATGCTTTGCCTAACCCTCAGAAAATGATATCCATTTGTGTGAAATTTACTTCTGTATTGTATTTTTTTTTTTTTCAGTTTTGCTTCCATTTTGGCATACAAAGTTCCAAAGGAAGATGTGCACTCACTTGCACATTCTTTTTCTAAGTTGGAGGAAGGTGAGTCAAGTTCAGATCAAATGGTCATAAGGATCCCTTCTGGCTTTAAAAATTTGTAACTGTCAGCTGGAATTGGATTAGGGCCCAGATATGCCCTTTCTGCTGTACATCATTATCGCCAAACTCTTGGGACAAAGATCTGCTTTTTCATGTTCATCTTGGCATCCTCATGCATTGCTCTGCTGCTGAAAGAATAATAAAGACTAACTCTGGATTAGTCCCATTGAAGCCCACTAAGAAGGGTGAGGTACTCAACCTGCTTTGATTGAGTCTTCACAAAAAAACTGATTATGACAAACATTAAAGAAGAGCAAGTACAAAGCTGCTCAGGGCTTCAGTGGGACTAATCCAGAGTAAGTGGTTTGTGTATCGGGGCTGAAGAATACAATCTTCCATCCACTGAAATAAATTGCTAAGCTCCCACTTTAATGGTAGAGAACTGTTCCCTACATGAGAAGAGTCATTCCATCATCGCCTCAGTTCTATGGAACTGCATCAGGTGAGAAAAGGAGGCAAGGGAAGGATGCAGAAAATGTACATCTTTTTAATCTTTTATTTATACATTTGGGTAAATATGCTATTATCTACTTTGGATTCTGCTTCTATGCAAGCCTTGAGATCTCACTGAAATAGTCAATCCTGCATAGCAGGCATTGGATTGTATTGGGCTATCTGTAAAACTAACATGGATTGACAAAGTCGTTTTGATGTCTGTCAGTTGTTGTTGAGTAAACAATTATTTCTCTCTCTTTTAACAGCAAAACATGCCTTTAATATTGAGGAGTACAGCTTTTCTCAAGCAACTTTGGAACAGGTACATTAAGATTTTTTTATTTCATTTATATAATAAAAATTGCTTTAATCCACAGAACATAGTTTCCACATACAGGAAAAGAGGAAAGTAAGTAGAAGTCATAAACCAGAGGTGAAGAGACTACGGTGTTTGGAATGTAGGAAATGCATGCCGTCATGAGTTACAAACGTAATCCAGGAAATTTGACTAGGTGAAATAAATTGTCACAGAATCACGGGCTGGAAGGAATCCCAAGGTTATCTAGTCCGGCCCCATGGCATTAAGTGGGACCCACAGTACTTACACTATCCCTAAAAGATATCCGTCCAACTTACTTTAAAGTCCTGCAGTCCCCACAACCTCCTTTGGCAAATGAATCCACCGCCTGACTGTCTTGGAAGTTAGAAAATTCATCCTAGTGTTTAGCCTAAATATTTTTTCCTGCAGTTTAATCTCATTACCTCTAGTTCTATCCCCAATGGCAAGAGAGAACAACAACTGGGCACTATTGTGCTTGTAGCGGATTTTATGGATTTGATAACTATAATCATTTTCTCCACCCTTCTTTCTTTTCTAGGCTAAACATTCCCATTTCCATCAGCCTCTCCTCCTAGATCTGTCCNAACTTGGGCATCAGTTCACACTTTTGTAAAACATTACAAGATCAATACTTACCAATCAGCTGAGGCAGCTTTTGGGAGGAGAGTTCTACAGGCGGTGCTGGAGTCTCCTGGGGCTGTTCCTTCCCTCCCTTAGGTTCCCTGCTGCTTGGGTATATCCCAGCTGGAGGATTGTCTGTGGCAGTGGGAGAAAAGAGAATTGGTCACCTACCTCGGTGAATTCTTTTCTTCCTCTGCTACGCAGACAGTCCTCCGGACCCACCTGGGGAACAGCATTAGGGGCGGAAGCAATTTGTCTTTCTATTATGTTTAACTAACTATATGTCTTAGTTAATATGGATCCTGTTTGGATCGAAACGTTATGATCTTCAAAATTTGGAGGTTACTCTCTATCAGTTAGACCTAGGGCAGTTTTTAGCTTTTCTTGTCGACACAAGGCAGCCGGTCCTCCGCTCTGGAACTCATGGAGAGAGCAGGGCGGGTAGCGCAGGAGACGCATGCGCAAAGGTCTACTAATTTCTACTGCCTTCTTCCAGTCAAAGGAAGAGATACCCAGCCTGAGGACTGTCTGCGTAGCAGAGGAAAAAAAGAATTCACTGAGGTAGGTGATCAATTCTCTTGTTTAAAGAGAGACGCTACTTCCAAAAGCCAATAGGACTATTACATGATCTCATAAGTGAGAATCCACTGAGACATCTCGAAGAACTAAGTTATGGTAAGTAGCCTTTATTTTGTGATCGCAATTAACTTGTGGAACTTACTACCAGAGGAAGTGGTCACGGCCAGTAGTGTAGCTAGTTTAAAAAGGGATTGGATAAGTTCTTGGAGAATAGGTCTATTAATGGCTATTAGCCAAGTGGGTTTTGGGAACGTAATCTCTTGCTGTTGGGGGCTGGAACAGCAGGGAATGGATTACCCAATGTGACCTGTTGGGTACTTCTTCTAAGACAGAGAGAGTGGATGCTGTTAGAGACAGGATGCTGGGCTTGATGGACCATTGGTCTGGCCCAGTATAGCACTACTTATGTTCTTGTGTTCTTACCTGCTAAAATGATTGATTGCTCCCAGGAACAGAGGTAGAGAGGCAACCAAACCATAAGAAGATGTCTGAGAGGAAAAAAACTGGATAGACGGGAAGGGGGAAAGGGGCACCTTATGGAAAGCATATAAGCCACAGAAAGATCCTTGCTAAAGGGCAGTCCACTCCTACTTCCAGAAAGCCCAGAGTCCCAATACTTAAGTGAGTTGCTCCAAGGGCAAGCTCCAGTTGCTCTGCAGACTTGAAACTGGTGTAAAGAGACGCACCTGGCTCAATGGGCTAGAACTTAAACCCCCTTAGCTACCTGAATTCTTGTGGGGTCAGAGCCTTGCCTGAGGCACCATTGCCAGTCCCACCCTCCCTGGCCAGGCTGTGGCTTCCCAAATCCTGCTTGGGTCGCTGCACCAATGTAGGCAAACACTGCCCTCCCTCAGCTTGATCTCCATTCCAGGGAAGCTGCGGTAAGAGCATTAAATAAACCTATGGATTATATTTATTTTAAATATTAAGTTAAAATAGAAATTAAAAAAATACATTTCTGTTTTTTTATAAATAATCTCTAATAATTCTTAGGTGTATTGGTACAGTTCAACATCTAAAGAGTAAATTCGGCAAAGGATATTATTTGGAAATTAAATTGAAAGAAACACCAGGCTTTCACCAGATGGAGCATCTTCAGAGAGAGATTTTGCACATCTTTCCGAATGCAAACCGCCAGGAAAGGTAAACGTATATTAATCCAGTTTAGTCTAGAGTATGGTTGCTCTGTTGGTCCCAAACATGAGAAAGACAAGAGACAACATTTTTAGAGAGACTAGTAGGGCTGAAATGAGCCAAAATGGGAAATCTCGTAGAAATCTCAGTTCCTGATATCATCTCAGTCGAATTGAGAACCTCTTGGTAATGTTTCAACCAGCATTTTGTTCCTTGATTTACCGACTTTCCGTTTATCAGGATCCTGTTTACTGCTTTGCCATTTACCGCCCATTTTAAATCCTGAGAGGTAATACCGACGCAATATTGCATTTCTTGCACTCAGTTTTCCCTTATACTTCCTTGTCACTCATTAGCTGGTGCTCAGGTTTCTTTACTAATCTGCAGTCCAGTCAAATTTGTCAAAGCAAAGTAAAACATAGAACAGCAATTCTGCTTGGAGACACTGGAGTGGAGGTTAAAGGGCACTGTGGGGAGGTTAGGAGGTGGGCTATTTGCACAGTGATTGACTCAGAAATGCGAAAACAACAAACCTGGAAGTAGAACAGTACCTTTGACATGAGGTAAGCAGTAAATGAATGGTATGCAGTAAGTGGAACATCGGCAAATTCAGGCGGTATTGGGAAACATCCGGGAAATTGATCTTGGTTCCTGATATGGTGAAATTTCTCGCATGCAACAATTTAGCTACTTGCTTTAGCCTTAGATACTGCCCTTAATTGGACCAATGAAACGTATCATATTAATGATATTGGGGCTGATCCTAACCCCTGTGCGCAGCGCACATGCAGCACTACATGCACCCCTGTTACAGAGACGATGGCGCGCACACAAACTGTGTGTAAACTTTGCAGAGTGCACATGCACGTACACAGGTTTAGGATCAGCTTCACCTTCTCTTATCTCTCTAAATATAGAATAACAGTAAACCGATCTTATTTGTTTTGTATGTGTTTCTATCAGTTACGTATGCATCTTCGATTAGTGATTGCTGTATTATCTTAAACTTAAAGTTTATAAAAACTTTTGTAGAGAAGAAAAATGGGAATAAAGAAATCCTTGAGAAACTAAAGTACTATTTACTCATAACCAGATGTGACACATAACTAAATTTTAAAAAAGTAGAACTATATTTCTGCAAAATACATTAACCAACTTTTCTCCCCCTGCCTCCGGCTACTCCTCCTCTCGAGTAGCTGTCCCTGTAGACCGCCAGGAGGCAGAAGTGAAACTCTTGATCTGCACATGCGTGGCCTGAGGTATCCCGGTCCTTCCGTCCGTCTTCTGCCTCAGGACTGTCAGGACATCTTTTTTATTTTTCCTTGGGGAGGAGGTGGCCGCAACTGAACCACTGAGGAAGGAGGCGGGGCCACGGGGCAGCGATTTTTTTCCAGACGCAGTCTTGGGAACCGTGCTTTTAACCCCGGCCAGCTCCCTTGCAACGTGCCTGGGAACGGGGGAAGCCGTGTAGTAAAGCCGTCTGGGCAGTCTCCAGCGGTGCTGCAGACATTGCCGGCGTTCCCCCCACCTGGGAGACAGACCCAGAGCGCTGAGGTCTGTCCGGCCCGATACAACTGACCACTAACAGTCACAAGCCTTCCCCCTCCTCCACAGCCATGGAGCCAGTTAAAGAGGCAGCAGAGCGAGAACACACAACGGATGAATCGCAAGTAGTTTCTCTGTCGTCCTTGGCAAATTCAGTGGGCAAAATACTGGAGTCCTTAGACAGACTCTGTGAGCTCCAGTCACAGGGAAAAAGAAAAAGAGCCCCAGAAAAATTAAAACCTAATAAGAGGTCCCCCAGAGCGGGAAAAAGAAAGGCGGGAAAGGCAAAAGGAAAAGCTCCAGTAGGGGGAGCCAGAGTTCGCCTTTTAGATTCACCTCAGGCGTCTGAGGAGAGTTCTATCCGTGATCAGCCTGAGGGATCCAGGAAGCAAGTATTTCTTGATTCAGATTCTGATTCAGATTCCATTCAGGGGTTTTCTGAAGTAGAGGAAGGGGAGCTAGGGGAACCCAGCTCAGACCCAAAAGAAAAGGACAGGCAGTTCCCTCTGGCCCTTAGAGAATAGCTCATGTCCAAAGTCATAGAAACACTACAACTAAAAGAAAAACCCTCCAAAGAGAAATCTTTGGATTCACAGGAGGAAGAGCACAGAGATTACATTCCCTCAATACATAGGAGGGACCAGGGTCTCCCCCTGGACAGGGCATTTGAGAGGCTAGTACTGGAAGAGTGGAAAAGTCCTAACAAAACCTACAAAATGAATAAAACACAGGACTCTCTGTATTCCTTCTCTAGAAAGAAGGAACCAGTCTTTAAAAATCCCAAAGTGGATGCAGCGGCAGCCTCTCTAGCCAGGCAGACAGTTTTCCCCACGGAGGGGGACTAATCCAAAAGATTCCACAGATTGAGCAGTGGACTCAGCCCTTAGAAGAACTTTAGATTCCACAGCTGCCTCCTTAAAAATTAATATTGTGTCCTCCTATGTCGCTCGAGCTCTCCTGTCTTGGATGCAGGAGGCCCAAGATCCAGGGATCTCAGACAAACGATCCCAAAAGCTCACATCTCGTATCCTGATGGCCACAGCCCTGATAGCTGATTCCGCAACAGATGCTATGACCTGGTCGGCTCGGGCAGTAGCAAACTCTGTCTCTGCCAGGAGAAGAGTTTGGCTTAGATCTTGGCAGGGAGACATTACGGCAAAAACCCTACTTGTCTCGGGCGCTTACAAGGGACTAAAACTTTTCAGAGTCTGTCTGGACAAGGTCTTAGCGGATGCAACAGATAAAGACAAATCTAAGACCCTACAGCAGGTGGGAGCAAGAAAGAGGTTCTTTCGTGCCCCTCCCTTCAGACCACGGGGAAATCAAGGCCCTCCTAGAAAGCTCTATCCCCAGAACACTAGGGAAACTGCTCGCCCCTTCCCCTTTCGAAACGGGTGCAAGGCAGGGCAGATATGATAGGCAGAAACTCAGGGTTACTAACCAGAGCCAAACCAAACAGGACTCCTGACTATTCCGAAACAGAGGTAGGGGGCAGACTTCAAAATTACTCGCTAGTCTGGGTCAATTCAATAACAGACGCGTGGGTGTTAACCTACGTAGAACAGGGATACACCATAGAGTTCAGAGGTCAACCCCGGCAAAGATTCGTTGTGTCCCTAGTCGCAAAGAACTCTCCCAAGTATCAGGCGATGGTAGATGAATTTCACAGGCTCCGGGACATCCGCCCCATAGAGGAAGTTCCACCTGATCAGGTCAGACAAGGTCTCTATTCCATCTTATTTATCGTTTCGAAAAAGCTAGGGAGCTGGCAAGCGGTGTTAGATTTAGAATCCCTAAACAGATATGTGAGGAGACAAAGATTCAAGATGGAGACAGTGACATCCATCTGCCAGAGCCAATGGAGGGGTGATTGGCTAGTGTCTCTGGACCTCAGGGAGGCGTACTTACATATCCCAATCTGGCCTCCCCACAGAAAATGGCTAAGGTTCTGTTTCCAGAACACACACTGGCAATTCAGAGCCCCTACCCTTCGGTCTGTCATCCGCCCCCTGGACGTTCACAAAGATTCTAATTCCTCTCATAGAAAACCTCAGGAGGAAGGGAATTCATCTATATCCTTACCTGGACGATATACTCCTCAGAGTACAGTCCAAGGACAAGGTCCTAGCAGACCTGAGCAGAACGATACAGTACCTAGAACAGCATGGCTTCTTAATCAACAGGGACAAAAGTCATCTGATACCGACTCACAGGCTCGAGCACCTAGGAATAATCTTAGAAACTTCCTTAGACGTCGCCCTGGTCCCTCCTCCCAGACGACAAAAGATCCACACCCTAATTCTCCTGCTGCAACAGAAAACGAGAATGAGGTTGAAGGCGCTGGCCCAACTGTTAGATCTCCTGATCTCCTGCACCCAACAAGTGAGATGGGGGCGTTTTCACTGCAGACCCTTACAGCAACAGCTGCAGCCTTTTCAAAGAGAGCTCACATTAGGGCTCAACCCATGGGTCCCGATCACACCAAGCCTCAAACGATCAATGTATTGGTGGTTAGAACCAGAAACGTTCCTCCTCGGGATGCCGCTCACAGAACCCTCCAGAGCAATCATAACAACAGATGCCAGCCTCAGGAGATGGGGAGCTCACATGGGCCCTCACTCGGTGCAGGGCCTATGGTCCAAGTCAGACTTGGCATGGGGGATCAACTTCCTAGAGCTGAAAGTGATCTGCCTGGCACTGAAGCAGCTTCTACCTGTCCTAACGAGTACACATCTACTGATATATACCGATAACATAACAGCCAAGGCCTACATAAACCATCAAGGAGGCTCCAGAGTTCCAACTCTCCACGTAGAGGTGGTCAAACTGTTCTCATGGGCTCAGAGGCACCTAGCATCACTGAAGGGTCTCCATATAAGGGGGTGAGACAACTGACGAGCGGATTGGCTAAGCAGGCAGATGATAGACCCACACGAGTGGTCACTGGACAAGGAGGTCTTCAAGGACATAGTGAACACCATCGGTCTCCCAAAGATGGACCTCTTCGCCACTCGGGAAAACAAGCAGGTACCAGCATTCATGTCCAGAATTCCCTGCAAGGAGGCAGCGGCAATGGACGCTTTGAATCAGACCTGCCCGCAGGGTCTGCTCTATGCCTTTCCTCCGTTCCAACTAATAGCCAGAACAATAACAAAGATTAAACGAGAGCAAGCACAAGTCATCCTCGTTACACCTTGGTGGCCCAGGAGACCATGGTTTTCGGACTTAGTGGAGCTGAGCCATTCACAGTACAGGATCCTTCCACCCTCCCCAAGTCTACTGTCACAGGGCCTCATATTGTGCAACAATCTACAAAACCTAAAACTGACAGTGTGGAGATTGAACGTGCAGCCTTGAGAAAGAGGGGCTACTCGGAAGCGGTCCTATCCATGATACAGCGCTCGCAATGCCCAGCTACCAGACGAGCATACACGGCTACGTGGAAAACCTTCGCCTTATGGTCAATGAAAAGAAGGCAAGATCCTTGCAGAGCAGAAGTACCAGAGGTGCTGGAATTCCTACAACAGGGTTTGGACAAAGGACTCAAACCCAATACCCTGGCCAGACAGGCAGCAGTCTTAGACTCCGTACTCAAGACAATTTCTAACAGGGCAATCTCCGCTCATAAACACGTTAGACAGTTTATGAGGGTGGCTAGGATAATCTCACCCCCTGTAGTTCATAGATACCCCTCATGGAACTTAAATTTGGTTCTGGATACACTTACTAGGGCGCCCTTTGAACCTCTCAGACATATGTCTATGTATTTTCTATCCATAAAGGTAGCCTTTTTAGTAGCCATGACATCCACAAGATGAATCTCGGAGTTGGGGGCCCTCTCGGTGGAGGATAACTTCTGTATCTTCCACTAGCAGTCAGTAACCTTGAGGTTAGACCAAGCATTTATCCCTAAGGTCAACTCAAAGTTTCACAGATCCCAAGAAATAGTATTGCCATCCTTTTGCCCCAAACCGACCCATCCCAAAGAAAAGGTTTGGCATTCTCTAGATGTATGTAGGGCCTTGAAGATTTATTTAGTTCAAAGTCAGGCGTTCAGGAAATCCACTGCCTTGTTTCTTAATATCAGGGCAGGGTACAGAGGCACCAAAGCGTCTAAGACTCTGATATCAAAATGGGTCAAGCAGGCGTATAAAGCGAGGGAAAGGTTCCACTCAGTTAGGAGTGCTGCTACTTCGTATGCCTTCAAATCCAGAGCTTCATACGAAGAAATATGTAAGGCAGCCACTTGGAGCTTGTTACCTACATTTGTCAAGCACTACAAGATTGACACATTCAATTCCTCCAAGGCGGCATTTGGTCAAATGGTGTTGCAAGCGGTACTGGAAGCTCCCAGTGCTGTTTGTTCCCGCCCTTAGTGACCTGTTTCCCTTTTGGGCTGCTCGGGGACATCCCGAGCGGAGGAGTAGCCGGAGGCAGGGGGCAAAAAGGGAATTGGTCACCTACCTTCGGTGAATTCTTTTCTCCCCTGCTCTCCGGATACTCCTCCGGCCCTCCCTACCAAACAGCAGCAAAAGGGTGGGGAGCATAGCCAAGCACACACAATAATTGGGTTTTGGATAGGTATGCCATCATAGGGGGCAACTGGGATAGGATTCCCCTCAGCGGGGTTGCTTTTCTTCGTTATATACTGTTCTTTACAAACTTATCTCTATAGTTGGTGGTATTACTAGGGTTTACACCAGCCGAAATGTTAAGCACGTGAGACCTGGTCCAGGGCTTGGGGATAGACTGAAGGACCAGGATAGCTCGACACGCATGTGCAGATCAAGAGTTTCACTTCTGCCTCCTGGTGGTCTATGGGGAGAGCTACCCGAGCGGAGGAATATCCGGAGAGCAGGGGAGAAAAGAATTCGCCAAAGGTAGGTGACCAATTTCCTTTGGCAGCTATTTACAAAGTCCATTGTAGAAATACCAATGAACTCTTCACAGGTAGGGCAAGCTGGGGAAGAAGCTACTCTCTAAAACAATGTCACAAGTTTTCATTATAGATCCTTTCCCCAAACCCTGAATGCTTTTTAAGTTCATCACTATGTATGCTCTGAGACACACTGGTCCCTTTTCTCTTTTGAAGAGGGTTGCTCCACATGGTTGGTGGCTGTCAAAAGTAGGTGGGAATTCTTCCAAATAATGTTTGAATAGTTTGGACAGTCCAAGTAATAGTTTTGTCATCTTCATCTTGAAGGAGACCACGCTTGTGGCTTTGGTTGATGACCTCCTCGTAGAGTTAGACCAGGACCGTATGACCCTGTTAGTCTTGCTGGATCTATCTGCGGTTTTTGACACCATGAATCATGAAATGGTATTCATGGTATTCTGCGGGACCTGGCCGGGGTGGACGGTACCGTCATGCGGTGGTTCCGTTCATACCTGGTGGATAGATCACAGTGGGCAATACTAGGTGACTGTACATCATCCCCTGGAGGTGTCCTGTGTAGGGTCCTGCAGGGTTCCATTCTGTCCCCTCTCTTATTCAACGTGTATATGAAGCTGCTCAGGGAGGTTGTGCGCAGCTGGACGATCCGCTGTCATCAATATGCAGATGACCCAGCTGTATCTATCATGACTTGGGAGATTCGGTTAATATGAATAGTCCTGGCCACTGTCACAGACAAATGATGGACAGCTAGTCAAATCTAAAATAGCAATTCCTGAGTGAATATGATGAGACTGCAATGCTTTGCCTAACCCTCAGAAAATGATATCCATTTGTGTGAAATTTACTTCTGTATTGTATTTTTTTTTTTTTCAGTTTTGCTTCCATTTTGGCATACAAAGTTCCAAAGGAAGATGTGCACTCACTTGCACATTCTTTTTCTAAGTTGGAGGAAGGTGAGTCAAGTTCAGATCAAATGGTCATAAGGATCCCTTCTGGCTTTAAAAATTTGTAACTGTCAGCTGGAATTGGATTAGGGCCCAGATATGCCCTTTCTGCTGTACATCATTATCGCCAAACTCTTGGGACAAAGATCTGCTTTTTCATGTTCATCTTGGCATCCTCATGCATTGCTCTGCTGCTGAAAGAATAATAAAGACTAACTCTGGATTAGTCCCATTGAAGCCCACTAAGAAGGGTGAGGTACTCAACCTGCTTTGATTGAGTCTTCACAAAAAAACTGATTATGACAAACATTAAAGAAGAGCAAGTACAAAGCTGCTCAGGGCTTCAGTGGGACTAATCCAGAGTAAGTGGTTTGTGTATCGGGGCTGAAGAATACAATCTTCCATCCACTGAAATAAATTGCTAAGCTCCCACTTTAATGGTAGAGAACTGTTCCCTACATGAGAAGAGTCATTCCATCATCGCCTCAGTTCTATGGAACTGCATCAGGTGAGAAAAGGAGGCAAGGGAAGGATGCAGAAAATGTACATCTTTTTAATCTTTTATTTATACATTTGGGTAAATATGCTATTATCTACTTTGGATTCTGCTTCTATGCAAGCCTTGAGATCTCACTGAAATAGTCAATCCTGCATAGCAGGCATTGGATTGTATTGGGCTATCTGTAAAACTAACATGGATTGACAAAGTCGTTTTGATGTCTGTCAGTTGTTGTTGAGTAAACAATTATTTCTCTCTCTTTTAACAGCAAAACATGCCTTTAATATTGAGGAGTACAGCTTTTCTCAAGCAACATTGGAACAGGTACATTAAGATTTTTTTATTTCATTTATACAATAAAAATTGCTTTAATCCACAGAACATAGTTTCCACATACAGGAAAAGAGGAAAGTAAGTAGAAGTCATAAACCAGAGGTGAAGAGACTACGGTGTTTGGAATGTAGGAAATGCATGCCGTCATGAGTTACAAACGTAATCCAGGAAATTTGACTAGGTGAAATAAATTGTCACAGAATCACGGGCTGGAAGGAATCCCAAGGTTATCTAGTCCGGCCCCATGGCATTAAGTGGGACCCACAGTACTTACACTATCCCTAAAAGATATCCGTCCAACTTACTTTAAAGTCCTGCAGTCCCCACAACCTCCTTTGGCAAATGAATCCACTGCCTGACTGTCTTGGAAGTTAGAAAATTCATCCTAGTGTTTAGCCTAAATATTTTTTCCTGCAGTTTAATCTCATTACCTCTAGTTCTATCCCCAATGGCAAGAGAGAACAACAACTGGGCACTATTGTGCTTGTAGCGGATTTTATGGATTTGATAACTATAATCATTTTCTCCACCCTTCTTTCTTTTCTAGGCTAAACATTCCCATTTCCATCAGCCTCTCCTCCTAGATCTGTCCCTCCAGCCCCTTTATCCTCTTTGCTCTTCTCTGAGCAATCTCCATCTTAACGGTATCTGTCTTAGAGTGAGGTGCTAAAAGTGGGATGCAGTACTCCTAGATGAGGCCTGACCATGGATGAACAATCACTTCCTTCTCCTAAAGACAATGGGTGAAAACAGACATAGTAGAAGCCCACGTTAGCCCGCTTTAGCCAGGGACTCCTCTGCTCATTTGTTCCATCGTTGCCAGATGTTTATCTGCATTTTCCTCAGGGTGGGTGGCCAACTGCCATGGGATGCATCAGCTGGAGAAGCTTGGTGATGCATCCTGGGCTAAGGCCTGCCCACCTGGACTAAATCGGGCTAACGTGCACCCTCTGTGTGTTTGGCCTGCCCAGCCTTGCTGCAAGGCGAGGTCTGTGGATCACGCCCGGTGAAGCCCACCCACCTGACCTGCTGAACAGCTGAAGGGGGAAACCCGAGGAGTGCCCCCCATCAGCTGTTTAGTGGCGGGGTGCCTGCACCAAACAGCTGGGGGGGGGCTGGAAGAGTGCGCTCACCCAGCCGCTGAACAGCTGAACACTCTATGAGTTCTTGAAGATATGAAGGCCAATGGTTTAGAGAGTATCTCAGCTAACCCCTTTAATTACCCTAGTGTAAATTTCATTAGGCTCTGCTGACTTAGTATCTGGATCATTTATATGTATCTCTTCAACCTCATCCTTCACTGTTCTGACCTACCTCTGTGCCTGCTCCAGTTCAAATGTTTGTCAGTCACTTTTTGTGAAGACTGAAGCAAAGTTGGCATTGAGTACCTCAGACTTCCTAGTATCTTCCATTTCTAGTTCTTCATCTCTATTGTGTAATTGACCTATACTGTGTCTATTGTAGTTGACCTATATTTTCTCTGGCTACTAATACTTGTAGAACCCAGTTTTCTCCCTTGCCAACTGATGCCGATTCTGTGCTTTTGTCATTACCTTGTGCCTGCGTTCCTGCACTATTTTCTCTTTCCACTTCTGATAGCTTTCCCTTTTGGTTTTCAGGTTTTAAGAAGCTCTTGGTGCCACCACATTGGTCTTGTGGAATGCCTTTCTTTTTTTTCTTCTCAGTGTGTCAGCCTGCTGCTGTACCATCAAAATTGATTGCTTAGCAGCTGCCAATCCTTCCAAGCTCCTTTTTGCAATGGATTTTCAATCTCTTAGAAGCTATTGAAGTGACCTTCTAAAGAAATGTAATGACCCCATTCTGCTGCTGACCCTCTGTTCCTTTCTGAGAATACTAAATTTATTCATTTCATGGCCACTTTCATCACAGCTGCCCACCACCTTTACATTCTGAACCGCCTCTCCTTACTGGCCAAGATCAAATCTAGAATAGCTTTCCCCTTGTTGATACTTCTACATTCTGAAATAGAAAGTTGTCTAGTAAGTTCCCATTAGCTGTACAGGATATTTTCATTTTGGCATATTCCTTTTCCAAGATATTTGAGTGGTTAAAGTTCCCTGTGAATACTGTTTCTTGAGATGCTCCAGATATTTACTCTAAAAAAGTTCAATTCCCATTCTCTTCTGGACTTGTTGGTCTAGCGTACATTCTCACAGCAATATGACCTCTATTTTTTTATCTTTTATTTTTATCCAGAGGCTTTCAACAAGTTTGTTTCCCCTCTTTTTTTGGATCTCCAGGCATGTGTATGTGTTTTTGGCATACAGAGCAACCTCTTTCCCCTTGCCCCACCCCCTCCCATCTATCCCTTTCTGAACAGGCTGTTCCAATTCTGAGAAATGGAACTCTGTTGTTCCTATTTTATCATAGTTTAGATTGTGTATTAAGAGTTCTAGTTCATCCTGTTTATTCTCCAGAATTCTTGCATTTGTATACAGGCAACTCAGTCTGTTGCCAGATTACCTTTCTTTTCCCTCTGAAGCTTCCAATTTACCCCTAAGGGAGTTTCCTTCCTCTGCCTTCCCAGTTTTTGAACCTTACCCCATGTCCCCATTTTCTATAATTACTTTTATACTTGTGGGCTTTAGTCCCCATCCTCCATGGAACCCATTTAAAGGCACTCTTACTAGTTTCTCAAAGCATTGTCATTTGCATGCAGAAAATAAACAACTCCCTAGAGTGCAGGGGTTTATTGTCAACGTGACACTTAATGGATGTTTCCTAGCAGCTCACATCCGGTGTAGACCTTCTTTTTAGCTGTGCTGTTGGTAGATTTTGTTTTTAATTCAATATACTGAAAGGTTGCTATGCAAACTCAACAATAATTGCATGTCTTCTTAGGAGTTATCTCCTTGAAACAGCTTTGATGGTTGACCCTATCCTTATTATACTTTATTAATGTCATTTACGTTTGCATTAGGTTTTTGTGGAGCTTGCTAAAGAACAAGAGGAAGAAGATAATGGCTTCGGAACTTTAAACAACACACTTTGGTGGGAAAGAAGCCAGGAAGACAGAGTTGTTTTCTGAGCTTCTAAAAGAAGTATCTTTCAGTTGGTCATTCTGGAGGGGTTCTTTAGTAGGATTGCTCTATCCTTTTGTAGTGTGTGCTGAGCAGTAAGAAAGCAACTGGGAGTATGACTAATATTGATTTCCTGTGACTCAAACACATCATACTTTGAAAAACTGAAAATATTCTACCTTCCTTGCCTTATATCAATATTATAAAAGTTTGGACGTGTCTTCATTTTTAGTACTCTCATCACTGGCCTACAATTCGGGAGCATTGGGGAATTTTAATTTTTTTAAAAAAAATAATAATATTTTTTTTTTGATCCATTCATCTGTGTTGCTTTGAAGTAATGGTAGTAAATGAACATCTAGGTCATGAGCCACAAATCTCCAGAATAAGTGGTTTGTGGATCGTGTCTCTCTAGTTTTTCCATTGTTTGAGTCAATTTGTTTTTGTCAATTTGTGCTTTCCTCTTCTTGAAACTCCCATCTTGACCTCCACCAGCTGCTCTGCATATGATATCACAATGCAATTGGATAGCCAAATATCATCCAAAATCAGATAGGAGCCATTTTTATAGGTGGTGTCTGGCTTGCTCATAGTGTATTTCTACAGATGTCTGAGGCAAATAATGTCTGACCCCAAATAATCAGCCCTGGAAAACAGCCAGATGTAGTCAGAGCTGTTTTGAGGGTCGGTGGCCAATACACCTTAAAATAAACACAGATAATAATATGTATATCTCTCATAATCATATTTTTAATATGATCTCAATTTGGGGCCTTAATTGCTTGGCAGTGTTCCTGTAAGTCTTACCATCACTTCCTCTGCCCAAAATTTAACGTAGGCCACATTGGTGCAGAAACAGTTTTGTATGCATACTATCGGCTTCTTAAACCATCATGCCAAAATCAGCTCCACCTTAATGTATAAGATGACAAATGGCAGTTCCAAGAATTTGATTAATCTGTATGCTGGGGTCTAAATTTTCTTTCACTCCTGCTAATTGAGATCCTAATGTCCCTGCTTGATATTTATAACCCAGATAAACGGTGGGGCCAATCCCATGCCCCTCAGATCCCGTGCGCAACCCACGCGCATGCACATGCCTGCAACCCGCATGCATGTCCACTGGGAATGTATTGTGCCACGCGGATTCCACGCAGAGGGGTTTGGGATTTTGGTCAGTGCCATTGAAAAATAACCACCCTGACAATGTGGATTGTCGTAATGGACTTTGGTCTGTCAACTGGATTCTTGCATCACAGTCTTTAATTTTTCCTTATACCGTCTGTGTGGTAAGACTGACAATACTTGGTAGTAACCTCCTCATCATGCTCCTCTGATGCTTCAGAATTTGTAACTTGTAGGTGCTTCCCCCTCCTTGCTTCTCCCTCTTTTGCACTGGAATGTCTAATGGGGCACTAATCGTGTTATCTCCTAGTGATGATGGACACAGCTAACACTGCAGATCTTGTTTGGAAGAGGCCCAAAGTCACCACAAATGTATTGTTCTCACCACTAAATACTAAATAGGGCCCTATATCCGGTAATATATACACATAGAGCTTGTCATCTGATCTATATCAACATGTTTCTGGATGAATTTAATGTGGCATGTACCTAACACCTCTATACCCTTTTTATTGCAAGTGGTCAGGTGTAACTCTTAAGCTGTGGTGGTGTTGCAGCTTGTACAGATGACAGTGTATGCATGTGTACAATTTAAATGAAGTTTGCACTGGTAAATTGGTTTCTTTCACTTCTACAAATGCAAAGTGGGAAAATCAAATATATCTTTATGGAAAGTGAAGAAATGTGAGCAATTCTTATTATAGATCTTGATACACTGTCATAGTTGATTACTTAATTGGCTTACATTGGTACATGTTCTGCCATCTATTTGACAGGCTAATATTTAGATATTTTTCTTTCTAAGGGCTTATCTCAACAGCGAATTCATAGCCACATGCACCAATACTTTCTAATATCTTTTTATTATGATGGCATGTTACCAAGTCATTTCCACTGCCAATGGAGTAAAAGACTTTAAAGGGAAATAAAGATTCTTATCCTATTTAAACCCGACAGAATAAATCTAAATATAGTCTCACTAATAAAGCCTTTGTTTGCCAGCTTTTGAAACAATTATAAGAGTTAGGGTGTGATCTATACCCTTGGATGTGGGAGTGATTTGTGTATGGCAGGGGTGAGGAACATACACACCATCACAAGCCAGGACACAGGGTGGGGCAGCTGGAGGTATGGCGCATCAGGACACTCTGAGGCTATGGAGTGGTTAGGTGGGGGGTCATTGAGTCAGGGGGGCAGTGGGACGAGACACACCAGATCAGTGGGGTGGAAAGGCAGGGCCCACCTGAGCTGGGAGGGGAGGCAAACGGGGGTAGAGCCTGGCAGACTTGCCTGACTGTTTCGTCAGTGGCCCGCCTGCCAGGACCCACCTCATGCCCCAGTGTGTCACGTCCCACACCACACTCAGTCTCACACCCTGGCTCCCTACTCCTTTGGGTTCCAGTGTGTCCTGCTCCCTCTTGGCTGGTGTCCCCTCCTGCCTGTCCTCCGGCCCAAGAATACCTTTGCACCCCAGTGCCCCCTCCGCCTCCTGTCCAGCCTAGTATGGATCACTCCATGGGTTAGAATAAAACCCAGCAGTTTGAAGGAGGCCTGCAAGCTCCCCACCTCTGTTATGTTGGCATCCAGTAGGTTTTCTTAAAAGAAATCTTTTGATGTGTTAAAAAAAAACCTAACTGGCTAAAACTTTTTGTGTTTCATCTAAAACAATCTTGTCTTGAACAATGTTTCTCCCGGGGATCCTCCTGGCCGTCCAGTCTGTACAGTAGGGTAGATCCCGCCATCATCCAGCAGGAGGCAGACAAACTCAATTTTTGAGGAGCCTATCTGGAGGGATCTAGCCTCTGCTCCCCAGTGTTTTGTCTGCCTCAGAGCAGCTAGGAAGCAGGCACGCTGCTTCGGGAAAAAGAGGCGGTGGAGGAATCCTTTTTGAAGATAAGGAGCTCCAGGTGCCAGGGGGAGAGTAATTCTCCTCCCTGTTCACTCCCCTCTCTGAGGGGTCTGGAGCTGGATCGGACCACCCCCCCTACCGCATAGGCACAGGGGGGCCAGAGAATGGGCAGGAGAAACCTCCAGGTCTCCCCCGTCTGAGGGACCAGGAGTACTGCCGGTCCCCCCCTTCCCCATAGGCGTGGGGGTGGGGGGCGAAGAACAGGCAGGAACCCCCTCCAAGACTTCCCTTTTGGAGGGATCCCCTTGCTGAGGGGTCAGTAGGGCTAAAGGACCCCCCTTTCCCCATAGGTGCAGGGGGTGGGGCGCACAGGACGAACAGGAGCCCTTCCCTCGTCTTCCCTCTCGCAGGGATCGGGTAGTTTCCCCTCCCCCATAGGTGCGGGGGTCAGAGAGGCGGGAAGCAGTGGGGGCCCCCTGGTGGAGTGCCAGATCCTCCACGAGGAAAAGAAAAAAGAAAGGGACACTAGGACCCGGGAGCTACCGGCAGTTTTCTTGGCGCCAAAAGCCGCAACGGAGACTGGAGTCCTCACAGTCCCTCTCTAACTGCGTTGAATAGCAGAGTGACAGCAGCGAGAGGGGCCTTTTCTTAAAGCCTAGCTTCCCCCGAGCGGAGGGAAGTAAACGGGACAGAGCGGAGCCGCGGATTTCCCAGCTAGGCATCAGCCCGCTCGAAGGTTTTTTGTCCCCCCTCCTCTCTCCCTTTGGCCTTCCCTCGTCCATCGCCTCATCGGAGTCCCTCCGCCCGCAGATCTGGACTGTTGGGCCTGTTTCCCTTGCCTTGGTGATTGGTCCTCTCACCTTGGCGCCAAACCAGCGGGATGGCTACCACACAAACAGCAGCTGCAGCAGCAGCGGCCTCCGATCAAGGAGCAGCTACAGGAACCGTGAGTCCCCCTCGACCACAAGAACAGGACCCACACATGGAGGTCCTACTCCAGATTTTAAAAGAACAGAAAAGAAAGAGATCCCCTTCCCCGGTCAGGGAACCCAAAAAGTTTAAAGGGAGATCTAAGGGGGCTGGAAAGGGTAAGCGTCCCAGGAAAGACCGGGGGGCTGTTAGTCTGCTGGACTCCCCAGAAGGACATCACATCAGAATGGTCCTCAGAGGGGGAGATTACCCCAAGAAAAAAGGGAAGGAAGGAAAAAAGGCTACGGGAGGAAACCAGTGAGGAGGAGGGGGAACTGGAGGAGCAAGCTTCTGATCTAGACAGCAAAGGGGCCCTATCGAAGGAGGGAGAACCAGAGGAACAGGAACTGGAGCTCTCCTCAGACCCAGATAGACAATTCCCGTATAAATATAGGGAAAAAATATATGACCTAGTTGTCAAGGCCCTGCACCTGAAAGAAAAAAAGGAAAAGGAGGCCTCCTCAGCATCCTCAGACGAGGATGAGGAGAGGGAATGCCTCCCAAAGGCCAGAGAGAGAGACAGGGGCATGGTTCTCGATAAGGCATATGAGAGAATAATAAAGAGGGAATGGCGACAACCCAATAAGGCATCCAGACTGTCCAAAGCCCAATTGAGCCTTTACTCCCTGTCTAAACCCAAGAGCATGCTCCTAGTGACCCCTAAAGTCGATGCAGCGGCAGCGTCGCTGGCCAGGAAGGGCGATTGCCCCACGGAGGGCGATTGCCTCCCCCGAGATCAGACTGATAGGGGGATTGAAACCAACCTCCGGAGAAATTTCGACGAAATAGCTACCATAATAAAGATGGCCACAATGACCTCATACTTTTCAAGGGTCCTGATGTCATGGATCAGAAGAGCAGGTGATCCACGAGTATCCCTCAAAATGACGAGAGTACTCAACCCGAATCCAGCTAGCATACGCCTTCATGGCGGACTTCTCAACGGACATTCTGCGCTGGGCTTCAAGGGTAGCAGCCTCAAATGTGGCAGCACGCTGCAGATTGTGGCTGAGATCCTGGAAGGGAGACAACATTTCCAAAAACACCCTAATTGGCGCCCCCTACCAGGGAAGAAAGCTATTCGGAATCCGTCTGGACAAGGTGTTGGCAGATGCATCCGACAAGACACAGAAATACACCCTACAATCGGTGGGGGGACAGGGATGCAATTTTCTTCCCTCTACGACATATAACCCTAGAGCCTCCAGAATACCTTTCTTTCCCCACAGAGGGAACCAGCAACGATACAAGCCAAGATGGCAAAAGAACAGGAACTTCGATGGGAAGTTGAAGCAGAGACAGGGAGCATCCCATGCCAAAACAGAAGAATGACTTGGAGGACAGAGACGGGTCTGCCCAGATGCAACTAGGAGGCAGACTTCAGTTTTTCGCGTCAAAATGGCAGGAAGCAACCACAGACGCATGGGTGATACACACCATCAGAAGAGGATATGCTATAGAATTCCTCAAATCACCCCAGCACTACTACTACGTCTCACAGGTGTCAAAAGACTGGGAAAACGCAATGCGATGGACTCAGAAATAGTCAGACTACACGAAATTGGTGCCATAGAGCCAGTCCCCTAACAAGAACAGGGCAGGGGCCTGTACTCCATGTTATTCCTGGTACCAAAGAAGTCGGGGGAATGGAGGGCCGTCCTGGACCTCAAGCCATTGAACCGAGTTGTCAAGGTCCAGCGATTCAAAATGGAGACGCTGCAATCCATCTGACTGGCAATCTCGAAGGACAAGTGGCTAACATCGATAGACCTGAAGGAGGCATACCTCCATATCTCAGTGATACCGACACACAGACAATGGCTCAGGTTCTACTACGGTCTGGCAACGTTTCCCAGAACCTTCACCAAGGTTCTGATCACGTTAATCGCAAACCTGAGAACTCAGGGCAAAGAACTCCACCCGTATCTCGACGACATTCTCATCAGGTCATCGTCCCCGGATCAGGCACGGCAGGACACTCGCAGAACAATAGAGTACCTCCAAGCGTACAGGTTCCTAATCAATTTCAAAAAGAGTAGTCTCGAGCCAACAGAGGTGCTGGAACACTTGGGGGTGATTCTGAACACCAAAGAGAACAAACTGTTTCTGGCGAGTCACAGGGTACAACATCTCAACTCGCTAATACAGCAAATAACTTCGGTGAGAAAGACACGCCTCAAAACCTTGGCAAGCTTACTAGGAGCCATGACCTCTTGTCTGGAAATAATTCAATGGACCCGGTTCCACTCCAGGAAGCTCCAGCGTTTCCTACGACCCTGGCAAGACGGCTGACACAGGGAGGGAACCCATGGATACAAGTTCCGGACTTAGTCAAGGAATCCTTCCAGTGGTGGACTCAACCATCCAGATTTCTGGAGGGAGTACCGATCACAGATCCCCTAAAGTACAACCCTGACGGCGGATGCAAGTCTACGGGGTTGGGGGGCGCACTCCCAATCTCTCACTGCTCAAGGGCAATGGAAACCTTGGGATCTCATACACCACATCAGTTGGTTGGAGCTCAGGGTCTGTCTCTTATACACATCTAGATGTGTATAAGAGACAGTTATAGGCCATATATTTCACCCTAAAGGATCTCGCCCCGGCACTCAAGGGAAAAAACGTGATGGTTTACACGGACAATACAGTGGCAACGGCCTACGTAAACCATCAGGGAGGCTCCAGATTGGAAACCCTGCACCAGATAGCAACAACTCTCATCAAGTGGGCGGAGATCAATCTCCAATCCATACGAGCTATCCACATCAGAGGGACAGAGAACACTCAGGCCGATTGGCTCAGCAGGAGGGTCCTGGACCAAGCGGAGTGGGCACTGCACGACGCAACCTTCCAAGACATTATACAAAGATGGGGGAAACCGACAATAGACCTATTCGCGTCAGTGAACGATGCAAAGACACAACAATTCTTCTCCAGGTACCCATGCCCAAAAGCCATACGGTTCGATGCTCTGAACAGCCCGTGACCCTGGGCACTACTCTATGCGTTCCCATCTCTGCCACTCATTCAGTGACTGCTAAGAAAGATCAAGGCGGAACGAGCGTTGGTCATCATGATTGCACCCTTTTGGGCCCGAAGGCCGTGGTTCGCAGACTTACACAGCCTCAGTCTGGAAGCCCCAGTCAGGTTGCCGAGTAGATCCGATATCCTATCACAGGGACCGGTGTTTCACAACAACCCCGACTCTCTCAAACTAACGGCGTGGAGATTGAGCGGAGAGAACTAGAAAAGCAGGGATATTCTAACAAAGTACTGAACACCATTCTCCAGTCTGGGCGTCCAGCAACTAGGAGAATTTACCAAAGTACTTGGGCTACCTTTGCGAGGTGGTGCGAAACTAAAACAGTCAAACCAGTCAGGGCCTCAGTTAGAGAGATCTTAGAATTTCTGCAGGAGGGGTTGGACAAGGGGTTAAAACCGAACACCCCACAGAGACAGTTAGCTGCAACTGGCAGTGTACTAGATACAGTAAAGGGAAACAAGGTGACTAGGCATCCCCACATCGGAAGGTTCTTAATTGCTGCTAGAATTCTAGCTCCACCGGTAATCCACTGATTTCCATCCTGGAGCCTAGCAATTCTTCTTAAAGTTTTGACTAAAGTTCCCTTTGAGCCTCTTACAGATGCATCTCTGTTCTACCTGTCGTTGAAAGTGACCTTCCTGGTAGGGATAACTTCAGCCAGGAGAGTGTCAGAACTGGAGGCCTTATCAATAGATCCAAATTTCTGTATCTTCAAGGAAGAGTCTGTCATCCTCAGATTAGATCCGGTATTCACTCCAAAGATGAATACGAGGTTTCATAGGGAGCAGGAAGTACTTTTACCTTCCTTTTGCCCGAATCCCTCTCATCCGTTGGAGAAACAATGGCACACCCTAGACGTTAGGAGGGCGCTAATAATTTATTTGGACAGAACAAGAGGTTTTAGGAAAACTTCCTCTCTATTTGTAGTTTACAACCCCCAGAGAAGAGGCAAAAGGGCGTCTAAGGTACTCATTGCAAAGTGGATGACGTGGTGCATCGTAGAGGCCTACAAAGCAGAGGGCAAGCATCCACCCACAGGGGTGTTTGCCCACTCGGTCAGGGGGGCGGTGATCTCTCAGGCCTTTCAGAATGCAGCCTCATATGGTGAGATATGTCGAGCAGCGACATGGTCATCCATACACACTTATGAAGCACTACAAAATCCCACTGCAAGATTCTGCTGATGCAGCATTCAGAAGGAAAGTGTTGCAGGCAGTTCTCGAGGAGTCAGGTGAGTCCATGTAGGGGCCTCTTGGCTATTCTGATCCTCACTCTCCCTCCGACTAGGTACGACGGGATACTGCGTTGGTACGTCCCTACTGTACCAACTGGACGGCCAGGAGGATCTCCGGGAGAAAGGAAAATTGGGTTCTTACCTTCTGAATTTTCGTCCTGCGGGGATCCTCCTGGCAGGCCATTCCCCACCCAGAGTGAGGCAACTCTGTGGAGCTTATATTGGCTAGTTCATCTTAGGGTTTGGACTAATTTTGGTCTCCGTTAGACTGGTTAATAGTTAGAGTATTTTGTGTAGGTAAAAGTAAGGCATTAGCTAAGGGCTACACACTACTGGGGAGCAGAGGCTAGATCCCTCCAGATAGGCTCCTCAAAAATTTAGTTTGTTTGCCTCCTGCTGGATGATGGTGGCATCTACCCTACTGTATAGACTAGCCTGCCAGGAGGATCCCCACAGAAGGAAAATTCAGAAGGTAAGAACCCAATTTTCCTATCTAATTGCATACTGTTCTGTGATGTAATACAAATTCATGTTGTGTGAACTTGAAAATAATTGACTCGTAACATTTTCATAAACGTTAAGGTTAGAAAAAACCCACCCTCTTATTGTTGTGCATGTTCAAAAGTCAAGACTGTTCTACCAGGTAAAGCATTATGCCCTTGACCATTATGAAATGTTGAGCAATAATTAATGTTTTGTTTGTTTGTTTACTTACGGCAAAAAGCCAAAAAATACATCAATAAAATATACATATATCTATAACATACACATAAGATCCATCAGTAGACCTAAGCACACTAGCACTAACATTCATCAGTACTTTCGTATATGTACCATTCTTGTTCAAAGCATAAGAGAAAACCAGTATTTACCAATAACTCCATATATCCATTTACTTTAAAAGCACTGTACTCCAAACTGGTTGCCACAGTGTCTACGAAAAACTTTAAGAAACTTAAAACACAAATATAGCTTACATAAAGCTACTTTTCAATCAATACTTCTAAACCACCCCCTCTCACAATATAGGGGAACAAGATTGGCTATTCTTATCTGCCCGCACAAATCCAGAGCCTTTACCCTCTGAGCAGCAACATAACTCCTTCTTTTCCTCTGTGCTGCCGATACAAATTTTGCTAATATGGTCTGTGTCTTTATTGAGGTGTCATACAGTATATTTGCGGTTTTCTCCTGTATATCCTCCCCTCCATTTACCTCTTTCAGACAGCCCAACCATTTCCCCCTTTCTTCCCCATAAAGGGGACACTCCCATAACACATGGGCCATTTCTTCTACTTTTCCCAGGTTACAGGGACAGCATCTTTGATCCACTGGGATTTTTGCCCACCTTACATCCAGTATCCTAGAATCCAGTTGAGAAAACCTCATCCTTGTTATAACCCACCTCAGATGATAGAGGTGGATGTCAAGATACCATGGGGGCACTTCTAAGGGAAAACTATATTGGTTCAATAAAATATGCTTCAATTTTTCCACTTTTACTCTGTCTTCCTGTAACGCTATATTTGTAAGGTGGCTCATAATAAGTTCTTTATCTGTTCCCATAAAAATCCGATCTACTACATTCAAGAATCCTAATCCAATTTTTTCAATTTCCCCTCTTACCTCCTCCACCCAAGTTTTCCTCCCATTCAAACAATCCATCATTTCCAAATACAGTCGTTTGGGGGCACGTTTCGGGGAGAGGGATTGAATCTTGATCCAATATGTCAAAACCCTCTGTCTCGCTTTCATCCCTATATTTATGACACCTGTTTCTCATCTTACCAGAGCACGGGGGGTTGACCTTTTGTACCCCTAATAATTTCCTCAAAAAGGCAGCCTGCACTATCTCCACCACTTCATGCACTTCTGGGTCTAGACCCCAAAGCTCAACTCCATACAAGAGGGTGGCATCCAATTTGGCCTCTGCCACCTTTAAAGGCTCTCTGCATGGGCATTTCCAGCATTGGTTGTAAAAGGGTAGAATACCACCTACTGCCTGCTCAGCCTTCAGTTTAATTCTTTGCATGTGGTCCATCCATGTCAGGGTTTTATTTAGAGTAACTCCCAAATAAGTAAAAGTAGGTACCACTTCCAGTTTGTCTTTACCAGTGGCCCACCCTCTTATCTTATTAGTTCCAAACATCATTACTTTTGATTTTGCTGCATTTATTTTCAAAGCATTTTCCTGTGCATACAGACCTAGTACATCTAGCATCCGTTGTAATCCAATTTTGGTTAATCATATGAGAACCATATCATCAGCGTAGAGTAGTGCAAACATTTCTCCCCCAACTGTCTTTGGGTGATAATGACATTTGTTTTGAAGTCTTGATGTTAAATCATTTATATAAAAGACTGAACAATGTTGGCGCTATCACGCAGCCCTGCTTGACTCCCCTTTCAGTAGGAAATAATTCAGTGAGTTCTCCATTTACCCCGAATAATTAATGTAAGAATGAGTGTGATGATTGATTCCATATTTATGGGTACCATTCTCCTCTCGTTGGTGAGATGGAATATAATGGAAGTTTACGAAATCATGAGTGATGTAAATATGGAGCAGTTATTTATCTTTTCAAATAATACTAGAACTAGGGGACACTCCATGAAACTAATAGGTCACAGATTTAAAACAAACAAAAGGAAGTTCTTTTTCACTCAACATACAGTTAACTTGTGGAGTTTCTTGCCAGAAGGTTTTGTAAAGGCCAGTAGCCTCACTGGGTTTAAGAAAGGATTGGATACATTTTTTAGAGGATAGGCCCATAAATGACTATTAGTCAAGTTGGTTAGTTGGGGGTGGTAACCTTTGACTGTCAGGAACTAGGATTAAATAGGAGGAAATGGGTTGCTCCCTTATGATCTGTTGTGTGCATCTTGAAGTAGGGGTGGTCCACCAGAGGGAATTCCATTTTTTAATTATTATTATTATTATTATTAATTTCTGATGGGAACTTGGATTTAATTCCGGATTCAGATTTATGGTTTCGGATTTATCCCAAGTCAATGGTAAATTTTCCCATTAAAGTCAATGGGAAACAAATCTGTAAACCCACCCCCATTCCCCAGGCCGACCTCCTTCATTCCCCAGGGCCCTGACATGGTACTTACTTATTGGCCTCGAAGGGCTTGATTTGAAGCACCTCTGCTGCGGTAGGGGCTTGTGCAGGTTCCCTCGCCATGGTGTGCTTCCTGCTCCGCCGTGTGCAATCTGGCTGCTGGGGACGTTTTGTACATGCACAAAATAGCCTCTGCCCTTAACCAAAATGGCAGTGGCCAAAATGCCGTCGCTGCCATTTTGGTTAAGGACAACGGCCATTTTGCGCATACTCAGAATGGCCCCAGTGGCCATTGTGCACACATGCAATCTGGAATGGGGCGCGTGCTGCAGCAAGGGAGCCTGACAGAGCCCCATGGCAGCAGTGGTGTTTCAAGTCAAGCCCTCCAAAGCCAGTAAGTACCACTCCAGGGCCTTGGGGGATGAGGGTGGGGGAAAATATGGAACTGTAACAGCGGATCTGTAAATGGCAGGCCTACTTGCAGCCTGCTTCAGATTAACCTGTAACGGCTCACTACGGGCAGTTACGGATTAATCTGAAATGCTCCCTATCCTGAAGTGACCAAAAGTGGCCACTGTCGCATACAGGAATGAAAGACTTCTTACTAACTTTATTGGGAATGGGAGGTTGAAATTTTGCTCCTCTTTCTGTCTAGTTCTGCATATAACTTTACGCATCTTGTTTGTTTTCCTTGCATATTGCACTTGAACCTTTCAGTACTATTTATGTTAATTCCCTTACACCAACAAGCACATAAACAGTCAGTCCTTGGCATATTAAAATGTATGGGGGATCCCTCTTATCCTAAATTCTGGTTGTAATGAAATTTAGGTTTCAATCACTGAAAGTGCTGTGCTGGTGCAAGTCTCATTCACTTCAGTGGGGTGTGCAACAGTGCAATGCTCTGAGGATCAGAATCTCAGCTTCTTGTCAGAATGGAAGGTCTTCATTGCTCTAAGATGCCGACAAGCAAATTCATTTTAATTATACTGAACCTTTACTGAAGTGGAGATTTGCTATGGGAAAAGCAAGAGCCAAATCCCACTCCGTTGGACGTATTTGGCCTGATCCTTACATTAATATTAATATTGTAGTGCTCAGTGGCCGCCTCTTCTCAGTGAACATTTGTGCAGTGAATTCCCTGATGTGAATTACATGAACTGCTTATGCTTAAATAGAAATCTTGCCAACATGCTGTCTACTTTTTGCTTTCATCCATCCTGAAGTAAAAAACTTATATAAAATTACTAATTTTATATCGGCATTTAAAAAAAATCTTCTGCTATCTTCTTTGCTTCCTATAGGAAATTTGGCATGGATTATTTCATAAGATCATGCTAAATGTTGGGATATATCTCTTTAGCCCTGGCAGATTCTGCATATATTTGTTGCCAACAGTGGGCGTAATTGCTTCAGGGAAAAGAGATCCTGTTTATAAGAAATATTTAAATCATAATTTATACACTCTCTCTCACTCGCTAAAGAATTAGATTTAAAGGATATCCAGAGGTCATTGAGTATGCTTTTAAACATATTTTTTTGTTCCCATTCTAACATCTCAATTATTTCATCCAGGCCTGTAGCTGGTGAGGAGAGACATAGGAGGATAATGCCACCCCACCCCCTGGTACGAATTATTTTGAATAGTTAATATTTGTTATATTGAACAATCACATATATACCTTTTTTCTTATTTAAGAATTCGTCCCGTCCCTCCCCCAAAAGTATTTTGAGAATGCATTTTTAACCGCATGCATGAACACTTGAAGGCAAGCAAAACTGTCCCCTTGTCACGCAGCTGCAGCCTTCCCTCCCCCATGCTAATGTGCTAGCTATGGGCCTGATTTTTTCATCTCATTTCCTTTGTACTTCTATGTTTTCCCCCCACAAGAACAGGGCCACTTTGAATAATACCTTAAATATATCTTTTTAACCTACTACTGGTAATGTAAAAGAACTGTGTTCTATCCCAAGATTAATTTTTCCTCAGGATGTACTTGTAACTTTTCCTTATTTCTCTTCCCAGACAATTTATGCTAATTATGATTTTCATATTCCTTCATTTGACTAGTCTCTCTTTTATGGTCGGGTATCCATTACTGTGCAGAAAGTGCTTGTTATGGCATCACCTTCATCCAGTTTAAAATTCATGTTCATTTTTAAATTGCACTGAGTTCACAGTCATTCTCCAAATTCTATTTTGCTAAAATACAGCTTACTCAAAATTTGTGACACCATTGTGTATGGTCCAATTCTGAGCCTCGAGTCTAACTCGAGGTCTCTGCTGCCCCCACCCCTGTCTCTTTCTGTTAAGTGCTCTCTACTTGTAATCGGTCAATATTTCTGTCCAAATAACATTGTTTAACTTTTAATAAACAGCCATTTTGATAGGTTCAACTTTACCACATTAAAAACTTTCTAAAATATCAACATTATTATCAGTGCTGTTCTGTAGTGTAACCCCTATTAATGGTCATTTATTCATTTAATTAGATTTATTTACCTAGGTTACTCTTAAGTTAAGCTGTTGTGTGGGAGCAGAATTTGACCCTTTTAGTCTACTACTTACCTAGGGCCTTATATTTTATACTGTAAAAGATAAAATATATTGCAGTGCAATGTCTCAGACTTGCATAATCTGTCACTGCACAACATATACTTGGGTAACTTGATTACACTGTTTTATTGCATTCCAGATTCCTCCTAATCTATGGTGGAATGCCTATTATATTTTAAAAAGAAAAAAATGTATGTTTGCTAAAACTAAATAAACTGCATTGAGAGACAAAATGGATATCATTTTAAAATTAGAAAAATAAAACTTTACATTGGTTAGCTGTGTTACTAGAGAGATTGGGTGGTTGCCATGTAGCTCCCAAGTGACAGAGGGAAGCAAAGTGGTTTGTTTGAATGCTGTCTTTTATTGGACCAACCGTTTCAGACCACACAGAGCCCTTCCTCAGGCATGTAGCTTAGCTAAGGCAGTATATGAAGAGGCAGGAAAGAGTGAGGTTAGATAAAACAAGGTAACTGGGGGTGGGAGGTGGATATAGATAGGGAGAAAAGTGCCAGACATAAAAAGCAGAGGTACCTGAATTTGCTCAGTTTATATATTTTTGACTGGCTGCATGACATGCCTGAGGAGGGGTCCTGTGTGGCCCAAAAGCTTGCTCATTTCCATCAACAGCAGTTGGTTCAATAAAAGATAGCATTCGAACCGCTTTGCTTCCTTCATTATAAATAGTAGACAACTCAAACTGAACCGCTTTGCTTCCTTCACTATAAATAGTAGACTGAACTTATATATAAGAAGACAGGAGGCGGGGTATGTTCAAGAGAATGACAATAGCACTAGGGGGTAGAAAGTTCTGGATTCCATTTCCACCTTTGACATTGAATCACTCTGTAACCTTGGGCAACTAAACCTCTTTGTGCTAGTTTCCCCATCTGTGAAGCGGGTAAACTTTCCTACCTCACAGGGATGTTGTGAGGACTAATTAGTTTGTCTGTATACTACCCCTTGTGAAGATTAAAGTTGCTAAGCACTATATAAGGCTGTATTTTTGTACTGAGGTTCTAATCACTCCAACTTGACTCTCATTCATATAAGTGGGAAACGTTCCTCAGATGGTACTTTTATGATGTACGGTTGAGTATAATTTATTATTTGTGCATGCTACATCCTGTGTATAGGATGTATACAAATGAAAGTCAATTTTTCAAGTGAGGAATCTTATAATGCATATCCTGATATTAGTCATGTACTTGGTGATCCATTTGAGTGATGACTGATTGTACACATGACTGTTTATCTTTTATTATTTGCTGTTGTGTTTGTAAAACAATTAAAAGCTATTTTTCTTTTTCACACCAAATCAGGTCAGACTGAATTGTTTAGTGCTAATACCTCTTTAGTGTGTGTGTGTGTGTTCCCTACTGTTCTACGTGAAAAATGATTTATTTATTATTTATTTTATAAATTTGTATCCCGCCCCTCTTGCCTCAGGCAGCTTGGGACCACTCACAACAATGTCTTTAATACAATAAAAAAACAATATAAATCGTATAAATATATAATATAAAACATTAAAAATACAAACAATGGGCAACAAACCATTCAGATCACACACACACACACCCAACCCTTCCCTCCACTAAATGCCTGGCTTCAGCTGAGGCGGATTTCCACCGGGAAAGAGTTCCACAGCATCGGAGCTTCCGAACAGTCACCATGGGGTGCCCCACGTAGGGTTCATTTACAATGGTCTAGCCTTGTGTTGACAAATGTATGGATGACAGCGGCCAGGTTGGAGTCCAAGACATAGGGGCAGAGCCACCTCACCAGATGTAACTGGCAGAAGACACTCCTGGCCACAGCTGACGCTTGGAGATCCAGATGCAGCTGTGGATTCAGGAGCACTCCCAGGCTCCTAACCTGAGATGCCAAAACGGGGCGAACTCCATCAATAACAGGTAATGCCCCCTCATCCAGAACCCCCGACCTGCGAATGAGCATCACCTCCATCTTTTCGGGATCCAACTTCAATCAGCTCGTCCTCATCCAGTCCACCACAGCCGTCCAACACTGGGAAAGCACCGAGACTGCAGGACCTGGGTCAGATGAAAAAGATAGATATAGTTGTGTTTCATCAGCATACTGATAACTATCACTGTCGCTGCGTTTCATCCCTGCAAGGGTGCTGGCTGCTAGGGACTGGATAGGATGGGGTTCCTCCCCCCCGAAAGGCACTGGGCCCGACCCCCTGGAGACCACCAACAGTGCCCCGCCTTTATTGTCAGAGGTTGTGGGGGCAGGGGCAGTGGTCCCAGAGGAACTTCCAGGGAGGAAGGCTCTTGACATAGCCCAGCCTGGCACTGCCACAGGTATGTGCCACAGGTGCACACCTAAGGGCTGCACCAAAGGGCCCTTAGGCAAGGTCCTTAGCAGGACTGGGGGGTGGGGGGGGAGGTGTTTTTGTGAAAGGTGGCTGGTTGTTTTATTTGGGGATGGTTTGGGATTATTTATTTATTTATTTATTTATTTAATCAATATATATCCCGCCCCTACTGAACACAGCTTGGGGTGGCTAACAATTTCAAAAATATAAAAGTACAATTATAAAAATATTTTAAAACACTCATAAAATCACACAATTAAACACAGCTAGGATGACACTAAAAAATCAATACAATAAATAAGGGTGGAGGGAGATAAAAAAAACCTAACCCCCCCTCCCCAAAGGCCTGGACGAACAGCCAGGTCTTGCAATTTTGCCGGAATGTTAAAAGGCTTGGGGCCAGGTGAGCTTCCTCCGGGAGGGAATTACAAAGGCGCGGTGCAGCCACCGAGAATGCCCTCTCCATTGTGGCCCCCCACTTAACACGGGGGACCTCCAAGAAGGCACCCCCGGCAGACCGAGGAGCCGCTCTGGGGCGCGGAGGGTGAGGTGGTCCCTGAGGTATGAGGGGTCCAGACCGTGAAGGGCCTTATAGATTAACACCATAGGGTGGGTTCTTTTAGGGGGGGAGGGTATTATAGTTGTGAGGAGGGTTATTGGGTATGCCTCCTACTCCCGTGGGAATGGGGGAGAAGGAGAATTGGGTTAGGGAGGAGAGGGCTGCCTCCACCTGAGAGAGGAGGATATAGCCTTCTTTGAAAATTTATCTTATGCCTGGTGAGAGCAGGCGATAAGGGGGGATTGGGAGGGTGGAGAATTCCCTTGGCAGGGTAGGACAGCCAAGGGGGATGAGGTTCCAGGGGCCGGGCTGGCTGGAGTGTAGCCATCATTTTTAGGGAGGTGTGGTCCGTTACAAGATATCAGAATCAGGCTGTGAGGGACTCCATCTAAGAACATAAGTAGTGCCTGCTGAGTCAGACCAATGGCCCATCAAGCCCAGCATCCTGTCCTTCGACAGTGGCCAATCTCGATTGCATGGGAGAAGAACCAACAGTCACAACGGGCAATCCATTCCCCGTTGTTCACTCCCAGTTCCCGACAGTAAGAAGTTCATCCCATAAGCTACTTGGTTAATACCCATTAATGGACCTACTCTCTAAGAACTTATCCAGTCCTTTTTAAAGCCCAGTTATACTACTGGCCCAGACAACGTCCTCTGACAACAAATTCCATAGGTTAATTATGCGCTGAATGGGAAAGTACTTCCTTTTATTTGTTTTAAATATGCCAGCAACTAGTTTCATGGTGTGTCCCCTGGTTCTAGTACTAATCAAAGAGGGTAAATAACCGTTCCCTATCTACTCATTCCACCCCACTCAAGATTTTATAAACCTCTATCATGTCCCCTCTCAGTCTTCTCTAAGCTGAAGAGACCCAGCTTGTCAAGCCTCTCTTTGTACGGAAGCTGTTCCATACCCTTTATCATTCTCCTTACCCTTCTCTCTACCTTTTCTAGTTCAGCTATGTCTTTTTTGAGATGGGGCGACCAGAACTGCACACAATATTCCAGGTGCGTTCGCACCATCAATTTGTATAAAGGCATTATGACATCCTAAGTTTCATTCTCTATCCCTTTGCGAATAACTCCTAACATTCTGTTTGCTTTTTTGACTGCTGCTGCACACTGGGCTGAGTGTCCCCAATCACTCCCAGATCCTTTTCCTGAGTGGTAACTCCTAGCTTAGTACCCAGCATTGTGTACTCATAGTTTGGGTTATTTTTCCCTCTGTGCATCACTTTGCACTTGTCCACATTTAAATCTCAAATTCTAAGGCCAGCCCTGACTCCAGCAGAGTAGGAATGTGCAGATGCAGGGAAATTGGATGGGGGAAGAGGTCTAGTATTATGTCAAGGACAGGCAGTGTAGCGGGAATGGGGCTCACCTGTCTTTTGTACCAGGGCCCATTCCAACCTAGCTACATCTCTATTATCTCTATTGCCTCAGCTGTGATTAGAGAGGGGTTCCTGCCCCAAGGGGCTTACAATCTAGGGTGGACAGAGGCGGGAATGCAAAGGGGAGGGGAACATGAGAGACAGCAGAGACACGCTCAAAATGCCTTAGGCTTTGGGGTTTTAAAATCACACACATGAATAAAACACAGCGAGGTGGGAAATGATGTACTCTTGCCTCAGAAAGGCAGGTCTCTATGCATCTAAGCAACCAGAGTCCTTCTGTGGTTTTCTGTATGGGGTGGTTCAGGCTGCTACCTCATCCTTTCCTTCCCAAATCCAAGTGTAGAGACAGTCCCTATAGGAGAGACCAGACAAAATCTGCTAGATCTTCTAAAGTCCGCAGGGGGAAGGGGACATTTCCCCTCTCATGGGCCACTTTGAAAATGGGCTCCACCTCCACACTGCAGCTACCACCTCACCGCCCACCATGACAGATAGCCATGGCTTCCAATAACAGGCAGCCATGGCTGCCTGTCATGGCAACCCCCAAGCAGGGCCAGGTTGGCATGAAAACAGACACACCCGCCGGTTCAGCCCGCTCTGGCCTGCCTGGGAGGCTCTTGGGCCACATTTAAACGAAGCGCTTAGAAGTGCCTCCGGAGCCCCGCATTCAAGAAGAAAGCTGCGCGGCGAGTGTTTACATGCTCCCCACGCTAATGTAAGTGACGTGCCACCTGTTCTCGGCAGCGACGGCAGCTGGAGACGGGGCTTTGAAGAGGCGTGTTCTGAAAGCCTGCAAAGTGAGTCTTTTAGAACGCGCCTCTTCAAAACTTTGCATCTCCAGCCACCGCCACTGCCGAGAACGGGCAGCATGTCGCTTCCAGTAGCGCAGGGAGCATGTAAACACTCCCCGCATGGATTTCTTCTTGAATGCGGAGCTCCGGCGGCACTTCTAAGCGCCTTGTTTAAAAGTGGTTTGGGGCTCAGACTGTGGGCCTGGTTCCTTCCCCACGGGCCCACATTTTCTGGCCCATCTTGCCCATCCCTAGTTTGTCCTATGGGAAAGGTGGAAGACACACTGCACTACTTGTGGGAGTGCCCTCTGCACCAGGTCCCAAGGAGGAGAAGTTTCTCCTCCCAATAGTGAAATCAATATCTGTATTTAACATCTTTGGGAAAACTATATGATTGTTACAGAATGAATCTGTTCCTATTTTGACAGGATTAGCTAAATACATCTGCACAACCGGAAAAATGTACAAGCAAAAAAGAGTTAAGAATGGTTAGTATAGTCCCAGAAAGGGCAGGCATTTCTAAGAGACTTGGAAATTAAACCGTGCTGCCAGTAACCCCGGGGAAAGGAAAGGCATCTTCAAGAAACTCAGGGGTCAAACTGTGCTGCCAGTAAGCCCTGGGAAGGGCAAGGCACTTGTAAATGATTCAGGGTCAAGCTTATAAGAGACTAAGTAAAGTAGGCAAGTTGTTCTGAGATTTTGATTGTATGGTTTTAACAAAATTTTGAACTTTGTTAATTGTATTTTAGTGAAATTGTGCCTTGTGTGTATTTTATATTTGTTTAATTATGTGTATATAAACTCTTGAGTTGAGCTCTTGAGCTGTGCATATATATTTTGGCTTTGGCTGAGAATGAATGGATTGATTGATTGATAGATTGATTAATTGATTCATTCATTCATACTGACCTTGCTTTAAACAGAACCAGTGATGAGTCCTCTGCCTCCATACCACCTGAGTTAGGGGGAGTTGAGTGAGGGACAGGCACCAAGCACCTATCCCTCACTACCTGAAAACATCTTCCCCAGGACCATAGTTCCCACACCCCATGATGACCTCTCTTACTGAGGTCCTTTTCCCCCAACACCATCTCCTCAGCCCGGCCTCCGCCCCCACTTGGCTTCCCCCACCAAAACAGTGGAGGGGCACACCCTCCCCCCATCCCTCCCACTACCACCCCCTCTCTCACAGGGGAGTCACTCTCCTCTGCAATCTGCCCAACCCCCTTTCTTCTGTTCCCAAACTCCCCGCTCCCGCCTCTCACAGGGGAGCTGTCTCACCCCAACCCTCCCCCCACCCTTCAACAAAAGAATCTCCCCATAATGCCCCCCTCTCACCAGGGGGTGCAACTATCCCCAACCCTAGCCCACACCCACTGCTGTCACTGGTGGTGGTACGAGAATGATATGACTACATAGACAGCACACACTACTGCCTATGGTACCTCCAAAGCTGATGGAGGAGAAAGGAAGTCATTATATCATGGCTGCAGTCTCAGACACACAGACCACATCCACACCTTCAGCAATGGGCTGGTTCTCACATATTTTGGCTCCGGGAAGCAAAAATATGTGTGGATTTTGGCTGGTGTGAAAGCCCTTCGCACGGCTTTGCTGGCAAACACCCAGAAAAGTGCAGAGCAGGGAAATCCAGCTCTGTATTTTTGTGTGTGTTTGCTGGCAAAGTCGTGCCAGGGGGGATGGAGGGCTTTCACATCGGCCAAACCCTGTGCGTATTTTGGCTTCCAGATTCGATCCTGTAACCAAAATGTGTGGGGACCGACCCGCCACTGACGGTGTGAATGTGGTCCGAGTCCCACTCCCTCCCCCCCCCCCCCCAAAAAAAATAAGGCTCAGTCAACCATTTGGTGATTTGGGGTGAAAATGTGCAGGTGGTGCAGTGGCTCCCCACTCCAGCTTGGGACACCACAGCCAACAATGGGTTGGGGAGGGGCGCAGAACACACGTGCTCACAGCCAGAGAGACGTCCTGACAACCACAGGGCCAGGGTAGGGCGGGAAGCACAAAAAACATGCAGGCAGGTGGTGTCACCCAGTTCCTGCTCCTAGTGACCCACTATGATGGATAATAGCCATGGTGGTTGGCCAGGGCAGCCCATGCCTGGGGACGGGTATGCAATTTCAGACAGACATGCTAGCCCGCATTGGCCTGCATGAGTGGTTCTTAGCCCAGGATGTGTCCTTGGAGTTTTTCAGGGGACACAGTCAGGGCTGGCTGCCTACGCGCCCCGGGGAAGAAGTAGGTCAATTTCTGGTGGTGCCTAAACAGACGTTCCAGTACACAGATGGCCTAAGCAGTCCACCATCACGTCTGTTTTTACTGTATTGACATGGGGAGGTGGTGGGTTCCAGTGACCAACATGAGATCCTGGGACACCAATTTTTTCTTGATTGGCTTGGGTGCATACATCCTTTATCTTTTGTACATGGGACGTTCTTGCCAGCATGTGATCGATATTATTTTTAGCTTTTACTCTGTTTTTAATTTATCTGTTCTGGAGTTCATGGTAAATGCTGTTTGGACACCCATGAGGGTCTTCCATAGTCACGTAGTGGTTGTGACACAGGCAGAAGCAGCAAATCCAGCTCATGGCTGCCCTTAGGGTTTTTGCCACCCTGGACAGCAGCAAAGGAGAGCCCATAGGCTAGATTGGGAAGTCTTCTGGGAGGGACAGACTGTGCTGTGTGCTGCCCTGAAACTTGTCCCCCTGGAAATGGGGACTGATTAGAGTTTTGCACACAACTGGAAAGAGGCTTCCCTCGCCCACACCCCACTCCGAGAATTTGTCTAGTCCCAGGCAGCTAAGCTCTGCAGTGTGGAGGATCCCCCCTGGTAGGCTCTCTCACTGCAGCGTGCGGTGGAGGTCCCTGATCCACAGCACGTGTGCACAGAATGGCCACTGAGGCCATTCTACTAAGCACACACAGCCCTTTTGCAAAATGGCACTGGCAGCGCTGGTGACATTTTGCAAAAGGGCAGCTATTCTGTGCATGCGTGAACAGACCATTCTCACATGCGCAGAACAGCTTCCCTTTTACAAAATGGTGCCGACGCTGCCAATGCCATTTTGAAAAAGGGGTGCACATGTACAGAGTGGCCCCAGCAGCCATTGCCCGCATGTGTGCTGTGGAGTAGGGACCTCCACATTCCTTCTCACAGGAGGAGCCCTCCGGACCTTCAATCAAGTGGCACCCCACGGGACCTTCAGTCAAGCCCATTCTGAGGGTGGTAAGTACCATACTAGTGCTGGGGGTGGGGTGCAGAGAACCCAGGACCATAACAGTGGATCTGTAATTTGCAGACTGCTGTTACGGACTGGTATGGGTTACTCCGTAACAGCCTGCTAAGGGGCCCAGCTGCCATTTGTGCATGTGTGCTGTGGAGAAGAGACCTTCACAGCGTGTTGTGGTGAGGGATCCTTCCAGTGGGGCTCCTCCACACAGGAGAAGCCCCTTAGACCTTCAGTCAAGTGACAGCCCTCCGGACCTTCAATCACGCCCACCCTAAGGCCTGTAAATACCATACCAGGGCCACGGGGGTGGGTGGGAACCCGAGTAATTTGCAGACCACTGTTATGAACTGGTACAGATTACTCCATAACAGCCCATTATGGGCAGTTACAGATTGATCCATACCCGTAGTTGACATCCCTACTGGAGAATAAGTTCAGCTCTCTGCAAAATGCAGAGGGAGGCAGAAAGCAGTGAGCTGTTGCTGGACTGGAGGTCAGCAGGCCTGAAGTAATCAGCTCTACTCCCAGTCTTACAAGGTTAATGTTTCTAATGAGATTTGGAGTGAGGCTTAGAAATCAAATCTCTCATGATAAATTTGCGAGAGCTGGCAATGCTGTATATTGTATTACAATAACAATTGCAGATAAATTTGCAAATGACACACAGTTATTTAAGGTAGTTAAAACACAAGCAGGCTGAAGAATTGGAAGAGGATTTTGTAAGACTAGGTAACTGAGCATCTAAATGGCAGATGAATTTAATGTGGACAAGTGCAAAGTGATGCACATAGGGAATAATAATCCAAACTATGTGTACACAATAGGGGTGAGAATTCCGGTTCTCCCGAGAACCAATATTGCCGGTATTTGGGTGTATCGGATTAATCCGATAAATCCGATATTTACCTGTACCGGCATACTGGATCTTTAACATTCGGCACTTTACCGGGTTTTTTACATTGCGGCCATTGAGATAAACGGCCGCAATGTTAAAAAAAAGGGTAAAATGCCCAATGTTAATGATCCGGTATGCTGATACCGGTAAATCCAGTACCTGGGAGATCCGATACCGGTAAATCCGGTTTCCAGTATTCTTCCCGGTGTCCCACCCCTAGTACACAATGCTGGGTTCTAAATTAGGAGTAACCACTCAGGAAGAGGACCTTGGAGTCATTGTGGACAATAAATTGAAATCCTCAGCTCAATATGCAGCGGATGTCAAAAAAGCAAATAGAATGTTAGCAATTATTTGGAAAGGGATAGAGAATAAAACTGAAAATATAATGCCCCTATATAAATTGAAGGTCCAACTACACCTTGAGTACTGTGTGCAATTCTGGTCACCCCATTTCAAAAAAGATGTAGTAGAACTTGAAAAGGTGCAGAGAAGGGCAACAAAAATGATCAAGGGTTTGGAGCGGCTTCTGTGCGAAGAGAGGCTTGATTGGTTAGCGTTCTTCAGCTTGGAGAAGAGAAGACTCAGAGGGGATATGAAAGAGGTTTATAAAATCTTCAGTGGAGTGGAACAAGTAGCTAGGGAGCAGTTATTTACCCCCTCAAGTAGCACTAGAACTAGAGGACACTCCACGAAACTTATTAGGGCCAAATATAAAAGAAAAAAAGTATTTTTTCACTCAATGAACAGTTAAATTATGGAATTGGTTGCCAGAAGAGGTTGTCAGAGCCAGTACTATGGCTGGGTTTTAAAAAGGCCTGGATAAGTTCTTGGAGAGGCTATTAGCCAAGTGGATTATGAGATGGGAACTTCTTACTGTCAGGAAGTGATCAGCAGAGAATGGATTGCCCATTGTGACTGCTGATACTTCTCCCATGCGACTGGGATTGGCCACAGGATGCTGGGCTTGCTGGACCATTGGTCTGACTCAGTATGGGATTTCTTATGTTCCTATTATCATCACCCAGAAAAATCAGATGAGCTTGTAAACTGCTTCTGCTGATCACCTCTAGGAAGGTTCTCTTCCCTTAGAACAAATGTGCTATGGACAATTCATGCTAGCAGCAGAGTCAATCAAAACAAACAGCATCCCAAACAAAAGTGTCTTGGGGTGGACCTGAGGGCTAAAAGCGAACCGGAGACAGCATAATCCACTCTGAAATCTGAGAATAACATCTGTTCATAGTTTCTGCAGATATTGCCAATACGAACTCTTTTCTGGAGTTGTTTTGCTTTAACAATCTCACTAGTTTAATACGTAACAACAGTCCCAAATGTTGCAATCTAACCCCACTGCCAAAACTTCTTCAACAAGGAGTAGCAGAGAGGGGGTTAATTGAGTTTATTTTGCAATTGTAACCCTTGGGACAAAGTTGCCTGAATGTGCAACTTGTAGAAAGGAAATCGCTTTTCTCCTCTACTCTTGACCTAGCTGCCCTTGAACTGCACAAGCAGAGACGAGCCCCTCAACAACACAGTCTGGGTCTACTACAAGCTCCTCACCTCCCTCCTCCTCTCTCCCGTTTCCTAGAGACCAGACACCTGAAAGGGTTATGCTGGGATCACATAGACACACTACTCACACAACCACCCTCCTCCGCCCTCTCTCTCCCCAATACGCCCTGCCAAACACCGATTCCTACAAGCTGGGAGATGCAACTGGTCTGAGACTGGCCGCTGATGCCGCTATGGAGAAGGTCACAGTGTGTGTGCAACGACAGCAGACAATATGCAATAGGACAAATTCCCAATACCTGGCAGTGCGAGTGGGTGTTTGCAGGCAGAGTCCTCCTCCCAGCATGGAAGCCAGCCCAGACTTACAGCAGCCAGGTCCTGTTGTCGCTGCTGCAGGTTCAATAAAGAGAAAGAATTACCATTCTCACCTGGAAGGATCCTATTTTATGTTTGGCTTGGTGAGCGCCGTCTTCCTTGGGTAGTTCCCTCTCTCCTTACTTTTCCCCTCCTGATGTTGCTATGTGTTGTGCGTCTAGCAGCAGCAACAGCCCTGATTAAGCAGACAGTTTAAGAGAAAGTACTGAGGGCAAAGCACAGGCTCCCAGTCTTCTGACCAGTCATGGTGCATATTGCTTGCTAGCGCTGCTGCCGCTGCCACTGCCACCACTGTCCATAACCTTAGGAGCGTAGAGCACCTGGGCTCTGCTGACTTCAGACATCCCAAGCACGGAGAAAGGCGACCAGTAACAGCTGGGGGACACGCACAATGCAGGCCCAATCAAGCTTGGGCTAGCAGGACTAAAGGAAAAGGGGAAGGAAAGAGAGTCATCTCTGTGCTTGACCCCTGTTAAAGTATTTCTGGGAAATTTTCAGCTGTTTCCCCACTTCTACTTTCAGTCTCTGTGCAGAGGATTACACCCTAAGCATTTGTGTGTGTTCCTTGCGTGGGTAGTGCGCGAGCAATATTCCCCATACTGGGGTGCACGTGGCATGCACATGGGTTGTGCGTGTGCTGTGTGTGCAGCCCACGTGCAGTAAGGGGTCACCTTAAGGCAGCGAGTTCAAAGAGGTGGCTCCCTCCCCCATCCAACCACCAAGCCCCACAGCTGGATTGCAGTGTCCACCCTGGGCGGTCCTGCTTCTCCCATACACCGCTCCTAAGCAATCATGAATGCAGGTCCCCCAAACCTCGCTGCTGCCAGCTAGTAGCTCCGCTCGCCCATTGTTGCTCAGCACTGGAATGCCCCCAAGCCGTGCTGTGTCCCCCCTTGTGCCCTGGAGTGACCCCCTTCATTTTCCTCCACCACCCAACCTAGAGCACCCACCCCAGGGTCTTGGAGCACCTTCTACCACCCCTTCCACCTGTGGTCCTGGAGCATGCCCCCAGGACCCCAGATCCCTCCCCACTTACCTTTTAGCCTGTGATTTCCGGGGTTTTATTCTTCGATTCTTTTTAAATGTTGTATTACTGTTTTATTGTATTTTTTGCTGGTTGTATGCTGTCCAGAGCTGCTGGACACAAGATGGGGTGGGATATAAAATATATCATCATCATCATCATCATCATCAACCTTTATTGTTTAGTCAATGGCCATAACAAATTCAATCCCAATCCATACTTAAAAGAAAATATTAAGATTAACAAGCGTGGCATTAATCCCCATCCTCAATTGTACAGTCATAAAAAAAATATTAAAATACACAAACATAAATTAAAAGTAGGGATGGGCGAAGAGATCGCGGTTCGGGTTCGGCCGTTCAGTTCGGCTGCCTTCGGTTCATTCGTTCAGTTCGTTCGTTCGGTTCATTCGTTCGTTCGGTTCATTCGCCGAGTTCGGGTTCGGATGTTTGGTTCGTTTGTCCGAACAGGCTGTTCGGTTAGGTCGTTCGGCTGTTCGGTTCAGCCGTTCGGGAAGTGTTGTTATGGGTGTTTTTTTTGTTTTTTATATGTTTTTTTGGTTTTTTATTGGGTTTTCTTTTGTTCTTTATTTGGTTTTTTGGTTTTTATATGGGGTTTTCTTGGTTTTTTTAATCTAATATATATATCTGTCTACACTAAATCTAACTGCTATTAACTATTCTAAATGCTCTGAAGTAAATGGATTATCTAATAACTACACAGACCTACTCCTACAAACACTAAAACTAAATCACTAACGCTATCTCTATCACTAAGGTAACTCCTACAACTGTCTTCATCTATCTATCTATCCCCCCATCCCATATCCATATCCATATATATATATGTAT
>QEPC01010657.1:5919410-5933874 GCA_003113815.1 Sphenodon punctatus | reverse complement strand
TTCAAGCAGCTTGGAAGCAAAAGGAAGGAGTGAGACAGGACGATAGCTAGAAGGGTCAGAGGGGTCAAGAGTGGACTTTTTGAGAATAGGAGAGACTGTGGCGGTTTGTTCGGTATGTTCGCGTTCGGGTTCGAGTTCGGTCATCCGAACAGTTCGAGTTCGGGCCGAACTCTGAACTTCTGAACCGCGTTCGCCCATCCCTAATTAAAAGAAAGAAGTAGGAGGACAATCAACCTAACACCTTATCAACATACAAGTAGTCTTAACACCCAACTAAAATTGCCCCCTTCTAGGTTTTTCGGTTCCTTATACAAACATTTAATAATAAAAACAGAGCATAAATATATAAAATAAAATAAATTTCTCTTGCTCATGGTAGAACCCATGCAATTTCCTCACAGATCTGAAAGATACCTTTCTCTCCATAGGATAACAAGGGAATTCACAGCCTAACTTAAAAACTACATGACAGATTTTAAAAATCCAAATTTAGGAATAGACTAAAATGCACGCTTGAATTTTCTAAGCTCTCTACACCTAACGAATAAATTTAAACACACTTTTCTAAGTCAAGAGAATCAATCACAAAAACTAGAAAAAACAGTTCTGCCTTTCAAACTCGTATACCTTAGCCATTTTTCAACCAATCTGTCTGAAATTTGGGGAGCTTCTACCCTCCCGCAAGCAGTCCTCCCTGCAAGATTTCACAGTGATAAATCATCTTGATTTTATGATGAGTAGAATTTTTGTGATTTTAAGAGTGCAAATCATCTTAACTATGAGCTGCTCCTGCAGCTTTATTAATAACCTTCAGTCACTGCAAAACCAATCTTTATTTGAATGAATACCTAATATTAGGTGAGAGAATAAATGAATAAAGTACTGCCACTTTGTTTCCCAGGTATGTAATACTGGGCTGAGGAGGTGAAGCTTGGTAAGGTGGACCCCCAAAATAACAGTTCTCAAAAATTTAACTGAGAACCACAAGACTATTGTTAAATTAAAAATCATATCCCTACAGAATACACAACAAGAAGCTGACTCTCTTGGCTTTTGGCCGGCACAGCCAGTGCATGGAAGTTAGTTGGGAATAACAAAAATCCTCACTGTCCTGAGTTCAGGTGAGTATTGAGTATGTTTGCATGTATGTGTGTTTGTGAGTGTGGATGAATATGTGGGCCAAGTGTGTGTTTTGAATGTGTGTGGCTGGAGAGATGTGGGCTGTTTTTATATTATACATTATAACGATCTACCATTTTTTAATGTCATTATAAAGGTGATTGTCTGTACAGTTGGAACATTAAAAATTCTGACACTTCCTATTTGCTTTCGGATTTTAGAACGTTTTTATAAAACACCTTTTTCAAGGACTTGTAAAGACGTTAAAATAAAAAATGTTGTATAACAGTCATTTTCCCCTATCTGTACAGGTAGAACGTTCTACAGGTAGAACATTTTACTTCACTTTAAATTCTGGAGCAGCTTGACAAAGCTCACTCTAAACTCCGGAGTGAGTTGATGGAGTGGTTTAGACAACCAGGAATGGAATACCGTAATATGATGATGCAGCAGTGGTCGTCTAGCCACAGAAACTGGAATGATTATAATGATGACATTATTCTGACAACTCAGAGAAGAACAATTTCAGAACGGTATAGTGTGGTTGTTTAAAAACAGCTGTGTAAGGAGCTGTCCGGACATTCCTTTCTTCAGAGCAGACTACCTTTATAAGAGTGAGTGAGTAGTAAGAGGGACAGTAGTCATCATCAAACTGATCTTTATCAGTTCAACAGGTCACGTGGGGTCATATGTCACCGGAAGTCCCGCCCTCCTGGTCCCAAAAGTCCCGCCTTGGCCCGGAAGTGAATTGGGTAAGCCGAAGTGACGCAGACGGGGGTAATGCTTCCGGGTCATCTGACGCTTGACTTTGGGGGCTCTGCTTGCGGGTCAGGGTGGTTCCAGCCTCCCTGAACCCACAAGGCCCTTTCAAGAGGACCATGTAAAAAAAAAAAAAAAACAGCTGTGTAAGGAGCTGTCCGGACTTTCCTTGGTTCAGAGTAGACTATCTTTATGAGAGTGAGTGAAAGCTGACTGGACGCTTAACTAGGGCAGTGAGTTGGTAAGCTGCTGCCTTCTTGTTGGTGTTTGCTACACCAATCCCTCTCTCTCTCTTCTCCCTATCTAACCCCCTACCCCTGTCTTATCCACTCCCATCCATTCCAGGCCCCTCGTATATACCTGCCTTACATTTGTTCAGTTTTTATATATTTCTCACTCGCTATGCTACATGGCTGAGGAAGTGCCCTGTGTGACCCAAACACCTGCTTGTTTTTACCAATAGCAGCACTTTGAACCACTTTGAACCACTTGAATCATTTGAACCACTTTGCCTCCCTCTCAGCTTATAAAGGGAAATGGGAGGAAGTGCTCAGAACTTCCTGTTCTGGGGCACCTAGAGCTAGCTGTGATTGGCTGGGGCTGTAGTTTCATAGCAGAAGGGCAAGCACTACCTGTGGTCCGGTCCTGATGCAGCGGAAGGATCCCTGGTCTGCTGGGCCAGGCACGGCTTGTGGACTGATTCTGGTGCAGTTAAGAGGAACCTTCATCTGCAGATGCTGCCTATGGACTGGTGCTGGTGCAGCTAGAAGATCCTTCATTTGCTGATGCAGGTGCTGCTTTCTGGTCAGCGTGGTAGCAGGTGACAGCAGGCTGAGGGATGTAACCTGACTGTTGGGAGCTGGGAGTGAACAACAGGGAATAGTTCACCCCATTATGACTCATTGGCCACTGTTGGAGACAGAATGTTGAGCTCAATAGACGATTGGTCTGATCCAGTATGGCACTTCTTATGTTCTTATGATTTGGTTGTTTGTTTAAATAGAAAAGAATAGGGGTGGGACTATCGGTATCAGATTAATCTGATAATACCGATAATTGTCGATATCGGTTTATCTGTTTTTTAACATTGCCAGTTTCTCTCGGATTTTTAACATGATGCCATTTATTACAATGGCCCAATGTTAAAGATCTGAGAAATCGGCAATGGTAAAAAACCGATATACCGATACCAATTAATCTGATACCGATAAAACCGGTAACTGTCCCAATAATTCACCTGGAGTCCCACCCCTAGAAAATTACATCTGATCTTTAGATTATGTTAATTGTTGCTTTTATGTTTTAAGTGTGCCTAGTGGTGTGACCTGGTAGTGGCACATGTCACTAGGGCTGTAGTGGAATGTCACAGCGGTAGCTATTTCCGCCAGAAACAGCGTTTCCGCAATTAGTGGTATGGCATGGCAGAGGCTTTCATTCCGCTAGTTTCATTCCGCTACTTCGCAGTTCCACTAATTTCATTCCGCTACTTCCACAGGCTTCGCAAAATAGCGGAAACATGACATTTTTGCTACTTCTGCCATTCTGCCAGCGCCACAAAATAGCAGAGCAGCGGTTTTCCGACAGTTTCCGCAATTTTTCTGCAATTCTGCAATTTGAAGAATGCCAGTGGAATTAGCGAAATGTCCGCAAAAAAAATGCGGTGTGGCGTGGGCAATTCTGAAATGATGGAATGGAATTGCGGTGCGGTAACAGCTGCTGCCGCATCAGCCCTACATGTCACTATATAGCAGCACATTTTTTTAGTTGCACACAGTCCTCTAGTAGTGCTAAGACAAGGTTGCATACGACCCTCAGGCTTTGTGCATGCTAAAATCACTTCAGGAAAAAAAAAAAAGTGGAAAAGCTTAAGAGAAAATATCCCCAAGGGGATGTAGGGGGAATTGAGGCCTTTTTTACACGGGCTGCAGTGCGGGTGTGTGTCGGTGTTTGTGCTGGTCCATGTGCGGTGGGTTGGGGGAGGGTGTATACAGGTGCACACCAATCTCCACCCATCACCCAAGCATGGAGCAACCGCTGTTTTTGCCAGTTGCTCTGTGTGTGGGTGATGGGTGGATGTCAGTGTGCATGCGTGTTTGCAGGAGCATGCACACACGAACACAAACACCCACCTGCCGTGGCTTTTACACGAAATTCACCCATGCATGAACACCCAGATTTTTGGGTGTTCACGCGTGGGTGCTGCCCATGTAAAAAGGGCCTGAGACAGAGAGAGACGCAGACAATCATAGGGCCTTGCACTCTTGGATCAGTCTCACTGACTCTCTCTCTCTCTCTGGCCATTTTTAAATGGGATCCACCCACCCACGTGCCCATCTGAAAACAGCGTGGGTGAGCATGCACTCCCATAACCCATGCATTCATGCCTACACACGGAGCATTGGCCTACTGCAATGCGCTCTACGTGGGGCTACCCTGATGACAGTCCGGAGGCTGCAGCTGGTGCAGAATGCAGCAGCCTGGCTCTTTTCAGGGTCACGTCACTGGGAATACATTACACCAGTGCTTCGTTCTCTGCACTGGCTGCCTTTTTCTTCCGGGCCTGATTCAAGGTGTTGGTTCTCACCTTTAAAGTCCTACACGACCTCGGCCTGACCTATCTGTGGGACCGCCTCACTCCCTGGGTCCTCGATCGGCCCCTGAAGTCCTCTGGGGGCACCTTCTTGGAGGTCCCCCTAGTAAATCGGGGGGGCACTATGGAGAGGGCGTTCTCAGTGGACACACCTCGGCTGTGGAACTCCCTCCCGGAGGAGGCTCACCTGACCCTGGACCTGCTGACTTTTTTTCGGACTTGTAAAACCTGTTTGTTCCACCAGGCGTTTGGTGGAAGGGAGTGGGGAGGAAGGGATGGGATGGGATGGGGGGGAGGTTGAGGGATGGGAGTGGTTGTTGTTTTATGTTTATATTTTTATGGCATCTCCCTAAAGTGGTTTTATATTTGTCTTTTATATGTTTTATATTTTTGTTTTAAATTGTAAGCCACCCCGAGCTGCTTTGCAGATGGGGTGGGGTATAACATTGTATAATAATAATAATAATAAATAATTGGGGGAAACCTGGGATGTTCCGTGCAGGGACATGATTGGGCAGTGTGTGGGTAGCGCACACCCATCCCAACTGCGCTTCACCGAGCACACACAGACCCGCTCCCTGGCTGTGCCCATTTAAAAACGGCCTCTCGCACGTGCACACATGCGCTCAAAGAGAAAAGAAGTGATCTGTTCTGAACCAAGTAAGCTGCAAAGTGCTGGCAGCTGTGAAGCTCCATGGGTGGGCAGGGATAGCAGGGGCTGGAACGCCTCCTGGAGTGATATCCTAGGAAACTGCAGGGGCAGCTCTTCTTCCCATAGTTTGGCACAGCAGCGCGTCATGACAAGGGGCAGGATACTGGAAAAGGGGGATGGTCAGTGTGTGGCAGGGAAGAACACCTGCCCATCTATTAAGTTTCATGGGCTAAACCTGTGCATGTCAGCTGCACAGCGACCCCCCCAGGCCCATTTATTCGGCTCAACATGCTAAACCTGTGAGTGGCGGGTGGGTGTTAGCAGTACAGACTGGACATGGACTCCAGTGGGCTATTGTCTTGTTTTCACCCTTAGAACCCAGTACATAGAGTTCGGATTATTTTCCCCTACATGCATCACTTTGCATTTGTCAACAGTAAATTTCATCTGCCATTTAGTTGCTCAGTCTCCCAGTCTTGCTCCTCCTGCAATTCCTCACAATCCGTTTGGGTTTTAATTACCTTGAATAACTTTGTGTTATCTGCAAATTTGATCACCTCATTCTTTACTCCCCTTTTCAGCTCAATGGAACCCCATAGCCCCAGAGACGGGAGAACATAACAATTAATATGGACCTCTGTTGTTTTTTCTTCCCCCTTTCCTTCAGGCTGCGAGTCCCTGGGTTTGTATCTCGGGGTGCCAGGTGCCTCCATCCAAGGGCCTCTAGTGAGATAGATCACAAATCCAGGTGCCTAGGATATAATACAATACCCCTTCAATCCTGTTGGCACACTATGGGACAGTACACCATATAAAGCGGGAGAAAAAACTATCAATAAAGATCACAATATAGAATCTCCCCTTGTTTCGACGAAGTTGCAAGACTGGCTGTTCCATCTGGCTTTTGGAGGGGAGGATGAGCAGGGTGGGGGGAATGGGGTTAGGGATTTTTATCCCTCCCTTTGCTGTGTATTTCATAGTTGTTTTTAATGTTTTTTATATTGACGTTGTGCGCCGCCTAGAGCTGCCTGTGGCAGCATGGGTGGGTTAAAAATATTTTAAATAAATAAATTATTACCCAAGTGAGAAAAGGGAAACTAAGTCTAGTGGAATAATACAAGCTTTAGCCTGAATATGGACGGTGAAGCCTGCATTGGTGTAGGAGGCTGGACTTGGGTGAGCCTTGAGATCTCTTTCAGCCCTATGATTCTAAAATAAGGGCTTACATTTTGTTTAAATGGTGTTTTAAACAAGTGACCTTCCTGTAAATGGCCACACGTGGGCTGTACAGGATAAGGAATAAGATCTAATACTCCATTACATACTTATAGCATGCACAGTGGTGAAATTATTGAGGGGCTGAGAGAACACTGATTTTTTTTTTTTTCCATCCAAAAAACTAAATTCCAAAGGGGACTGGGTCAGCGTGCTGCAACCAGACAATCACTGCTGGTAACAGGTATGCCATTAACAGCCAAATCTCTTGCTACGGCCAGTGTTCTAAGTTTTAATATGCAGACAAGGTGGTTTGAATTATGTCTTTTGTTGGACCAACTGATGTTGGTGAAAATGAGCAAGATTTCGGGTCACACGGGGCCCTTCCTCAGGCATGTAGCGTAGCCAGTCAGACATATATCAACTGAGCCAATTTAGACAGGTCTATAAGGAGGAGGGAGTGGATAAGACTGGCTACGCTACATGCCTGAGGAAGGGCCCTGTGTGGTGCAGTTGGTCCAATAGCAGATAACATTCAAACCACCTGGTCTCCATCTCTGTCACTTGGGACCAACACAGCAACCACACAATCTCTCCGGATTAAGTTTTAATGTGAATGACTGGGAAGCTTTCAGATCACAAATCTGTCATTCTCAACCTTGCTTTCTGCTCCCAACCTACTAGTCCTCCAATAATTATCCATATTTCATGCGTTTGAAGGTCTCATTTTTAGACTCCATGTATCCTTGAGGCCTAAACTTTTAAACTATCAGTTCCCAAATTAAGTGTTTTCTAGGGTCAATTATTTAAAAGTGGGGAAGAGAACTGAGGTACGACTGATTTGCACAAATGAGGCACACAGGTCAAAGGAGCAAAGAAGACTGGCTATTTAAGAGGAAAACATCTGGATGTAACCCCTTCCCCAGCAAAGCAAGGGCTTCGTTTCTGTTGCTGAAGTAGAAATAAGCCCATATCAGCTGTATAACAGGATAGAGAGCACCAGGGGTAAGTCTCTACAGGGTTCAGCTCACCCAAGTCACTTGTTGAGGGAATCGGCTCCATGTGATAATTTATTATACAGTCAATTGGCTCAATCGCAACCCCTGCACATGCAGCTTATGTGCACACGCTCAGCTTGCATGCGGACCATAGTCCCGCCTGCCCTGCACGGGTGCATGCGAGATGCATGCACAGCGCACACTGTTTGTGCGGTGAAGGGGGTTTGGGATCGAACCCAGTATTCTTCTACCATACACATAGTCTCTGTATTTACATGCCACACAATTCAGTTCCTACAGGCCCAGGGCTCCTCTGAGTAAGCCCCTCTACTCAGACACTGCCTCTCCTCAAGGCCAGAGAGGTGCCTCTCTCTGTCAGTCTGTTAACTATACTTCTCACTGTTGGCTAGGCTGCTGACTCATCCACCTACGCCCCTCAGCCATTGTAGCAAACCCTCCACTCAGATAAGTCCCTCTGAGTGGGGTTTATGGGGAGACAGAGCTCCCCAGCTCGAGTCTCCCCCAACCTCCCAGTCTGAGGCAGAGATCCTCCTGCGCTCCTACATCTTCCACAGCCTTCCTGGCTCCTCCTCAACAGCTCTCCTTGCCAGAGGGCAGAGCTCTCCCCTACCTACTTCCTCTTCTAGGTCTCTCCCAGCACTGAGCCTAACTCACGCTTTTAGCCCTAGGTCTGGCTTCTGCCACGCCCAAGCTCAGCTGTGTTACTGGGATGAGAAAATCGGAATCAGATTAACCCCGATTTTTAGCTGAATCGGATTAGTCTGATCAACCGATACGTCGTTGATTGGCGCATCGGTTTTCTCAGTTGTTGGCATTGGTTGTTTTAGCACCCTTTTTCAAATTTTAAAAGAAGCCAGCCAATGAAACCCAGTTCCTTAACAGCTGACTAACAGAAGGGGAGGGAGGTTGGGAGGCGGGAAGAGGGTTTCTCTGCTGGTCAATTGTCAGCCAAATCTGGCTGGCAATCAGCCAGCAGGGCACACGAATATGGTAACAATCTGGGGCAAATAATTCCCCTTCCCCCTCCCTCCTCAGTTGCACTAGCAGCTTCAGCATGAGGAGGGAGTTCGTTGTGCTCTGTGTGCCACAGCCACATTGCTGCTGCTACTCTCTGCTGTTCTGCCATTTTGTTGCTGTTGCCAGCTCTTCACTGGATTGAAGATTCTTCTTCACTGCCCACTGCCCAGGGGGGTTGGACCAGGACAGGATCCTCAAAGGAGGTAGGTCAAAAAATTGGGGTGACTTGGGGTGGTGGAGGGCTTGAGTTGGGTTTTTGCCTGGGGTCAGGGGTTGCTGGAATGCTTTGCAAACTTGCCAGGTTGAAGAAGTTCCTTGGACTCGTGTGGAAGGTGGGGTTGGATGGTTTGGTTTTGCTAAGCGTTTTGTTGTTGTCCCTTTTTAATTCCTCTAAGGATTTTATTGGCCTGGCCTGGCCTGGCATTGGGTCTCTGTTTGGCCAGTTGTTTTGGTGGTGGTTGTCAGAGGTCAGCCCTGTCCAATCACTTGGGAAGCAGCCCCCTCCCCCACATTGCAGCAGGGCTTAGTTTTGGCTATGCCCAGTGTTTTGGGTTGGAGTCTAGGTGCAATTATTTTAACGGGGTGCTCCTGACCTGTTGTGTCTTCACTTGGAGTTGTTTCTGCTCTGATTTTCTTGGCCTGGCCTGGATGGCATTGGCTCTTGCTGCTTCAAGGTTCTGGCTGTGTCCAGTGTTTTGGAATTGGAGGTTCAGGGTAAAGGTAAGTTTGAAAAAATGAACTTTTTTTTCTCGTATGCTTTGGTTGGCGAATGTTATTGCAATTTGCTAGACTCGCTTTTCTTTGGCCCATTCATCATTCTAAGACTGTGGCTCGGATGAATGAACAATGGTCCGTTGAAATGAACAGATTCGGTTTTCCATTACTTCAGCGGGAAACTTTTCTCGTTGAAGTCAATGGATCCAATTCCGATACAATTAAAATACGATTCTGCTAAATCCAATACCGATTTTGATCCGATTCCGATTTTCGGCCCTATTTCCCGTCCCTAACTGTGTTACTTCAGGCACTGTCCTTTACTGTGCACAGTGTCTAGAGTGCGGCTAGTCCCTGCAGAAACTCTATTCTGAGACTGGTTTCTTCCCTTAAAGAGACAGTGTCCTAGGAGTACTCAGAGGAGTATGTGACCTCTAACCTAGACGAGGAAGGGTCAGAAAGAACAGTGAGGAGAAAGATTAAGAAAAGGAGGGGGAGTCATCAGTTGGCAGAGGAGATAGAGGCAGTGGGAAATTCCATCTCTCCCCTCAAATCCAGGCTCTTCCCAGAGAGTGTGCAGGAAGCAGGTAGAGAGTTACAAGGTGGAAAGGGCATCTAGTCCAGCCTCCTGCACCACTGCAGGGCCTGCCACACCCTGATCTGCACAGAGAAATCCCACCAGTAGCTACAAGTAGAGACTGGGACCAACCAGAGCGCACCAATGTCTGAAATAACGGGAAATAATTTTGGAGGGGAAAGGATTCAGATGGCTCAAGCAGGCGAGCCACACCCATGCTGCAGGGAAAGACGAAAACCCCTTGGGAGTCCACTGCCAATCGGCCCAGAGGGAAAATTCCTTCCTGACCCCAAATATGGTGATCAGTCAGACCATGAGCATGCGCACAGGCCCCACCAGCAAGACACCTGATATAAAATATAGTACCCAGGCATCAGAATTCCCCAACAGTCCCACCTCCAGCGGCAGAGAACTTTGATGCTATAGGAAGAAAGGGGTGGAGGTGAGGGGGGGAAACCCCAACATATATTGCCGGGGGGGGGGGGGGAACGACCCACTTGACTCCTGAAGCATCAAATAACAGTCCAGAAAAGTAAATTTTAGTTGTGGTAGTAGCCCCCAGCCTGGAATCTGAGGACAAGAGGACTCTTGGCCTAGCCTTGAGTGGAGAACAGCCATGCTCACCTGCAGCAAGGTCCAAAGTACATCTGGCTGGCAGGGACTGTGACAGCTAGACTGATCCTGCACCAGTGTCATCATGAAAGAGAGTTGCATCACTCCCCAGACCCTGGGTCAGTGGCCTGGATGACATCTCTGGTAAATGGACCAAACACAGAACTGGCCAGCTGCAGGGTTTGTTTCTCAATATGTGTTTCCTCCTGTTTTTCCCATTTCATATCCCCTTCCCTCATTCCCATTCAATAAATAAAGTTTATATTGCTTTAAAATTAATCAGTTGTGACTCACAAGAGGTACCTGGTGTGGGTATGTGCAGTTACGTTCAAGAATGAAGAGTATATAGAAGCGTTGGGAAGACAGATGATAACGTTTGCTTATTAATTATCCTTTGCGTTATTGTCTGAAAATAAGTGTTGCAACTAGCAAAAAAAGAAGGGGAACAATATGGATGTCTATTCTTTGCCTTTATTTTGACAAACAATTGTTTATCTTGTCCTGGCCCTAGTAGAGTTGTCATTCTTCATTGGTCAAAAATCATGAGTCAGCCCCCTTAAAAATAATAAGTTCTGCAGAACCAGGCTGAAAGTACATTTTGGCCAAATGGCCCAGGGAAGCAAAAAGCCTGGGAGAGTGGCGTTTTCTTCTCTCTTTGCCCCAAGACAGACAGTTCCAAAGCAATCTATCTCCTGCACTCCATGCCAATGCTATCTCCCAACAACCCACACTTCTCACTCGCTGGGTTCCACTACTAGCTGTCACCAAGGCGCACATCCTTGACACTCACCGGAACTTCAGAATTCAGCAGTGTCAAGGCACCTACTCATGTTCCTTAGTTCTATGCCCCTTGCTTCTGCCTCCTTTGTGATGCAGCATGGAAACTGTGGAAAGGCACCAGATGAGTCCTGCTCTGTGGTCTCCCTGCAAGCCCTGCTGCTGATTAGCTAGCTGCCTCCTTCCTTATGCTCAATACCAATGCAACAAGAAGGTACTCCCCTTGTCTGGTGAAGTAGAGCTGAAACGAGTACCAGCAAAAACAGGTAAGAACATAAGAAGGTGCCATATTGGGTGAGTGAGACCAATGGTCCATCTAGCCCAGCATCCTGTCTCCGACAGCGGACAATCACGGTGGCTTGGGAGAAGCACCCAACAGGTTACAATGGGGAATCCATTCCCTGTTGTTTTCCCCCAGCTCCTGTCATGTTCCCTGAGCCTGTCTGGCTAATAGCTGCTAATAGACCTATCTTCCAGAAACTTGCCCAAACTCAGCTATAGTACTGGCCCTTACCACACCCTCTGGCAGTAGATTCCACAACCCAATTATACGCAGAGTGAAAAAATATTTTCTTTTATTTGTTTTAAACTTGCCACCCATGAGTTTCATGGAGTGTCCCCGAGTTCTAGTACTAGTTGAGAGGATAAATAACTGTTCCTTGTTTATTAGTTCTACACCACTCATGATTTTATAGACCTCTATCATATCTCCTCTCAGTCGTCTCTTCTCCAAGCTGAAAAGCCCCAACCTACCAAGTCTCTCCTCATACGGGAGCCCTTTCATGCCCTTGATCATTCTCATTGCCCTTCTCTGTACCTTTTCTAGTTCAGCTATGTCTGTTTTGAGATGGGTGACCAGAACTGCACATGATATTTGAGGTGCGGTCGCACCATTGATTTGTATAGAGGCATTACGACAGCCTCCGTTTTATTCTCTATCCCTTTCCGAATCATTCCTTACATTTTGTTTGCTTTTTTGAGTGTTGCTGTGAACTGCGCTGTGGATTTAATTGTATTGTCCACAACCACCCCCAGATCCTTTTCCTGAGTGGTAACTCCTAGCTTAGTACCCAGCAATGTGTACGCATAGTTTGGATTATTTTTCACTCTGGGCATCACTTTGCACTTGTCCACATTAAACCTCATTTGCCATTTAGATGCCCAGGCACCTAGTGTTGTAAGATCCTGTTGCAGTTCCTCACAGTCTGCTCATGTTTTAACTACCTTGAATAACTTCATGTCCTCTGCAAATTTGATCACCTCACTCTTAATGCCCTTTTCCAAATCATTAATAAATACATAGCACCGGTCCCAATCTAGATGCCTGAGGCACACTACTTTTTACATCTCTCCATCATAGTTGTGACACAGGCAGAAGCAGAAAATCCAGCTCATGGCTGCCCTTAGGGTTTTTGCCACCCTGGACAGCAGCAAAGGAGAGCCCATAGGCTAGACTGAGAAGTCTGCTGGGAGGGACAGGCTGTGCTGTGTGCTGCCCTGAAACATGTCCCCCTGGAAATGGCGACTGATTAGAGTTTTGCACACAACTGCACACATGATAATTTAATTTTATGTATGTATTTGATTTCCGGTGCGGTCAAGATGTCCTTGGAGCTGCTGAGACACTACCCATTAAATAACCTTCCCTAAAAAGGGAAGGTTAGAGACAGGCCGATAGCTGGCAGGGGATGGTTTCTTGAGCAGAAGCTGTACCACTGCCTCCTTGAGGCAGGCCAGCACTCTGCCCCCCTGCAGGGAGGTGTTGACCACCCCAGCCAGCAACGGCCCCATTTTCTCCCAGCAGGTCTTAATCAGCCAGGATGGGCACAGATCTAGTTCACAAGAGGTGGCTTGAACAGCCCCCAGTACCTCCACCACATCAGTGGGTGTCACCGTCGCCGACTGAAACTGATCCCACAAAATTGGACAAGGCGGGGCTTCTACCACCTCTACCCTCCTCCACTATATTAAGTGCAGCATCAAGGTCTTGGTGAATACGAACAATTTTTTCTGCAAAACAATCTGCAAAAAGGTCACAGCAGGCAGATGATGACTCAATGCCAGGGTTGAGGGAGGCTGGACTGACCCGCACAACCTGGAACAGCTCCGCCAGATGGGATTTTGCAGATGCTATGAGGGTAGCAAAGAATTCCCTCTTTGCTGCCTGCATAGCCATGGCATAGGCTTGTAAACTAGTTCTATCCCGCAATCTGTTGGCTTCAGCCCCAGAACGATGCCACCGTCGCTCCAACCGTCGCCCCGCCTGCTTCAGCATCTGTAGCTCCTCTGAGAACCAAGGAGGTCTGCTGAGCCTCCGCCTGGGCAACAGACGCCTGGGAGCCGTTTGATCAATGGTCTCCATCAGCAAGATGTCCACAGCTTGACAAGGTCATTGATGTGACAGTCATCTAGGTCAGAGGGTAACTCCCCCAGAGCAATTAGGACCCACACTGGGTCCAACAGCCTCCAGGGGCAGACCATCCTAATAGGTTCCGCACCCTTCTGGGGGCAGACATGTGCTAGAAGGGAGGTCTGTAGGAGGTATTGGTCCGTCCATGACAAGGGCACTGTTGTTATCTCCCCCATTAACGGACCACCCGCCTCAAGGCCAGTGCAAAACATGTGGTCTAAGGTATGTCCTCCAAGATGTGTTGGGCCGTTGGCTCTCTGGGACAGGCCCATGGTTGCCATGGCAGCCATGTACAGTCCTCAGGGGAGCTGAGCATGAGTTCAAGTGTGAATGTTGAGGTCCCCAAGGACTATCATCCTTGGGGACCGCATCACCACCTCCGACACAGCCTCCGGCAGAGCGTGTAGGGAGGCTATTGGACTGGTAGGTGCACGGTATACCAGTAGCACACCAAAACTGTCCCCTGCCAAATCAAACACAAGATGAAGACCCTCAATACCTACCATGGATCTCACTAGATACCGCCTCACAGACCACCCCTCTTAAAAAACCATAGCTACAATGCCCCCCCCCATCCCTCCGGCCGCGACTGGTGCTGCACGGAATACCCGACTGGAACAAGACCAGCCAGAATTGGCCCCGATTCATCATCCAGCCAGGTCTCCGTGATACACGCGAGATCGGTGGCATGGTCCAGGATTACCTCCTGGACAGTTGTTGCCTTAATTGCCACCAGTCTCGCTTTTAACAGCACCAAAACTGGACCGAGGGCCCCCCCCCAGGGTTCCACCTGCTTATCTGCTGGGGGAGAGGAAAGCGGGAGGTGCACTAAGCATCTATGCCTACTCACCACTCTCCCTCCCCTCCCCCTGAGCCCATGCCTCCCCCGGCCCATCATGACCCCAATAGCCATGCCCACCAACCATAGCTCCCCCTCAGCCCCCCCCTCCCCAGCTGTCCTGCCCAGGGTGTGAGGGAGAACTCTCCCCCCTCTCTCCCCCCC
>QEPC01010657.1:5904741-5916628 GCA_003113815.1 Sphenodon punctatus | reverse complement strand
CCTTGGCCTCTCCCCCCCTCTCACTGAGGGAGAATGCCCTACTCCTTCCATCCACTCCCTTCCCTCCTCCACCAACCTCCCCCTACCCCCAACCTCCCTGCCCCCCTCTGCCACAGAGGGGCATCCCAAACACTAACCCCTCCTTTGCCTACCCACTGCAATATTTCCCCTATATTCCCAAGCCCATATCTCCCCACCTTTAGGTAAAATATTATCCCCCATACCTGCCTCCCGCCCCTGCCAAGGGCCATGCCCAAGGGCCCTTGGGTGTGGCCCTTAGGTGCGCTGCCTGTGGCACGCACCTGCAGCACAACTGGACCACCGGCTGCCTTTGGCCCCTCTGGGCCTGAAGTTCCCACCCTCTGAAGCACCAGCCCCACCCGCTTCTCCAACTGGGGGAGGGGGAGATGGAAAGAGGGGGCTGGACACTCACAGTTCTTGATGTGGCCTGCCTGGCCCTGCTGCTTCTGCTGCCACTGCCCCAAGCCCCGCTGCAGGTTAGCTTGTTTGGGGGGGGAGGGATTGCACCCATTCTCAGGAACTGAATCTTAGCAGTCCCCCAGAATCTCAGCAGTCAGATGTGCAGACCACTGGCTCCACCAGCCAATCACAAAACAGGAAAGGCTTGAATGCATGTTGTGTGGTTCTCAGCCATATGAAGATTCTTGTATATGGCTCTTGTGGTTGGGAACTTTGTCTAGCCTTGGCATAGCCTATATGAAACCTAGTAAAGTGATAGGGAGTTAGTAGTTTTTAACCTTTTGTTTTATTCTTCTGTCTCATCCAATGTTCCCCTTATTTTTTCCCTTCATTATTGTCCTTATTAGTTGTGCTGTTAAAATAAAACCTTCCATTTTTACAATCTGACAACGTGTGAGGCATAGCTTGGCGCGCTCTCTCTCTCAAGGTAACCTGAGGTAATTTAACTGCCTCAAGAGCCTTGACTCAGACCAAAACCCCACCACTCCGCTACAGCTGCCAAAGTTGGACACCGTTCATATAAAGCATTTTTGAGTAATCAAAAACCTTCTGTTTCAGCTGAATGAAGAGATTAAGAGAGTGGGACCTGTAGAATCAATCAGTTTCCCAACGTGCTCTAAGCCAGTTTGGCCATGTGCACCAAATTCCTATCCAACTCCTTATGAATCATCTTTGACTTTAACCCAGCAAAAACAAGATGGAAAAGCTTTTGTTCCTAGAAGATCTTAAACCATGGTGAAGTAAAACAAGCACTTAATAAGCATCTGCCCCTATTTGTGTTTCACTGAACAGGTTTCAAAATCTTCACTGAACTCTTCATACAAGGCTAGGATAAAGTCTGTGCACCACTTAGTTGCCACTTAACCCCTCAGCATTGGATTTAAGTGGTGTAGAGATTCTCTTGTTGATTCTCAGCACAGAGATAAGTTCAGCAAAAATCCACTTATGGTCAGACTCCATCCTGATATTGAAAGAGTAAATAGAAAGCTTTAGAAATTACACTGTGAGCAAGCAAATATTTAACTCTCCAAAAAGTAAACATTTTTTTTCAGGGTGGCACAATTGACTTTGCAGTAAGTGAAATCTGGAAAAACTCTCCAGAATTTCCCTCACTTCAGAATAAAGAACTCCTGCTTCAATCACATATATTTATTTAGATTTTTTTATCCCACTATATTCCTTAGGCTTACAATTCTTTAATGTATTAACTGTAACATGAACTAATTAATTCAACACAATCCTCACAACAACCCTGTGAGGTAGGTTAGGATGAGAGATCTGTGAATGGTCCAAGGTCACCAAGTGAGTCCTTGGCTAAGGTGAGACTTGAACCAGGGGCCTTCCTCTACCTCTTGATCCAAGTACTCTTAACCACTACACAACACTGGCTCATACACATGTCCTTCATTCCAGCCTCCAAGGGTGATTTCAGATGAGACGGGGCAGCATTCGCCCCATCCCGGAATCACCCAAATGATTCCCTGCTGGGATCACTCTGGCACATCCAACAGACGTGCCGGCTGATTCCGGTGGGGAATTGGGGAGGGGGTGGGGCTGCGCGGCACAACGTGCAGCTGCATGGCCCCCCCCCACGCTCCCACGCCACCCATCCTCTGAGGAGATGGGCGAGCGCCCGGCCAATGCAGCTGCAGCGCCCGCCCGATTTGACCATGGCCCGGAATCCCGCCGGGGGTTCCGGGCCGTGGNACACAGGGAGCAAGCACACAAGGGAGACAGAAGGGGGAAAACCCAACACCCTCACAAGCCCACCAGGTGGCGCAGGGTGCTGGAGAGCCTGCTCAGCACCCCAAGGGCCATGGGTTCAAGACCCAGCCCTGACACCATGATGAACATCTGGCGGCTGCCGAACAGATGTTCAGGGCGCTTTGGCCCCATGTGGGTATTGACCGTGGTTCACTGTGATCTCGTCATGTCTGAAAATACCCCCAGGCACGCAGGAAATGATGTGACTTCTCTATGGTAAATGATGCAAGGACAATGTAAGCGTTTCTTCCAAAAAATGCACGGGTCTCTGATCTAGGATGGCACAGTTGTGTCATAGGCTTTTCCCAGGGCAGACTATAAAACAAAAAAAACCCTATTTCATTATTATTATTATTATTATTATTTTATTATTAATAATGAACTAGGGTTAATAATAATAATAATAATAATAATAATAATAATTTGTTTCAGAAATGTTCTGTGTTTGTACAATGCCTACATAATAATGCCATGGGCATGAGGGGGCGGCTAAGAAATATAAATAAATAAATAAATAAATAAATAAATGTTCCTGTTTTATCTGGGACCTCCAGGCAATAAGTAATATACAGGCCTACTTTGTGTAAAAAATCTGTATCGCCCATCAATCTGATAAGGATCAGTATGTCAGCGGATGTCCTGCTTTCCCCATCTGTAGAATATCCGGGTTTTGTGTCATATGACCGTAAAAGGGTGGGGCCATGTGATACCTCTAAGAAGTCACCTTACTGCACTTGACCAATGGGCAAAGTTTTCATCATGCTTGGCCCCCCTGGTTCAGGAGAAATTAGTCCAATGGGGTATTAGCATGACATGGTAGAAAAGGGGGTCCATGTGACCCCTCTAAGAACTCCTCCCACCACTCTGAACCAATAGGGATGGGTTTCAGTGCTCTAGCTACATCCACTAAAGAGGGTTGATTGAACCAATGGAGTGATAGGGTGACTTGCAGAAAGGGGGGGTCATGTGACAACTCACCTGAATGCTCTGGACCAATCCAAAAGGGTTTCAGGTGTGTGGGTCCTGTTGTACAGTCTCCTCATTGTACCACCCATTTAACGGTTGTCTATTAAAGGTCCCACGTCCTTTCTGAATGCCACATGGATCAGAGAGAGAGAGAGGCTTTCATTATCCCCTACACAAAATGGCTTACCTCGATAATGTTACCCCTCTGCAGCCTTTGGAGCTTAATACTTCACCACCGGTGGCAAGACACTTACCGTTGGCATTGGGTGATTTCAGAAGTGATGTGGTGAATGTCCACCACAGTCAAACGCGGGTGGTGGTGAAAGCGCCATGCATGTCTGCTTGCTCACATGCAGATGTTCACCACAGTCAAACGCAGCCCGGGGTGAAGCTAAACATGCTTCGTGAGGTCGAGGTGGGAGGAGGACCAGAAGTGTGGTGAATGGTCACCACGGTAGGGGTGAATGAAAAGTAACTTCTGAGGGTGATTTCAGACATTACGCGGTCCAGATTCACCACAGTGGATTCCCGGTGGGGGTGAACAGATTAACCACCCCCGGTGAACAGATTAACCACCCCCCGTGGTCAAGGAAAGCCCCGAACAGACATGACGGGACCTGGATCATGGCAGGGAATTGGACCACCAGACCATGGCCTGGGGCAGCGCAACAGACATTACGCCGATCCCGGGCCGGGCTGTGGTCAAAGCACCCAGAAGGCGCCGGGGCAGCTCATCCCGGTTGCTGTCATGTGCCCTTTAAATCTCCCTCCCTGGTCTGTGTTGTTGCTGGTTGCCTGGCAGCGACGCTGTGTGCTTTGTCCCTGGCTGGGAATCATTGTCTTTGGTTCCGGCCGGTGGTTGCCATTCAGACATTACTTTTTGTTGTTTCCCGTTGGGAATCTCTTTGACCTCGCTTCTAGGCTGGAGGTCCGGAAGCGTGGTTGATTTTGACCCCATGTGGATATTGACTGTGGTGAACATCTGGCGGCCGCCGAACAGACATGCAGGGCGCTTTGGCCCTGCCGCGGAATTGACCGTGGTTCACTGTGGTTGAGCGTGATCTCGTAATGTCTGAAATCACCCTGAATGGAAACCTGCAGCCATGGTGGAAGGAATTGACCCCAGCCGCGGTGCATTCTGGGGCTCGAACTGTGGTCCATGTCTCCACTGCATGTCTGTTGTGTTCCCCCGGCCCATGTTCTCTCTGATTGCCCCCGGGCGGTGGTCACGATCCTGTCACTTCTGTTGGGGCTGCATGTGTCACTACAGCCCGTGGTGAATCCGTTCACACCGGGGTGGGATTCACTGTGGTGAATTGGAACGCATCACTTCTGAAATCACCCATTGCTGAGCAAAATAAACCCCAAATGCCTTACCTTGGCAGTGCAACCTCTATGACTTTGTTTGAGCCCAGTATTCCCCTGAACATGATAAGAAGACCCTGAACAGGCAAGAAAATTGCTGCAACCATGATGAAAAGCACTCGGCAGCCTGCCAAGGAACCTGTGTACAAGTCTATGGACCTTCGGACTAGCACCCCAACTCCAGCAGAAGACTCAGTGGTAAGTCATAGATTATCTGGGCTTGGGGCATTTGGGGTTGGGTAAAGAGAAAAGCAGAGAGAGAGGTAATGATGTATGTTTTTATTTTAACAGGTAAACAATGACTTTTTAAAGCCTCTTGAGGACCTGAACTTGGGGACTCCTGTAGGAGTGAATGTACCTTGTGTCTCGTGGTTTTCTATGCAAGAGTGGAGGTACTGAAATGGATAACAGGCACAAGAAACAGTTAAAAGCAGAAGAATAAAAAATTTGGTTGAAATGTTTTTGTTGTCATTTCTGTTTTAGTATCCTCCATGGGTGAAAACAGACATGATGCTAACCACCCTTTAACCACCCTTGGTGGTCATTTATGCATGTTGCAGGGCTGCATAGGGCACCAATATAGCCCTGCAACATGCATAAATAACCACCAAGGGTGGTTAAAGGGTGGTTAGCGTCATGTCTGTTTTCACCCTATGTCAGAATCATGGGGTATTTTCAGATGTTATGAGATCACGCTCAACCAGTCAATACCCTGTGGTGGGGAATGGTCCTGTAACATCTGTTGGGGAACCGGAAGTTCCCCCTCAGATGTTTGCCATGGTCAAACGATCGGGCTGAACCGGCGGGGCTGGCGCCGATCGCTTGGTGAATGCAATTCCCCACTGCGATGAAGGGGCCCATCTCATCTGGATGGAAACCACGGCCTGGAATCCCCACGGGATTACGGACCGTGATCAATTTGGTTGGGCACTGTGGCCGCATTGGCTGCGGCGCCCGCCCATCTCCCCAGAGGGTGGGTGGCGGTGGAGCGTGGGGGGGGTGGGACCGAGCGGCCGCATGTTATGCCGCGCGGCCCTGCCCCCTCCACGATCCCGGCAGGGCATCATTTGGGTGATTACGGGATAGGGCGAATCCCGTCCAGACGAGACGGGTCAGCGCCGATCGCATGGTGAATGCTATTCCCCGCTGCGATGAAGGGGCCTGTCTTGTCTGAGCGGAAACCATGGCCCAGAATCCCCACAGGATTCTGGACAGTGGCCAATTCGGGCGGGCGCTGCAGCCGCATTGGCCGCGGTGCCCGCCCATCTCCCCAGAGGGCGGGTGGCGGTGGAGCGTGGGGGGGTGGGACCGAGCAGCCGCACGTTACGCCATGCAGCCCCGCCCCCTCCCCAATCCCGGCGGGGAATCGTTTGGGTGATTCCGGGACAGGGTGAATGCCGCCCTGTCTCGTCTGAAATCAGCCATGGTTGCACATGAGGCGTTGTTAAAAGGCATTTATTACTCTGCAGGAGAAGTTGGAAGGTTTGGAGGGGTGAACCGTCTTTTCCAGGCTGCAAAGAACCACAGTAATTCTTTGAATAAGAATGAGGTTGTTTCATGGGTTTCAGACTAGGCTGCTTACACCCTGCACAAACCTGCACGCAAACATTTTAAAAGAAACAAACCTGTTGTTTCTGGGGTGGTCACACAATGGCAAGCGGATTTGGTGGATATGCAGCAGTTTTCAAAGTCTAATGGGGGTATTAAGTACATTTTAACTGTCATAGTAATATTGTCTAAGTATGCCTGGGCTTTAGACCTAAAAGATCAAACAGGCAGTGAAGTGACTAAGGTCTTCACAGCTGTTTTCGGTGAAGGGCGTGTGCCTCAAAAATTACAAAGAGAACAGGAGAAAGAACTTTTAAATAAGCCTTTTAGCAAATTGTTAAAGCAACATCGGATACACCACTTTGTGACAAACAGGGTTAGTGGAGCATTTTAACAGAAGTTTAAAATCAAAGATTTTAAAGTTCTGGATCGGCCCCTGCATCAGCTGGGGGCGCCCTCCTTGAGGTCCCCATGGTTTCTCGGGTGTCGACCTTGAAGAGGGCATTCTCTCTGGCCGCGCTGCGGCTGTGGAACTCCCTCCCGCCGGAGGTCCGTTTGACCACTGACCTCCCCTCTTTCCGTAGACATCGTAAGACCTGGCTGTTCCGCCGGGCCTTCCCTGAGGGAGATGGGGTGGATGGGTTGGGTTAGGGGGCGAATTGTTTTTATTGTGGAATTTTAATTGTATCCGTTATGATGCTTTTACCAGGAGGGGGCGGCATACAAATTTTATGAATAAATAAATAAATACCTTTTAAAAAGCACCTGAAAACGTATTTGTTTTCTAGGTGCTTTTAGGATCCACTGCTGGTCCCCTTAATGTATTTTGTCCTCTTTTTTTCCCTTCCCAGATCTTTAATATCATTTTAATTACTTGTTTTAAATTGTTTATTTCTTTTATGTAAGTTGTAAAGTGCTTCAAGTGCCATGTAGGCAGGGGGGCACTATAAAAATAAATTATTAATTATTATTATTATTATTATGTTGTGGGAAAAAAAATTGTGTACTGCTGGAACTCTTTTTCACTACTTCTTTTCTACCAAAATTTTAGTGCACATGATTTCTTCCATTTTATTTTTAGAATAATTCAAGCTCATCCGATAATAAATGCTCTTCTTTTTTTGGTTTTGAAAGCCATGTAGGAAGAGACATCCTGTGTAAATTATGCATAAAATGAGTGTTTTATCCACACACTGTATGTCACTAGGTAGCAACTCCTGGGTAGTGACACTACTAGCATTGCAAGCACACATGTATTTCGAGGGACCAATTCTGAAATCACATGCACAGGGGTGTGTGTGTGGCTTTAAACCCTGCACACCATACATGCAGAACCTGTGTGCATCCCCAGTATGGGGAATATGAGGTGCACGTGAATTGTGTGTAAATTGCATGCAAATTGCTTGAGTGTATTCACCCGTGCATGCAGGTTTACTATCGGCCCCAGAGTGTGCAACCCATCTCAGGTTACTGGCATTGGGAATTGCTCAAGTTTAAAGTGGGGCTTCTCTATGTATTGAGATGTGTGCAGTGCCGAGCAGAGCAGAATGGCACATTGCTATTGCACTGTGCAGGATACACACACAGCACAAAAGCAGTAGCATAGAGTTCCCACAGACCCACTACACAGTTCTGTTTCTGTGTAAAAGGCAGCATCTGCTACAAACAGGCAGGCCAGCAGATTAGCCATTCATGAAGTGAATCAACATGTGGCATGGCCTTCTTGCAGAAAAGCCTGCCACAACATCCCACCAATCTGCAAACTGTGGGGCTGTTTTAAAATGCAAGGAACATTTTGAATGGACATTTTTTGAATAGACATTTATGTATATATTCTTGATATCTGCCAGGTGGCATTCCCTTTGGCAATTGGTGCCACAGTATGTTTTTATTTGCCCATTGAGAAAGGGGCTGTGCCCCGAAACGCGTCTGGGTTGTATACATGCAGTTGTGTTTTATGTGTTCTTTTTAATACAATATATGCTTATAGGCACATGGGGGCCAATTTGATTATTAATCTTTTCCAATAAATTGTTAATCTTCCTTCCCCTCCTTCCTTCTGTTTTGTGACAGTACGTTTTCCAGGTGGGGAAGCTTTGTGTGCTGGGGTTGGGGTGTGTGTTTTGTTGTGCATTGGTGTTTTGGAGATACCATGGTCAATAGTGATTTCATGTTTAGTTATTTTATTACAAATCTGAGATCAACAAGATTGTAGATTCCTCCTCCTGTTTTGATGAGAATGATGTAGTTCCGGATAAAGGATCATGGAAGTTATATTCAGATCTTAAAACGAACGTGACAAAGATGAATTGCATTCCAGGGCTTTAGGTGACTATATCAAACATTTACGCATCCCAAGGGGTTTCAGGATTCTAAAAGAACCTGGTTTTTTTCCCCATAATGAAGAATTTAAGAATAGATGGGAGCAAATTTTAAATAAATGCAGTCATGACTTGATGGTATTGATTATTGAGACCTCTAAAATGAGGTCAAAAGGCTGGAGGAACAAATTGTAGATGTTGAGAAAAATGTTAAAACATCATTAGGTGATAAGAGATATGCGAACAAATCCCAGGTGTTGTCAAGTGATCTTGACAAAGAATTCAGATTGATCAAGGAAAGGAAGCTTGTGAAATTTCAAAGGGATCTTAGGGACTATGAACTAAATCGAGTATATTCCTGGAGGAAGGGCAATGTCAGGGCACGACATAACAAGTCTGTCAATTTCGACCTTACAGGTAGTGAGGATGAGCTCACTAGGGCTGACGATGATGTGGGAGCACAAGTGGAATTAGGTGCGAGACCCAAAACCAGTTCCTCAGGGGAAGGTTTGCCCTCTTTTTTAGGCCATACCCAAGGGAGAGGGAGAAACAAACTGAGGTTTTACGAAGAACAACCATTCTTACAGAGGAAGTCCGGATGGACACACTTGTTGTAAATTTGTCTATGAGAATTTTATCTGCACCAGAAATCAGGGTTCTCAATAAGGGGTTGTCATTTGTTCCTACTCCTAGGTACAATGCATTCAGAAATAGAGTTGAAATGTTCAGGTTTTGCAGAAAGATCAGACTGCGAGACTGGTTTAGCACGAATGATGGGGGCACCCCTAGGGGTATGAATTTGAGATCTAAATCCACCTTTGTGCCACCTCCTGTCAATCCCAGAATAAGAGTCTTCGAAGAGTTGGTAGAAGCCGAATTGAAACAAATAGATGGCACTCCCAAAAACAGTTGGCAAAATTTAAGCAATGAAGAGAGATCAGCCTTACAATCTCTAAATCAGGATACGAGTATAGTAATTAAACCAGCTGATAAGGGGGAAGCAACAGTCATTTGGGATAATCAGAAATATTTACAGGAGGTCAATGCACAATTAGGCAATACACTACATTATAAAATCATTGACAGACCATTCATATCAGAATTAAGGAAAAACATCAATGTATTAGTATATGAAGGTCTGATGTTGGGCCAGATCACCCAGTCTGAATCAGATTTTTTATTGGAATGTGAGGACCGTGTTCCCCTATTCTACATGTTACCAAAGATTCATAAAAATAGAGTGGAACCTCTAGGGAGACCCATTGTTTCCGGCAATGGGTCCATTCTGGAACCTCTATCCCAATTTCTGGATTCCTTTTTGAAACTTTTCATTCCTGGTTTAGCATCGTATATTAGAGACTCTCAAGACCTTTTGAATATTTTGGCCAAGTTAGATTTAAAGGCAGTTACTAATGGAGTGATCATGGCCACCATGGACGTGGCCTCTCTTTATACCAGTATCCCTCAGGAAGATGCCTTAGAGGTGATTAGGGAGGTCTTGAATAATAGACAACAACCACATATTCCGGCTACCAACTATTTGGTACAGATGGCAGAGTTTGTCCTTACCAAAAGTTTTTTTGAATTTGGTGATCAGCTATTTTTACAAATTAGTGGTGTGGCCATGGGATGCACCCTAGCCCCTGAGTTGGCCAATCTATATATGGAGAGGTTTGAAAAAAAGTATATATATGACAGTGTCAGGAATAAATAACACAGTCATATATTGCTTTATAAAAGATACATTGACGACCTCATATTTCTCTGGGTGGGTGATTTGGATGATTTGCTCAGATTTCATGAATATCTCAATCAATGTTGTGACAATTTAAAATTTGATCTTCAACCTGATGATGATAAGAGGATTCATTTTTTGGATATTGAAATAGAATACACTGCTGGGCATATCTCTACATACACCTACAAGAAATCCACAGATGTGAACTCCCTGTTACATTTTTTCCAGCCACCATCCCAAACATCTCAGGGATAATTTGCCCTTTAGGCAGCTCTTAAGATTGCGCAGGAATTGCAGTGAATGTTTATGGATCAAGCCAACACTTTGATGCAAGATCTGAAGGAGAGGGGATATCCCGAGAGAATATTAAAGAAGACCTTTTTTGAGGTGCTTCATACATCGAGGGAATCCCTGTTAACCTCTAAAGGCAAAGTGACATCAGACAGAACGATATGTCCCATCACCTTTTGCCCAGGATCATCAGCTGTGGAACAGGCAGTACTTAAGCACTGGCATTTAGTGGCGAATGTACCAGGGTGCAGTGAGAAGTCTCTGTTTGCCCACAAAAAGACCCAGTCCATTAGAGACATTTTGGTCCATACAGATTTTAAATATGCAGCTACCACTAGGTCTATTTCATGTACATCTATGCCACCTGTGGTAGGACATTTCCAATGTGGCAGATGTAGTGTATGTAAATTGTGCATTCCTACCAAGGTGTTTGTGCACCCTATCACAGGGCGCAAGTTCACACGTAGACATTTCTCAACGTGTTGTTCAGCTTATGTAATCTTTTTAATACCGTGCCCCTGCAATTTCATCGATGTAGGGTGCACTTCCAGACCTCTTAAGAATTGGGGAATACTGTAGTAATATCAGGAGAGGTGTTGAAAAGGAACCATTGGTTTCCCATTTTTGTGAGAGGAATCATAAATCAGATGATCTCAGATTTGTGTGTGTTGAGGCATTGCTGTCCAATAGAAGCAATATGAAAACTGAGGGAGTCTTTTGGATACACACCCTTGACACAGTCAAACCGCATGGTTTTGAACGATGACAATAAGTGGTCTATTTTTCTTAGATAATGGACTTAGTATTTGGCCTGGTATTCTTTTCTCCACACCCCAGCACTTTAACATTGTTCATTAGTTTCCTCTGTATCACACAGGGGTGTTATACGTTTTCTGTAAGATTCATCATGTTAGTTACAAATTTGTATTAGGTTTTGATATGCATATTTTTATCATGCACAATGCATGAATTCATGGAGCGTTTCATGACATTGCAGGTTGGAATTGCCATTGATATCAAATGTTTTATTTACATGATTAGTTTATTTCATTGATATAGCCCTTCGTGGATTTGTTTCATAAGATGGGAATTCTCCATCCCCTGGTGGGACAGACTTTTTGCAGCTCAAGCCCCAGTTCTGTGCCATTTTATGACCACCATTGCAATGAGACTGGATATGGACATTGAGGAATTGAGGAGAGTGGCTGCAGTTCCCATTCAATAGGGGTGGGAAACCGGTAGAATCCGGTATCCGATAATGCCGGTACCGGGCGTACCGGCATTATCGGATTCGACCCGGTAATCCGGGTCGAATCCGGGTACCGGATTCCGGGGTACCGGATTTTTTTTGCATTGCAGCCATTTAAAAATGGCTGCAATGTAAAAAAACTTAAAGCCCCAGCAAAAAAAGTTT
>QEPC01010657.1:5854839-5881033 GCA_003113815.1 Sphenodon punctatus | reverse complement strand
GTTACAGGCAGGGAGGGCTGTGGTCAATATCTAGAAGCTGCCACTCTAGCCCCAGGACCCACCACTCTAGCCCTAGGACCCAGCATCATGGGTCTGGGGCCATCATTCCTCGCACAGAGGTGATGTCATTCCACTGCATCAAGAAACAGCCACTCCAGCCCCAAAACCCACTGTCAGGGTTCTGGGGCCTATGTTACAGGCAGGGAGGGCTGTGGTCAATATCTAGAAGCTGCCACTCTAGCCCCAGGACCCACCACTCTAGCCCCAGGACCCCCGTCATGGGTCTGGGGGCCATCATTCCTCTCACAGAGGCGCTGTCATTCCACCGCATCAAGAAACAACCACTCCAGCCCCAGGACCCGCTGCCAGGGTTCTGAGGTCAAGTTACAGGCAGGGAGGGCTGTGGCCAATATCTAGAAGCTTCCACTCTAGCCCCAGGACCCACCCTCATGGGTCTGGGGCCAGCATTCCTCGCACAGAGGTGATGTCATTTCACTGCATCAAGAAACAGCCAATCCAGCCCCAGGACCCACTGTCAGGGTTCTGAAGCCTACGTTACAGGCAGGGAGGGCTGTGGCCAATATCTAGAAGCTGTCACTCTAGCCCCAGGACCCAATGTCATGGGACTGGGGCCATCATTCCTCGCACAGGGCTCCCGTACTTTTTCCAAATGCCTGAACCGAACTGAACATGACCGAACTGAACGGCCGATCCCAAACTTGGCAACCGAACTGAACGGCCGAATTGAACCGCGATCTGTTCACCCATCCCTAAAAATAATATTTTTATATTGTTTTAAAATGTATTTATTTTTAATTATTTCATTTTTTAATTTAATATTATATATATATATATATCTACCTACACTAAATCTAACTGCTATAACTATTCTAAATGCTATCAACTATTAACTAAATGGATTATCTATCACAAAGGCCTACTCCTACAAACACTAAAACTAAACACTAAACGCTGTATCGTTTTTTTTTCCTACCAGATAGGGGTGGCACCTTATGGATTTTTATTTACTTTCTCTCACCAGTCATAGTGGATAGGCTTTTGTGCCATGCCCATTTCTTTTCTTCATGGGGGGTCTATATGGTTAAAGTTTTTTCTAGGAAGGGATTTGTTCCATTGTTGCCGCAAGTCCCGCCATCCACTCCGACCTATAGTAAAGGAAATCTCGATTTGAGCCAACCACTTAGGAGGAAGGTAGGTACTCCATTGGACGCTTTAGATGTTAATATAGGGGTAGCTCCGATCCAGAATGAAGCACCTGTTGCCACAGCTACTATGTCTTTGCGTCGCAGGCCAGCAGTTACCATGGATTTGACTTCACCTAAATTGGTCTATTCCAGTCTTAGGGCCAGTGTTTGGGATAGTGCTGGTAAGTCCCCTCTTTTGGCGACACTTTTACAGACCCTCCCTAGGAATCAAATTACTACTACTTTATCACCTCAGGTTCCTGTATATCCATCCCTAAATGTCTCCTTGCCCATTCTCCAATTTGTCCAGCCTCAGTGTCCAATAGTGTTAAGCCCTGGTTTGGACAACCATGTTCTTGGTAAAAAAACTGGGATTCCCTCCTAAAGGGGCTTCAATCCTAGAAGAACTTATGGTGGTTGATGTTCCATTTAGATCTTTTGTATTAGGCCCTATGGGTTGATTTCAACCCGTTATTTTATCTATAGAAGGTTTTGTATTGCCTATGCTGTAACTAGATTAAGAAGTTGTATTACTTCCTACTTATTAGTTTTACCCAATTTTATAGTCCATTTTTATGACATTATGACCCTGATGTATATTTATGTTGTTTGTTTAAAGCAATGGCCTATGACTAAGCTAATAAACTTGATTTGATTTGATTTGATCTAATAATCCTACTCTAAATGAATGAAAAAACAGGGAAAGGGAATCAGGGATGGAATATATATAGAGAGGAAGAGGGAAAGGATTCAATGGAGCGGGGAGGGAGGAAGGAAGATTGTACACAGGGAGGAGTAAAAACAAAAAACAACACCTAAATCTATCTAATATCTAAATAAATGATAATATGGAGGTAAATGGGTTGGATGGGTGAAATAGGAGGAGGATGGCAATGGATTAGGAACAGGAAGGAACAAAAACTGCTGGGAGAGGGAACCTTCTGAAACGTTTGCTGTTCAGGAACAGTGACTAGCTCAGAAGGTGCTAGGAAGGGGGGAGAAGATTTTAGGCAATCAGTTTTGTTTCTTGCTTCACCCACCTCACTGCAAGCCCCATTGGCTCCATGCAGCCTAGCCTGTGGCCAATCGCAGACTGCGAAGCCAGTGGTCTGAGGCGAAAAGGGATGGTGATTGGACAGGCTGGCTGCTACTCCAAGCCTCTCCACCCCTGGTGCCTGGAAGTTTGCTCCTCAGCTGACTCCCCCTCCCTGTCACATTTTGCCTTCCAGTGACACGTTTTTGCCACCCGAACTCTCACCCAAATGCGATCCGAACTGACCGAACTGTTCGATCATTTCAACGTTCAGAATCGAGTTCACTTCGGGTTCGGTCATCCGAACAGGCCGAGTTTGGGCTGAACGCTGAACTTCCGAACTGCGTTCGCCCATCCCTACTAGAGGAGCACAGACTGGACATCTAGCTTCTGGCCTAGGACTTTCGACACAGCCAAGGATGTAGATGGATGTGACCTTCAGTAATGTTATGATTTATAACACTCAAGGATCATTGCAGCAGTGGAGATCCACACTGGAACAATCCTACTGGGAAAATCAAGCGGATTTACCCCCTTGGCAAATTGCCTAATTTGTGGCCTCCCACTTTAACCGTATTTGCTGCAATCCCATTCTCTGCTGATCCCTGTGCGCAAGCACGCGAGGCTTCCGCACGGCACAATCTGCCGGCAATGCAGATGCGTGCAGCTCCCATGTGGCTGCGCTCAAGTGTGTCTCCAACCAGGATCTGCAGAGAACAGGATCAGACCCATCATCTGTCTCATTGTGTTTCTGTGTCTACATCAAAGAGGGAGATTTCCAACTAACTGGAGTTGTTATTCAGGAGGTCACGTACAATCTTTATTTGCACAGTGTTTTACAAAGTAACCTTTTAAGCTGCAGAGATAAATAAAGTTGTCTCTGCCCTCCCATGTACATTAATAGGTTACAGAGTTCAGTTTGAAATCAGCTACTTACGCTGCCTGCGGGTAGAGTAGATTTGACAGGAAAGGACTTGCACATATGTATCTTCACACTATACGTTTCAAGAGTTTCTGGCCTGTAATCTTTCAGAACAATTTTCTTTCAGCAGCTGGGCTACAGTGTCCTCTGTTAGGCCTGCTTAATTCCCAAAGAGGTAGGGAGGAACGGGGGAGGAGGAGGGAATAGGGGAAATTGTTGAAAACAAAGTAGTTGCGAAAGATCTGCTTTTCTGGCAGAATTACTGGAGTGAAAACAATTAGGACACAAAGAACAGCAAGAATCACTGCGGACATTCAAAAGTACATCCCAGGAAACAAGAGAGACTTTCCTTTCAAATCTATTGACAAGGAAACAGTCTGAATTATTTATGAAGCTTTTTCCTTGAGGTAGGTTTTCCATTATTTTCTTCTTGTCTCAGTAGATGTGGTGATATGGAGTAATTAACGATGCTTCAGATGGCCCTGCTTTTTATTTTTTGTCTTTCAACAGCAGAATACAGAGAGAGAGTGTGGCTGTTGCTATCTTAGTCCCAAGTGACAGAGAGGGAGACTTATTGCACTGTCTCCCTAACAGCACAATAAGCAGATTCAGATTTTTTTGTTTTAAAAGTTAATTAAATCAGCTAAATTAAATCAATTTAATCAACTTTTAAAGGGCAAATTAAACTTAAGTTTATTTTCTGTTTTTTTATTTATGTCTGTCCTCCCCCCGGTTTGTGGTCTAATAATGAACATTTCTTCAGCTTTCCAAAGAGTATGCTTTCATCTGTCTGTTCTGTTCCCAAAGGAAGGGATGCTGTATATTATTATTATAAAGCTAAAGAATGTAATGATTTCATGACAGTAGAGAGAAAAAAATCCATTAAATTTTTATTTTCTAAGATGGACAATAATTCCTCTGCATATTTGAGCCACACATTTATTTATTTTTAGATTTTTAACCTACCTTTCCCTACTCCGCTGTTTGTATGATTGTTCCATTGTGCGAATGCAGTTCTCAAAACATGTGGTTAAAAAACCAAAGATCTGTGTACACTAGTGATCAAAGACTGTATTCCTTAAATGAAGAAAGGGTAAACTCTATCTACACATGTTTACTCTTGAATGCACTACTGCATATCAGTGCAGGGGTGGATTAGCTCTTACACTGACCATGTTTTATCATGAAGGCATTTTTCTGACACTACACTCAGGGTCAATTCAGAGTTGAAATGAGTAGTGAATTTATTACCGTGAGCCCTTAAACCTGACCATAGGGGAAACCCTACACCTATAATGGGAAATGGATACTTGTCCACCTGTTGCCGGTTTAAAATGGGGGGGGGGGGAAGAGAGGGAGGGAGAGAGAGAGAGAGAGAATGCCCACTAATTTTAGGGGCTTGGGCAAGCAGAGGGCAGTACAGAACCTAGGACTAGAGTTTCAACAGGTACTAAAATTAGTAACTGAGGGTAATGCCCACATTTCGGGCACCCCATTGAACCCTACGGGCTACCCAAAAACCAATAGGGTGCCTGATGCCTGAAAATGTGAGTATTAGCCTTTGAAACTGACACGCCCCAGCCGGGAGTGCTGCAGAGCCTGACTCTGCAGCTCTCCAGCCAGGGTGTGCCGATTTCAAAGGCCGGCCGGTGCTCCCCCCTCCCCCCCCAGTGCCTCACAGCTGAGAGGTGCTGTGGGGGAGGGGCCTTTCAAAGTATCAGGACCTGGTCTCTGCCGCTGTGGCCGGGCTGGGACCTGTCACTTTGAAAGGCTGGCTGGCGCTCCCTCCCCCCCTTACGCCCACAGCACGCAGCTGTGAGGCACCGTTATCAGGGGAAGCTGCCTTTCAAAGTGACAAGACCTGGCCTGGACTACTGCAGTTGGGCTTGGTCCTGTCACTTTGAAAGGCCAGCTGGCGCTCCCCCCACTACAGCACGTCGCAGCTGTGTGTCACTGTTGGGGAAGCAGCCTTTCAAAGGGATAGAACCTGGCCTAGGCTGCTCCAGCTGGGCTTGGTCCTGTCACTTTCAAAGGCCGTCTGGCCAATGTAATCGAGCAACCCATCAGGTTCTGTTCGGACATTGATGGTGTCTGAACAGGGCTGGGTCGATTAAGGCAACCCTGATTCATCGGTGGTCCCTGAACCTTTGGATGCCTGGTTGCAGCTCTATCTTTAGCTGTCCCAAAGCGGAGCAGATGAGCCATGCCAGAAGGGTCCTTTCAAAGTACACATTATAAACTCTTTGGACATTTTTAAACACTCTAGCTTTCTCCTGGACTTCAAAGTCCGGGTTCTGCAACCTCATTTGGTATCTGTGTGTGTGTGATGCTCACACCCCCTTCCTGGAAGTTTCTGTGGCACCACTGCAAACAGTGGCACTGGGCAACTCCCAATGTTTTGAGACTCAGACTTGTAAATCCCTGAACTTGATCCGTGCCCGTCCTGGTTGGTGAAAGCCTCCAGGGAGACGTTGGGGATGGTGTTGGCAGAGTGGTTAATGCGTCCCTGCGGCAGGGGAGGTTGTCACCCTGCCTCAAGGAGGCTGTGGTGTGCCCCTTGCTGAAGAAACCATCATTGGATGTGGACGCACTTGCCAGTTACCAACCTGTCTCTAACCTTCCCCTTTTAGGGAAGGTTATTGAGCGGGCGGTGGCGATTCAGCTCCAGGCGCATCTGGACAGCATCGGTTTCCTAGACGCTTTTCAATCTGGGTTCCGTCCCGGCTATGGCACGGAGACAGCGTTGGTGGTCTTGGTCGACGATCTCCGCCGGGACATAGCTGCAGGATGTTCTACATTTCTCATCCTGCTAAATCTCTCGGCCGCTGTTGATACCGTGGACCATGGGCTGCTGTTGAGACAGTTGCGTGATCTGGGGGGGTCTGGACAGGATTGTTCTTGAATGGTTCCGCTCATTCCTCTCGGGGAGAAGCCAGCAAGTGGTGTTGGGAGTTGAAACAACTTGCCCCCACGCCTTGTCCTGCGGCGTTCCGCAGGGTTCCATTCTGTCTCCACTATTATTTAATGTGTATATGCAGCCCTTGGGGGAGGTTGTGAGAGGGTTCGGGGTGCGACGTCACCAATATGCTGATGATACTCAGCTGACCCAGATCCTGCTGTCTCATTGCTGTCCCAGTGCTTGGAGGCCATGGCAGAGTGGATGTGACAGAGCAGACTGAAGCTCAACCCCAATAAGACAGAGGTGATGATGGTGGCGAGGGTGAGGGAGGTGTTGGCCCCCCTAATTGGGGGGGTTCGCCCTCCTATAGCTCAGCATGTTCGGAGTCTGGGGGGTGGTGTTGGACTCACATCTCCGCCTGGATCAACAGGTGGAGGTGGTGGCGAAGGCCACCTTCCGCCAGTTGTATCTGGTGTGGAGGCTGCATCCATACATCTCCAAGCCAGACCTGGCCTCCTCATCCATGCCTTTGTCACCTCAAGGCTGGACTACTGCAACGTGCTCTACGTGGGGCTCCCCTTGTTCCTGGTTCGGAGGCTGCAGCTAGTGCAGAATGCGGTGGCCCATCTCCTGATGTGGACGGGTTGTTGGGAGCATATAACACCTGTGCTCTGGACTCTGCACTGGTTGCCAATAGTGTGCCGAGCCAGGTTCAAGGTATTGGTAATGATCTATAAGGCCCTTTACGGTCTTGGCCCCTCGTACATCAGGGACCGCCTCGCCCTCCGCACCCCAGAGCGTCTCCTTCGGTCTGCCGGGGGTGCCTTCCTGGAGGTCCGCCGTGTGAAGCGGGGGGCCACAATGGAGAGGGCATTCTCAGTGCTACATCTTTGGAATTCCCTCCCGGAGGCAGATCGCCTGGCCCCAAGCCTTTTAACATTCCAGCAGGCTTGTAAAACCTGGCTGTTCGCCCAGGTCTTTGGGGAGGGTGGGATAGGTTGTTTTTTTTTAGCTCTTCCCTGCCCTTGTCTTATTTTATTTTTATTTATTCTCCTGCCCTAGTGATGTCTTTTAAATTGTTGATGTTTTTTAAAAATTGTTTTATGAATGTTTTTAGTTGTACGTTGCCCTGGGATGCCATAGGCATATGGGGCAACTCATAAATATATACAATAAAAAATAAATAAATATATCAGAGGTCTTACAACTCCAGGTCTCAAAACATGCGGGAGTCACCCTGCGCCACTATTTACAATGGCCGCAATCCTATGGTCTGTGGATCCGCGCATGCAAGCCGTGCACACATGCATGCGTTTTCATGCAGCACAATGTGCTGGCAATGTACATGTGTACAGGTTGTGTACGGCTGCTCCACATAGGATCCGCAAGCCATGGGATCGGGGCCACTGGTGCCTGGGCGACTTCAGGGTGTGTGTGTGAGAATATAAACACACACCCACGAGTTTGCAGAACCCAGACTTTGAAGTCTGGGAAATAGCTGGAGCATGTAAAAATGCCCTTTATATGAACAATATGCAGTGCCCATCCTCATGACCAAAGTAATATGAGCTATTAGCAATTGCTCTGATAGCTCTCCTGGTAGAGCTTTGGCAAGGAAGTGGGAAGGCTGGTGTTTCAAGGCTCCTATAAGCAAATAACTGTATGTAAACCTGGAGAATCCCCTGTATTGGGAGAACAACCCCTCTGTATTTTGTTTTTATAATTAAGGAGCAGATTCTAGTTTCACAGCTCAGGTTGCATCCTACATCCATTAGGAACAATAGGAGCTGAGACTTTGGGTGTTAACAAACAAGACAATAGCCCTTTGCAGTCCAGGTTCAGTCTCTGCATCTCCCACTCACATGTTTAGTGTGCAGGGCCTAATAAACAGGCAGCTCCCTGCATGTATTTCTTGTGCGTTCGGGCAGCCCCTACTCACCCACCACACACAGGTTTAGTGCAACAAGCCTAATAGACAGGGAGGTGCTGTCACCGGCTTCACTCCACCCTCCCACTTGCATGTGCTCAATGTTGCCCGCAACCTAATTGACAGGACGCGGATATGTGATTTGAGAACCCACCGTGAGGTCTGTGTCTCCAGCGGGTGGGGGCCGGTGAGGGCGAACACCTAATAAAAAAACAGGCAGACACCCACATGGTGTGGACTACCCTCTCGTTTGTTAACACCCTTCATTTTGTTAAAAACGGTAACAAGAAGGAAACACAATACAGGTTGGAGCCCAGGACCTCTAGCACAACAAACACAAAGCCTAGCTACCCAGGCACATCACAACTGTGCCTGTAGGACCTTACAAGCAGCTATCTAGCTTGCTGGGCACCACATCTAGCGTCCTGGAGCGGCCCCTGCGGTCGGCTGGGGCACCCTCCTCGAGGTCCCCCGGGTTTCCCGGGTGCCCACTATGAGGAGGGCATTCTCCGTGGCTGCGCCGCGGCTGTGGAACTCCTTCCCGTCGGAGGCTTGGCTGCCGGCCTCCCCTCTTTCTGCAGACAATGTAAGACCTGGATGTTCCACCAGGCCTTTCCCGAAGGAGATGGGGTGGGTGGGTTGTTAGGGTAGGGAAGGGTGTGTGTGTGAGGGAGAGACAGGTTTTATATTGTTTTTTAATTGAATCATTATTGTTAATGTTTTTAAATGTTTTTAATATGCTGTGAGCCTCCCCGAGATGCCTGAGGCAGGAGGGGGTGGCATACATTTTTAAATATAAATAAATAAATAATAAATATTGAATCCTTCCCCTGCTGGCTGATGGAAACGCTCCAGCTGTTTCTCCTGTAGCTGTCCTGGAAGGCTAGGGCACAGGAGACTAATTTAATTTACATTTTTACCCCACCCTTCCCCAACACATTAAAATCCCTTAATACCCTAACATTATTCCACCCCACCCTTTATCCCCACCTGCCACCTACTAATCCTCCTCCCAAAACCCATCTACCTAATCCAACCCAACCCTATTCCTGCCTACCAAACGCCTGGCCAAACAAAAAGGTCTTGCATCTCCTCCAGAAGATGAACAGTCTCAGGCTTAGGTGGACCCCCCTCCAAGGGAAGGGAGTTCCATAATTGTGGAGTAGCAACCAAGAATGCCTCCCTGCTCACCCTCATAGTAGCAACTTCATGGACAGTTGGCACTTGCAAGAGAGCACCCTTGGTCGACTTCAGGGCTGTGCCAGGACATACAGGAAGAGGCGATCTTTCAGATACTTGGGGCCCAAGCCATTCAGGGTAGGGGTGTGAACCAGGCCCCCATGTCATTTTTGTTTTTGTTATTTAAAATATCGTTTTCATTATCGTTATTAACAACAATGTCATTTTTGTTGTTGCTATCGGTATCATTTCAAATGAAGATTTTATTTTTCATATTGGTATCGATTCCCATGCGCAAATGAAGATCTCATGATATCAGTAACGATACCAGAAGCAGAAGTTATTTGATAGACTGTCCTGTGTCTGGTGTAGCTGGGGGTGAGTGTGTGTGTGATCTAATTATATATACAAAACCTAACCTAAAACTAACCTATATTTATACAATATGCCTGTCCTATAATCCTAATATATATAATAAACCAGACTAGCCTAAATACCTATATAATATCTAAACTCTCTATATAGGTACACAACTATTATCTATCTAAAGCTAAGGGAGATGGGGGAAGGGAAAAGGAAAATTATCTAATCAATTATCTATACAACTATTCTAATCTAATCTATATGTCTATAATATATATATATACTGCCAATCTATATATCATGTATAAGAGGGGAGAAAGGCAAGGAAAGGGAGAAGGTAAACTGTAGGGTATGAGGAAGGAAAGGTATTGGGTAATACAATGAGGGTTAGGGAGGATTTTTTGTGTGCAAGCACCACAGTTCTGTAAATGCAACCTGACAAGCAGAGCTCTCACAGAATGGCGAGAAAAAGCCTGGCCCTCCCATTATAATGGGTTGCAGTGCCCTCCCCCAGAGCCTCCCTGATAGGTTGTGGGAGACAGCAGGCATTGAGCAATCACAGAGTGCCATGAGACTGCTAGGGCCTGCTTGTGCTGCTCATTGGCCAGCAATACATCCATCAGNCTGTCGTGGAAGGCTAAGGCACAGGAGACTAATTTAATTTACATTGTTACCCCACCCTTCCCCAACACATTAAAATCCCTTAATACCCTAACATTATTCCACCCACTCATCCACCCACCCCACCCTTTATCCCCACCTGCCACCTACCAATCCTCCTCCCAAAACCCATCTACCTAATCCAACCCAACCCTATTCCTGCCTACCAAACACCTGGCCAAACAAAAAGGTCTTGCATCTCCTCCAGAAGATGAACAGGCTCAGGCTTAGGTGGACCCCCCTCCAAGGGGTGGGAGTTCCATAATTGTGGAGTAGCAACCAAGAATGCCTCCCTGCTCACCCTCATAGGATATATATATTATAGACATATAGATTAGTGTACCTATATATAGAGATTAGATATTATATAGGTATTTAGGCTAGTCTGGTTTATTATATACATTAGGATTATAAGGACAGGCATATTGTATAAATATAGGTTAGTTTTAGGTTAGGTTTTGTATATATAATTAGATCACACACACACTCACCCGCAGCCAAGTAAACCAGACAAGACTGGGCCTTCTCAGTTCTAAGCTCTGACCCTGCACTCAAACTAGCAGCGCCCAAGTTGAGTCAAATATGAGCAATTTTGTCTGCAAAGTAGGTTGCAGACTCATCACAGGAGGCAGCCAATGACTCTAACTCCAGGTGGAGACATCCAGGATTTAATAAGCTATTCACCACCCAGAAAAGCTCCGCTGGCTTGCACTTTGCAGACGCTATGGCAGCAGTGAAGAAAGGTTTCTTCACTGCCGCCACAGGTACAGCACAGTCCTTCAAAAACAGTCTACGCCACAGTCGGCCGGCTTTGGCACGCGATGAGCACCACCTGTGCTCTAATCACCTACTCTCTCACTTTAGCAGCCTCAGGTCCTCCATATAGCATGGAAACCTGTCCTGTTGCTGTGGAGGGAGCAGATGCCTGGGTGCCATCATGTCAATAGCCCAGGTTAAAATGTCATTCCATAAATTAACCAGGACATCACGAGGGAGGCCATCAAGGTCAGTGGGTAAATCCTCCAGAGAGTTCTGGAATCCTGTTGGATCCATTAGTCTCTGGGGGTGGACCATCCTAATCAATCCACCACCTTGATGGTGAAAAAGGAGTGTGCGTGTGTGTGTGTGGGGGGGATATCTGGGCCATAAGAAGATAATGTTCTGACCATGACAATGGTGTCATAGTGACACCCCCAATAACTGGAACTCTTGTTTCCAGGCCAGTGCAGAACATAAGGTCCATTCATGGCAGAAGATGTTAGGGAGATACCTACGCCGGAACTATTCTTTGTAGGTGATGAATTGGAGGAGCTGTCACAGATCAATGTGACTCTGGAAGAGGTTCTTGAGCAAACTGACAAATTGAATAGTAACAAATTACTGGGACCAGATGGTTTGTGCCCCAGAGTTCTGAGGGAACTCAGATATGAAATTGCAGACCTACTACTGGTAATTTGTAACCTATCACTAAAATTTGCCACTGTACCTGAGGACTGGAGGGTAGTGAATGTAACGTCAATATTTAAAAAGGACTCCAGAGCAGATCCTGGAAGCTACAGACTGATGAGCCTGTCATCTGTGCTGGGCAAAATTGTGGAAACTATTATTAAAAACAGAATCATGGGGATATTGATAAACATGGGTTATTTGGGGAAGCGTCAACATGGATTTAGCAAAGAAAAGTTTTGCCTCACTAATCTATTGGAATTTTTTGAGGGTGTGAACAAGCATGTGGATAAGGGGGACCTGGTTGATATAGTGTATCTGGATATTCAGAAAGCATTTGATAAGGTCCCTCTTGAGGAAATTAAAAAGTCATGAGATAGGAGGCAGTGTCCTATTCTGAATTGGTAACTAGTTAAAGGATAGGAAACAGAGTAGGACTAAATGGTCAGTTTTCACAATGGAGAGAAGTAAATAGTGGAGTGCCCCAGGGATCTGTACTGGGACCAGTGTTGTTTAATGTATTCATTAATGACCTGGAAAGGGGTGTAAGGAGTGAGGTGATCAAATTTGCAGATGACACCAAGTTATTCAAGGTAGTTAAAACACAAGTGGAATGTGAAGAATTGCAGGGGGATCTTGCGAGACTGGGTGACTGGGTATTACAATGGCAGATGAAATTTCATGTGGACAAGTGCAAAGTGATGCACATAGGGAAAACCAATCCAAACTTAATGTACACAATGCTGGGTTCTAAATTAGAAGTTACCACTCAGGAAAAGGACCTTGGAGTCATTGTCGACAATACATTGAAATCCTCAGCTCAGCGTGCGGTGGCCATCAAAAAAGCAAACAGGATGTTAGGAATTATTCATAAAGGGATAGAGAATACAATTGAAAATATCATAGCGTCACAATATAGGTCTATGGTGCGACCACACCTTGAATATTGTGTGCAGTTCTGGTCTCCCCATCTCAAAAAACATATTGTTGAAATAGAAAAGGCACAGAGAAGGGCAACAAAAATGATAAGGGGTATGGAATGGCTCCCCTATGAAGAGAGGCTGGATAGGTTGGGACTCTTCAGCTTGGAGAAGAGATGTCTGAGAGGGGCTATGATAGAAGTTTATAAAATCATGAATGGTGCAGAACATGTTAATAGAGAATGGTTATTTACCCTCTCAAATAGTACTAGAACTAGGGGGCACTCCATGAAACTAACAGATAGCAGATTTAAAACAAATAAAAGAACATATTTTTTTACTCAACACACAATTAAGTTGTGGAATTTGTTGCCAGAGGACGTGGTCAAGGCCAGTCGTATAACTGGGTTTAAGAAAGGATTGGACAAGTTTATGGAGGATCGGTCCATTAGTAGCTATTAGCCAGGTAGGTTTGGGGAATGTAACCTCTTATTGTCGGGAGCTGGAAGTGAACAGCAGGGAATGGATTGCTCCATAGTGACGTGTTGGGTACTTCAAGCAACCGAGATTGGCCACTGTTGGAGACCGGTGCTGGGTTTGATGGACCATTGGTCTGACCCAGTATGGCACTTCTTATGTTCTTAACAATAATATAGAGTTTGCTTCCTGTGTGGTGGATTCTCTGATATTTCCATACAGTTTCTTTGCCTAGAATCACCACCTTTCCCACTTCCCTTCCAAAGCTCTACCAGAGAGCTACTGCTAGGTGCTCCTGTCTACTGCCTGGAAAGGGTCTTTCTGGTGTGGCTCAGCTGCTCTGCTTTGGGACAGTTGGTTCTATGTTGCCTTCTGCTTGACCAAACCCCTTTCAAACAGCAGGCTTATAAAAATTAGTGGGCATTCTCTCTCACACACAGTGAATTGGGGAGTGCATATTCAGTGGGCATACCTGCTTTGGCGGGTGCTCATTCCAGCTGTACTTGGCATGTGGGGTTTTCAGCTTTAACTCTGGTGCACCTACTGCTGAAGAACTCTGGAATTGCACTGCAGCAGAGAGGCAGTAGCGGTGAAGATATAGAAGAAGTACATGGAAGGGAGGGGAAAGGACATGAATGGAGTGGTCTGTCCCATGCGCATAGTGTGCTCAGTTTTCCAGAGGCGGGGGAGGGGGACTGGCCCTGGCCATAGGAGGAACAGAATTTGGGGTGGACTGACCATGCATATCGGGGGACAAAGTTGAGCAAGTAGAGTCAGGAGTGCTGTAATGCAAGGGGGTGGAGTCTGTCCAGGCACAGCCAATGGGGAGATCAGAATTCCATTTTTTCTGGCCCGGAGCTTTCCAGTTTCCTTATCCTGTAAACATTTTCACACTAGAATACATACTCTCACTTATTACATGGAACTGTGCCCCAAAGTACAGTTGTGTACTCATGTAATATCTGCAGAACTGGGGTCTAAAAACCAGTCAAATGGGAAACAGTAATTTTTCTCTTTGCTTAGTGGTTTGTGTTCTCTAAGGAAAAGGCTTTTCGGTAAGTGTGCCTCCCCCCCCGCCCTTTTATTAAATTTTACTCGTTTGGGGTTTTGTTTTGTTTCTAGGTCCAAAATGCAGAGGAAGCCTGGAAGACACAGGAGTGTATGTCAGCAAACTGGAGCTCTCTTATTTAAAAATGTACTTGTCAAATGGAGGATGAAAATGCAGAATCTTCAGGCAAGTATGAAATGAAATGGTAGTTGGGAACAGAAACCAAAGAGAGCTGAAACCAAATAGTTGATTTTTGTAACCAGTGGCTAGTCTGTGGTATGCAAATATGCCTGCAAGTATTAGCTGCCTGTTACAAAACTGGCAACTGGAGTTATGTATTTATATTCTCATATGGAGCCCAACCTGAAATATAGGTTTAGTACTCTTAGGCTGCATACAATAAAAATGGCGGTAACTATAGGGCATTACCAGGGGACCCCCAATGGAGGAGAGATGGTGTCCTTGTGGGAAAGAGATAGAGGACCTTGGCCATTATTTATTACGATGTCCTCTATATGATCATTTGCGGTCAGGATTATGGTCAAGGATAGGGATGAGGGAAGGTTGGACAACAATCAGACAGCTTAGTTGGTTGTTGGGCGATCAGGATCCCCATAGGACCAAACAGGTGGCCGTCTTTGCGGAAAGGTGTGCCAATGTGCGGTCAAAATGTATGCAATTATGAGGAGTTTGGGGTTATATGATATATACAAGGAAAAGCCTATATGATGCCCACATAAGAATTAGTTTCAGACAGGGGCAGGAGGTATATAAACTAGGTATACCAATATGCTATGAAGGGACTGAGCCCCCTTGTCATAAGTTTTGGAAAGGGTAGGGCATGCACTGGGAAACCCTAGGGTGAATACGTACAGGGGTCGAGTGCTGCCGCCATAAGCCTCGGGAAGGGCAAGGCAAGTTCTGAAAGGATAGGTATGGCGATCTGGTGAAGCCACAGCTGTTTTGCTTCAGTAGTACTTATATTAGGTAAAATCCTATTTATAGATATTTGAGGAATGTGGCAAATTGGCAAGGTTTTGTGGTTTTATTATTGTATATTTATTATGTGTTTATTATTTGATATAGAGTGTTGATATAGAGTATAGAGTGTTTATAGGATATTACTATTTTTATTGACCCTGATTATGTAATTTTTGTTTTCATTATAGTATTTTGGTAACTATCTGTTTAACCAATTGTGCTTTGCCTTTCTAGAACGCCACTGAAGAAGAACTTTGCTTGAAACGCGTTGGGCTCATTGCACTATTTACTCTTTCATGCTGTCTTATTGATGGTTTACACTATACTCCTTATGTATATTGTGTTTATTGTTTTATGATTGTACTGTATATTTTATATTGTGGTTTATATTATAGTATATTTCAATAGTATCAGGTGTCCTTTGGTTTTTTGTTGGGTTTGTTTCCAAGGAACAACCATGAGCTCTGCTGAAAAGACTGCACCTTGCCTTTGCTTATAACATAATTTAGATGATAATGTTCTTGCACTGATGACGTTGGAACTGTTTCACTGTCCTATCTTCTCATCCATTTTCTTTCCCTTCAGGAATGGTTCCTGTCACTGATTTTTCTCCTTGCGCTATTCATACTAGCTACATTTTTAAATATTGGTGCACCTCAAGACATACCCTTTGGGTACCTTGGACGACTGGATGATCCTGCCTACAATGCTACTGGGGCTACAGTTGCTTACAGTCCAGTGACAAACACTACAAGACAAATCATGGAGAAAGTGGCATCAAACTCCATAATGAGGGGTACGTCTGTTAAATTCTTAGATTGTCTTGTCCTGAAGATGCAACTCTGTGACCAGACAGGGTCCATAGAAAGGAAGCCATGCCACTTAAATAATGTATGGGTCTAAAGGAGAAGGGATAGCTGAAGGGCCAGAATATCAGTCCAGGACCACTGTTCCTTCCGGTCCTGCTCCTACATATTGGGTGCTTTTAGACAGACCCAGGGGTGGTCACCCCCAGGCCTGATCCAGAGGTGGGCACCCCGGGTCTGCTCCGGTGGTGGCAGGTTTATACAGTAGCCACGGCCACTGCCCGCAGTCCCCCTGCATGCGCCCCCTCCCCCTTGTCAGTTGCCACAGAGCTGTGGATAGATTGGCAACCACTCTAGGCTGCTGCCAGCAGTTCTATGGCCACTGCTGGAGCAACCTGCAGCTGGGAGCAGAGTTGCGGTGACTGTCTATCCTTTAGATGGACCACTGCTCCACCTCAGGCTGGTGCTCCGGGTTTGGATGGCTGGTTCCAATATTCCGGAGTACCGCGAGCAAAGCTGGCCCAGACCAGGCAGCTCCTGCTCTGCCTCACCCCAAGGTGGCCCCCCTCTACACTGACAGGCCACCCGAGGGTGGGGTAGAGCAGGAGAGGAGCAGGTGTCCATCTAAAGGCACCCGTTGTCCTTACACTGGCCTCTTGTTTCCTTTTGAGTGTTAAATTATGGGGGGTGAAAATCAATAGATGTTATTGCTGTTAATGGGATGTGAGTTCCCCCATTTTGTCACTTTCCAATAAGTGTGCTCTGTGGGCAAAGTTTCAAAGGTTAGTGTCTGCCTTTAGGGCTGAAACAAATGTGTCTTTCCATGTTCACAAAAATTATTTCCATATTTGTTCAAACAAAACAACATCCAAATCAATATTTGCTAGTGATGTAATATTTTCATATTGGTTTATTCTGTAATTTATTCTTCAGCTCTTCATTTTACTGTATGATTTAGTGGTATTGCACGTCACACTGTTACACAACAATACTGTCGCGCTATCCTGATTAGCACAAGGGTTCTATTGTCGTGTGATGCACAGCAACACTAAATTGTACCACCAAAGTGAATCCAAATAAATGAAGTAGGATACCAAAGCATAGTTACTAAATAAACAAGGTAAACAAAATATCAGAGATGAAATAACTGACATGAATATTCATTTCTGCAAATGAAGCAGGAAGTGGATTGCACTTCAGAGCTGCTTCATTAAAACTGCGGCTGAAATGATCAGCTAAATTGCTGCTTGCAAGAAATTTTGCCATATCTGAAACCTGGATCAATTTCCTAACCGTTTCCCAATATCAATGTGATTTCTCAGTTCTCACAATATCACGAGATACCATGCTGATTTACTGACTTTCCACTTACCGTTTACTAGGTACCATTCATTTACCGTTTACCACATTGCTGAGGGTACCATTTCACGTAGTTCCAGATTGTTTGTTTCTGTATTTCTGAACTGATCATTGCGTGAATACAGCCCATCCCTTAACCTCCACTCCAGTGCCCCAATCAGAATTGTTGCTCCCAACCCTACAGCTGGACAGCAGATTAGTAAAAGAATCTGTGTACCAGCCAATGAGAGACAAGGAAGTACAAGGAAAAGCGGAGAGCAAGAAATACGGTATTGTGACAATATTACCTCTCAGGATTAGAAATGGAGGGCAAAGAAGCAAACAGTATCCCAGTAAGCAGAAAGTCAGTAAACTGATAAACAAAATGTCAGTCAAGACATTACCGAGTACTGAGAGGTTTTTGATTTGACAGAGACAGTATCAGGAACTGGGATTTCAACAAGATTTCCCACCCTAATTACAATGGATTGGCATGCGTATGCCAAATTCCTCATATTTGATATTATACTGCATATTAATTTCAGCCCTACTTTTCAGTGAAAGGGACAACTGTATTTTCTCCTGTCTTACACAGTAGCATGTTTTCCCCACTCCTGCATGAGATGGGAGTCCAACCAGCCCCACACTCTCCCACCCCACCGCCTCCAGGCAACCTGGCAAGATTGTGAGTAAGCAGTGCCGTAGGTGTAGTGTCACTTGGTGCTTGCAAGCATTCCAGGCAGGATCAATCTGGCACTGCTGCCCCTCCCTCAGTGCTAACAGCCTTCCAGCCAGTTGGTTCAGAGGGGCGGGAGTGGGGCAGCTTGCCAGGCATCCATGAATGTTCCATCCAAGAGATTGGGATGTGTGGCACTGCCTGGCCATAAGTTCACCAGGATGTCCAGGGCAGAGACAAAGGTCTCCCAGTTGAGAAATTTTTGGTTGTAACCCAAACCAGACTTTCAGTTTGGTTTAATCAGTATTTGAAAAATATTAATACTGGTAGTTATCATTATTAATAATAATTAATAATCTCTCTTGGTGTAAAATGGATAAATCACTGTGAAAAATGACATCCATGGAAGAAAAACGTCTGCTTGTGGATTCATTCATGAGTTTATTTTATCACATTTTTCTGATTAATTTCTTGCCAGTGGCACAAGTCTAGATTAACTCAAGATATTCATAGACACACAGGGTTTAGCTAAAAGAATTGTGAGGGAAATGTTGCCCAGCTGGTCTACCTGGTAGACGTATCTGATGCCTGTGCTCACTCTTTCACAGAGTTCTACCTTGTAATTATAAAGTTTTTCATATCATCCACCACAGGTATAAACCTAATAACGATGGAAGATGAGCAAGCTCTGGAGACGTCTGGCAGACTCAAAGCGGATTTTTATAATGAATCTTTTCTGGGGGTTGTATTCAAGGACGCAGTCTCCTATCACCTCAGATTTCCTTTACACAGTGCAAGTTTTCCGAATGATTTTATTGACTACACAGGTGATGTGAATTGCTTTAACTCCAGTAAAACTGAAAGAAGATCTAGACTATAATCTTGCTAAGCAATATTTTGATCCAGAAAGTGTCAGACATTTAAGACTAATTTGTTGTGTTATTTTTAACAACGGTGTTGTCTACCAGCTCAGGAACAGACAGACTGTCAGAAACCAAGATGGTTGGACAGTCATGGCAGGATTGTGGTCCAGAGAATAGTATAGGCTCAGGTCAAGGGGCTGGGTGAGTTGGTACAGGATCAGGTCCCAGTGGGTCTAGAAGAGTTCATGCAGGTTTGGGCTCCAGGACGTAGGGACATCAAGGCAGGTTGAGAACCGACACACTGACCAGGGGGAGTGCAGTGTCTTGTGGTCTTTAGCACTCATTTCCCTACAAAAGAGCTAATATTAGAACCAGAAACTGGAATAAGTCTTTAAAGTCTTTGAAGATGAAGAATTCACAAATGTAGTCAATCTGATAGTATCAAAGCACATCCTGATCTAGAGTGATAAAAAGGCGGACTGTAACGGAGATGCTCTCAGTTCCTACAGAGAAGTCCTGTGTGCATCTCCACTCAATATGAACCAGAGGTGTCTGGTCTAGCATGGACTGTGCCTTGTACTTACATCCGAAATGCAAATTTCCTTTTGCGGTGAAAGAGCAGGTGCAGATCTTGTGCCGTGTCTGGTGTTATAATTCCATCTCCAACAGTCGTTTATTAGTTTAACTTTCTCACGAAAGTCCTGTGCATCCTCAAGTTTTGGAACCAAGCCAGCTGCTGTAGCTGGTAGAGTTGTATGGAGTCATCGACTCATGAGCAGCTCATCTGGGCTCTGTGCATGCTGTAGTGGCATTCAATGGCATATCAGGAGAGCCCTATAGGGATCTTCATTCTTTCTTCATTCTTCTGAAACAAATTATTCATGGTTCAAACAGCACATTATGCTTTCCCATTACTGTGAAGGAAATGAGGGCTGCCGGTGATATGCTGAAAGTCATACTGGGCTGCAAACTCTTTAAATGCACTCAAGAAAACTGTGGGCCATTGTTGTTCTTAGAACTGAAGGTATACCATGGCGTGCATACATACTAGGGATGGACATTTGGATTGAATTATGGATTTGGATCAATTATGGATCCGGATCTGTAATTTCTGCATTAGTTTTGTATTATTATGGAATTGGATTTTTCCCACTGAAGTCAATGAGAAACTGATCTGTAAACCCTCATTTCCTGGGGCAGTGGGTCTAACCTCTCCCACAACCATTCCGTGGTGTCCTGGAATGGTACGTATCAGTCCCAGAAGGCTTGACTGAAGCACTGCTGCTGCTGTGGGGACTCTGGCAAGCTCCCTCACTCTGGCGTTCTCCTTGCTCCAGATCCCACATGTGCAAAATGCCTGTCGGGGCCACTTGGTGCATGCAAAAAATGGCTGCTGCCCTTAACCAAAATGGCTGTGATGTTATTTTGGCCACCACCCTTTTGGTTACGGGAGGTGGCCATTTTGCACATGCATGATCTAGAGCTTGGAAGACAGCACAGCAAGGGAACCTGCCAGTGCCCACACAGCAGTGGGGGTGCTTCAGTCAAGCCCTACAAGACCAGTAAGTACCACTCCAGGGCCCCGGGGGGATGGGGAGAAATCAGGATCTGTAACTACGGATCCATGCATGAATATGGATTAATTCACAATGGCCTCTTTCAGATAGTTGTGGATTAATCTGAATCTGCAATGCCCGTCCCTAACACATACTTTTAAACACTGTTTTATGACTTAATCAGTTGTGGTGTTCTGTAATTTTGCCATCTCCAAGTGACAGAATGACAACAATGTAAACAGAACCTTTGTTTTCAGGTGAATAAATTGGCTCCCAGTACTTGCCATGAATAATCGGGTAATTTGGTCATAAGGCACGACTCTATTGGGATCGGTAGGGTATTGAGCACAAACCTTACAACTAGCCACCCAGTTCTCTGTGTCATCCGTGATAGTGGGTCCCCAAACTGTCTGGTGAGCTCTAGCTTAATATCTTGTAATGCCCTGATGAGCTTCATGAATGTTCTCTAGGATCTCCTGCCACAGTGCTGGAAGTATCAATATTCTTTTGTGGTACATAAACTAAAACCTGGACAATGTGAAGTTTGTCTCTCTCTTGTTGACCTCTCTCTAGTTCAAGGATTGCAAGTCTTCCCATCTTTATAAGCAATTTTAAAAAAAAATAATTTTCCATATAAAGCAGGGGTGGACAAAGTTTCCTAATCCTGAGAGCCACATCCATTTACTACAATGGGGCCAAAGAGCCACAGTTTCCCCACTCCTAACATAAAGGATCAGCTTCCTGAGCTTCTTGGATCCTTGTCTGTAGTACAGCAGATAACCCCTTGATTGCTACTAGTTTTGCTAAGTCTGGCTAATCATTTAAATTTGTATCTTCCAAATGGAGTAATAAAAGTTGTTGGCTTGGATGATTCATCAGCTAGGGGAATTGACCAGAATCCTGCCTTAGTATCCAGCTTTGTGAAGACCTTGGCTCCTGCAAGTTGAGCCCAAGTTCCAATGAAAGAAGGATGTATTTTTCTTGGCAGAAATATTTGTTCAACTGTGGGTACTTTCAGACATGACGTTAACCACCCTTTAACCACCCTTGGTGGTTATTTATGCATGTTGCAGGGCTGCATAGGGCACCAATACAGCCCTGCAACATGCATAAATAACCACCAAGGGTGGTTAAAGGGTGGTTAGTGTCATGTCTGAAAGTACCCTGTGTCAGGTCAACACAGGCCCTTTTAGCACCACCACCAGCCCAACACACCAAACAGTAGGTTCTTCAGTCTTTGTAACTACTCCCATCTCTGCAATTCTTGCATGTTCTTTTACTTTGTTCTTTAGTGGCAAGGGTACTTGTCTTGGCGTAGTTAATGCATATGGAACTGCATCTGCTTTTAACTGCACCTTATATTAACCAGCATCTTCCCAAAACCCGTAGAGATGGATGCATATTGTGTCCTGTAATATTGCACCAAAGATGTTTGGCCCACTATTTCATCCAGTCAATTGACAATTTATAGTGCCTCTATGAGCCAAGTAAGGTTACAGCTCACATAGTGCGTTTTTAGATGACCCTTTTCTTGCCAACTTGTGAATTCCGAGAGAAAGAAATTCAGTCGGGGTTTTTAGACGTTCACTCATGAAACTGAAATTTTGCTGGTGCCATTGAAAACAGCTCACTCGCGCATGGACAGAGATGTGGACTTATGAAACCCCAATATCGAGGTTTCATAAGTCTGCATCTGTCCCTGCACGAGTGCGCTGTTTTCAGTGGCACCGACAAACGTCTGGTTTTGCAGGCAAATGTCTAATCCTCCCAAGGGAATTTCTTCCTCCTGAACTTCACAAGAAAAGGGTCTCATCTAAAAAGCTCATAGACTAGGCTGAAATGATTTTAAAAATTCTTGCAAGATCAAGCACCAGGACCAAGATCTCACCATAATCTCAGTTTCAGTGAGACATCTTGCAAGATTTCTCACAAAATAATATGTTTAAAAAAAAATAATATATATTGGCACATCCTGGGACACCCCAGGACATTGGCTGACTTACCTCACCCCAGGGCTTCTGGTCTCTCATCTGGTGGCTGCTCGCTGCTCCCTGCTTCTGCATTCTGCAGAGTGCTGAGCTTGATCTCTGCTTCCCCAGTCATGCTGCACTTTGCAGAGCTGAGCTGGGACCTGACAGCAAATTATCTGAATGGGGTGAAGAGCAGGGAAGCCTCTTCTTAGTTGTAATGCAACACTCTAATCGCTTCCTGTTTCCAGGGGGACCGATCAGGGGTGCAGTGTATGCTGTTCAGGATTCAGCCATTGTTGACACCATGTGTTATCACCCAGCTTAGGAACAGGCAACAAGCCTTCTTGCTCTCAAAAAAGGGCTTTATTGCAACTGCTAACACATAATCAAAATAGTCATCACTGACTTCCTGTTGATGACATCTCAACCTTCAGTAAAGAAGTTAACCCTTACGTGGCCCTTGCGGTCATTCAGGGGTGCCCACGTGGAAGTCCCACGTTTTAGACAGGTGTGTGGTGAGGAGGGCATTCTTGGTGGCCTCACTGGCACTGTGGAACTCTCTCCCAGCAGGGATTCATCTCTGCTCAGATCTCCTTACCATCCGGCAACACTGTAAAGCTTGGCTGTTTCACCTGGGGTTTGATGGAGGAGATGGGTAGGGGAGAGGAGTGTTCTTTTTCTGTTTCCCTCCCCCTGTTTATTATCTTATGCACTTATTGAGTTTTATGGTGGGTTTTAATTTTTAGATTTTAAAATTTTATAATTTTATATGATCTGTTGATTTTTAGATCTATAGATCTGTTTTTGTATTTTGATGTGAGCCGCCCTGAGCTGCTGGAGGCAGGAGGGGGCGGGACAGAAATATATAAACTAAATAAAAAATAAAAATGAACAGCAATAACAAAAACCCTAGCAAATCACATCACAATATAAATACGGAAAGATTTGAAATGAATATTTCAATCTTTAAAATGAGATTTAGCCAAGACCAATGCAAAGTGCTGCACATAGGAACAAAGACCTGTGTACAAGAGTAGAAGGGAAGACAGCTGCCTACGCGGTAGCACTTCCAAAAAAGATCCAGACAAGGGCGTAGCTAGAATGGGTTTAGGGGTGCACCCAGGGGCAGCTATGTCCCCTGCGACTGGGAGAGAGGCAAGGGGGAGACAATTCCATCTTCTACACCAGGGCCCATTCTGACCTAGCTGCACCCCTAGGAGTTATAGTGGATCACGAACTGAACATGAGTCAACAACACGATGTGGTTCCTAACCAAATGCCATTTGGGGCTGCATTAATAGGTCCAAACAAGAAAAATAATGGTATTACTTTACTCGGTGTATCAGTGAGACTTCACCCTGGGTATTGTGTTCAGTTTGGGGAGGCATACTTCAAGAAGAATGTCAACAAACTGAAGCGCATTTAGAGGAGGGCAATGAAGATGATCATTGTATTTATTTATTTATTTATTTATTTATTTATATTTCTATCCTGCCCAATCCCTTGGGACTTAAGGCAGGTTATAATCCTCAAAAATAAAATAAATCCAGATATTAAAAAGCCCCCATAAAAAACAAATAAAAACAGTAAAATCCCCTAACCTGCAATGCGCCAACCCTACCCCTGCCTGGAAATGCCTGGCCAAACAAAAAGGTCTTGCGTTGCCTCCAGAAGATGAGCAGGATCAAGCTAAGATGAACCTCCAAGGGAAGGGAGTTCCAGAACTGTGGGGCAGCCGCTGAGATTGCCTCTCTGCGGGCCATCATTTTAGAAACTTGGCAACAGATGGCACCTGCAAGTGGGCATTTCCAGCTGACCCCTGAGGCCTCAATGGAATATGAGGAAGAAGGCGGTCTTTCAGAGACTTGGATAAAGAGAGGTTTCAGAACTATACATATATACAAACCTACACGCAATGCGGCAGACACTTTAAATTATTCATATTATGATTACCCCTTTTGTTGCTGTTGTATCCTACTTAACGGTTGTGTATGTTACTTTTAATTTCCTTATTTTTTTTCTTTCCATATTTTACCATATAACCATGAATGATAGGTCAGCTTCATGGAATAGAGTGCCGTACGTTTCAGACATGCTTTTGCAAGTCCCCCATCTACCCATGTCTATTTGTTAAATTCAAATCCAGTAAAATGTTCTTTAACAAAAAATATCACCTTACTTGATGTTGTCAGTACAGTTCCTAATAAACAAAATGGGGCCCCCTTTTTGGTGATCTCAGAATACACTTGAACAAGTTTTATTTGAAAAAAGCGTATGTAGCCTATTAGATAAGGTACTGGACTTGCAGATGGAAGATAGATCTGGGTTCAGATCCTCTCCATGGACATGTTTGGTGGTCTTGGACAAGTTGCCATCTATGCCTCAGTTCCCCATCTGTAAAATGGGAAGAATAATGACCTACTGCACAGAGTTGTTGTGAGGGTGAACTAGATAAGAATTATGAAGCACAACATAGATGATGATGATGGTTGATTGATGATTATAAGAAATCTAAAGCTCTGAACTCCTCTGAAATATTCAAAGGAATTGATGCAGTTACAAAATGTTATCTAGATCTGGTCACATAATTTATAAAGGCTGAATGGATATTATATGCACATTATAGATATGAGTACAATATGTTAATAGTTTATATACACATCTTTTGAAAGTATTGATAATGCTTATAAGGAATCTCTACCAAATTATCAAAATTGAAGAAGTATTTATTCAATCATTCATTAATCAATAATCAATAACAACTTTTACAAATGGCATGTTCATATGAAATGTCCTTACTGTGTAGAGATAGGGAGATAGCAGGGTAGGTTGTACCCTCTGCATAGAGACATGTTACTTCTCAGTAACATGGTGCATTGAGCCAGTTGCTAGTCCAATACACTAGGGTGCACCAGGGCCCCATGGCATTTTTCATTATTGTTTCACTATTAAAATGTGTTGTTTTCATTAATACAAAAAGTTATTTTTCATTATCATTGTTGTTATCAGTAACGATTTCAAACAAAGATTTTAATTTTGGTATCGTTATTGGTATCAGTATTGATTTAGTGTGCCGATAAAGAATTATTGTCAGAAGTTGAACTCCTTCCCCTTTTCATTGTGACATGGAAAGAACTGCACACAATAATATATACTGTGCACAATATGTAGTTTTGTTTATATAATATACACAGAATCTAAGCTAAACCTAACCTATGTATAATACAAAATATTCCTATCCTATAATCCTAATATATATAATAAACCAGCCTAGTATCTAAATATCTAATCTCCCTCTCTCTCTATACAACTAATATCTATATCTATATCAAATAATATATGGACAGGGGGAGACAGACAGGGGAAGGGAAACGGAAAACTCAGAGGTATCTCTCTCTCTCTCTCTCATTAATTATTAATTATTATTATTATTATTATTATTATTATTAGCAAGCATTTATATAGCGCAAGCAATGTACCTGGTGCTTTACAAAGTAATTGAATAGACACGGTCCCTGCACTAGGGCTTACAATCTGAGAGATGGGGGGAGGGGTGAGATTAAGGAAGGGGAACAGAGGGAGACACACACACACACACACATATACACACACCTTATTCCCTTCCCTCCCTACCACCCAATATATATCCCTACCACCCGATCCTTATATATACCTTATTCCCTTCACTACCAACCAATCCTTATTCCTTAGGTACTGCTGGAGCTTGTGCTAGAAATCCTCAGTTTCTGCAAATGCACCCAGAAATCCCCCAGCAGGCATTGCAGCGCCCAGAAGCCCCCAGCAGGCATTGCAGCACCCAGAAATCCCCCAGCAGGCATTGCAGCGCCCAGAAGCCCCCAGCAGGCATTGCAGCACCCAGAAAGCCCCCAGCAGGCATTGCAGCGCCCAGAAGCCCCCAGCAGGC
>QEPC01010657.1:5766048-5850613 GCA_003113815.1 Sphenodon punctatus | reverse complement strand
GCCTGAATGTTTGTTTGTCTTCTCCCATGTCTCTCCCGCTGTCCCCTCTCCTTGTCTCCCCCTCCTTGTCTTTTAGATTGTAAGCCACAGGTAGGGACCACATCTGATTGTATGTTCTGTACAGCGCCAGGTTGCAACTGGCGCTTTATAAATGTTTAATAATAATAATAATAATGACAAGCAAGAGAGCTAACACAGAGTGAAGCAGCCCAGCCCTACAATATAAAGAGTTGCAGTGCCCTCCCCCAGAGCCTTCCTGATTGGTCTGGAAGGCAAAGGCATTGAGGAATCACAGGGTGCCATTCAACTGCTGGGACCTGCTTGCGCTGCTCATTGGCCAGAGATACATCCATCAGGTCCTTCCCCTCCAAGTTCAGGAATTCAATACTGTTTCTGGCTCCGAGATGTCTGCTCCCTCCTCCCCTTTCCACATTTCCTTCCAAAAAACACCTGCCAGGCAATAACTAAATCAATAACGACTTTAGTTATCGTTATTGATTTCTTTATTATTTTGTCATTTTCGTTATTGCAATAACGAAAATGATCATTTTCGTTTTTGTTATATTGATATATTGTAAATGACACGCACAACCCTACAATATACAGCAAAGTGCTTGGTGACCTGGCTGTCGAGCTACTTGCTTACTTCTATGAACACAAAAAGTTTATGATAGGAACATTAAATCCAAATTTCTCTTTAAGGCTTTCTGATTAACATTTCCAATTAAATGTTCCATTTAAATAAATTTTGCCTGTATTTAACTGACCTTTCATCTTTCCTTCAGATATATGTTATAATTACTCAGCTCATTATTGTCACAATCAAGTCTATTGGTACAGGGGTTTTCTGTCTCTGCAAACCAGCATTGATGCAGCTATTATAGAAGTAAGTAGAATTCTTGTGTTTTAGGTGCTTTTCTTGTTTCTTCTAGTTTGACCCCAATAATGGTGTCATTAGGCTTTGTGAGGCTCTCATGCCACTGGAGAAGCAACTTGAACCATGATGTAACCCAGTCTTGATGTAGGTTACGCTTTTAGACAGACCAAATACTGCTTGTAATATTAAATGGTCTACTAGCCTCAAGTCAGTGTATAAAACCAAATCAGACACAAATATTTGTTTGTTTATTTATTTTTAGATGGTGACAAATCACTCTGTCTGGGATGAAATGAAGTCCATCAGTGGTGTCCGTATGAGATCATCTTTTATAGTGATCTCAGGTTTCATGGAAAATATTTATATTATTGTAATAATTGCCATGTGCTTCTCTCCAATGATGTACTCTTTGTCCCAAAATGTTACGAGTGAAAAAAGGAAGCTAAAGGAACTAATGGAGATGATGGGGTTACTGGATTCAGCATTTTGGTAAGTTATGTAAATAGCTAGAAATATATCAGTTAATAACTACAGCGGTCAACTATTTTTCCCCAAATTAAATTATAATGATCTACAATTGAAAACCCAGTCTAATAAGCAACTTCATGGAGAGGGGAATGAGCGGGCAACTCCTTTACCTGTATAGGTTGTCTTTCCAAAAGCAAAGTTGGTGAACTTTGTGGGGAGTGTGGAATTCTTGTTTGGACCTTTCCTTGGGACAGAAATCTTTTCTTTTTTATAAACTTAAGCTCAACAGAAAATGTAAAAGTGGAGATAACAATAGGACAATTGTTGCATAGGTAACAGGTCTTACAGGACATATGGAAGGACTTCTAGGGATTGCTGAGGAGCAGCCAGCAGTCATAGTACATGTGGGTGCCTGTGACTTGGACTGCATTGCAATCTGCGGCGGCGGCACAGGGAGGGGCGAGGAAAGACGCGGCAGTGCGGAGGAGCTGGCTGACAGGAAAAGAGCTGGTGTGAATGGGGATCTGCTGTGGCTTCTCTCGCACATATCAGGGCACAAAATCCTGCCTGACATGCACGAAAGAAGCCGCGGCAGATCCCTGTTCGCACCGGCTCTTTTCCTGTCAGCCAGCTCCTCCGTGCTGCTGCGTCTTCCCTCACCCCTCCCACTGCTGCCATCCTCACCACAGATAGGAATGCAGCCATAGAGAAATGTTGGAGGCTAAATATAGGCTGGTTAGTGAGAGGTTAAAGTCCATGAGCTACAGTCAGATCTGTAGAGACTCAGCACACAAATGAGATGATAATACAGGAAGGAGGGCTTTAGATTTATCATTAACTAAAGAACCTTTTGAAAAAGGAGGGGCTTTGACAGAAACGATGGCCTCCACTTAAAAACAAAAACAGAACAAGATTGTGGGTGTATAAAATTCAAAAAGCTGTAGAGAAATTTTTGAAATAACGACCTGGAGATAGTCAACAGGTGGAGCACACGACGTGGGTAGAGACATTTTTTAGTGAGGAGAATGCACAATCCATCTTCAAGAATATTCGTTACAAGTGACTGTCTTTTTTTGTTTGTTTGTTTTTAGGTTATCATGGGGTTTGCTGTATGCTGTTTATATTTTCATCACTGCCTGTCTTCTGACAGCTGTCACTTGGAATGAATTTTTCATCCTAAGCAGCTTCTCTGCAATATTACTTCTGTTTTTCTTGTATGGCATAGCATCTGTAAGTCTTTGAAAACTAAGTTTAAAATTGCTAATTAAATTAATATGGTAACATTAAAAGGTGTACTTCTGAACACACCTACATGTGAATAGTCCCACAGAGTTAAGCTGGACTCGTTGTGAGTGTTTTCAGGACAGCAGTCATAATACCTTTGCTTAAGTGAGGAGCTATGACTCTTACTAATTCACTCATACTTCAAAAACCATGAAAACGGTAAGTTAAGGCTTCTGATACCATCCCCCACCTGTCCAACCACACCCAGCCTCAACCACTACCTCTCTCACCCTCACCAGCCCAGCCCAGATGTCCCACTCCTGATACCCATTCCCAGTCTCCACACTCACCTGGTCCTTCTCAGATAGCTTCCATCGTGTTCCCACCCCCCCCGCCCGCTGAGCACACACAATATTTGACAGAGAGAAATAGGTACATTGAGTGCAACCTGTCATTTGCATAGATTTGCATGCATTTATGACAATTTGTAAAATAGCCCACTTTGGGGCTAGGTTGGAGAAAAAGGATATCTCTGTGAGAGGCTCTGTGTACAAATTTTTTGTATGTGCAAGACCAATGGTTCAAGTCACAACTCAGACTATTAAAAAGTCAAAATTCTTAAATGTGTGCATTGACTTAGGTTCTAAAATTTTAGTTCTAAAGTCACTCGGAGGATCCCAGGTGAAAGCAGTGACAGACCTTTTCAGCATGTTAAAGAATCATCTCTCACAAACATACTCACACCCCTCCTACCTTTTTTTTTTTTTAAAAAAAGTTTTTATCTTGCTCCCAGGCATGCTGCTTCTCTTGCCTGGGTGTTACCTTTCTTTGTTCTTTGACAGTGGTGTCACGGGTTTGGGGGTCTGCTCCCCCACTTTACCGGGTTTGAGTGACTCAGTTTCCCTTGTGCACAGTTCTCTTGAATCAGTTTCTCTCATTGGCTAATTCAAGTGTGCCACAATGAAACTCCTTTGTCACACAAGGGCCCGATCCTTCCCATTTACAGACTCTTTACTCTCTGGGTTCGCAAGAGCTTGAGGGCTCTTGTAGCTCACTTGTGTTCCAATATTAGACACTGACCACTTCTTCATAAAATAAGAAGTAAGTTTATTGATTACATAAACAAGATAGTTAAACAGAGTGGTAACTAGAAATCAAAGGTAAATATACCGCATTCCTAACTTATACTGGTTGAGTTCCTAAGTTATTCATCTTACCCTAGTGAGTCCAAAAGTTCTGGTTTCTCAGCCATAAGGTGACTGGCTGGGCTCTTTGGCTTAGAGAGCGGAATCTGTCTCTCACTTCATGCTGTCCCCAGCCTGCTGTGTTCAGACTGCTCATTCATATGTAGATGTCCTCTCAAAGCAGCTTTGCAAGCCAAAGTCTTTTTCCCCTCTGGGATCTCTCTCCTTATATCTCCTGGAGGAAACTCCCTGTAAGTTCTCCAGGCTTCTAGAATTCCCTTTGTTCTCCCATCAGGTCTCTCTGTCTTTCTGCACGTAGGCAATGGCTACCTGCATTAGCATTGTTAATGACTCTGGCCATTCGTCTGGCCCCCCAATACACATGTTGGTATCTCTTTGTATTTTCTGTAGGCCGGTGACATGTAAGAGCCCTAATTCGAGTTGTACAATTCTCAGAGTCAACGTTACAAACATGTGGAACCTTTGACATTACATAGTGTACATGTATAGTAACATTACATACATGTGAAACCCTTGTCCCCACACATTTGCCAAACATGTAGTCCCGTGTTACACGTGTGTGACCCCCTGTTTCTCCGTGACATGTGGTGGTTATTATCTCGAGCACATTGCAGTTAGGGTTGACCTTACTGCGGGGCAGACCGGGGTGGCCGCTCCAGCTCCAAAGGGGGCCCTGTGCAGTGCAAGCTGCCTTAGACAGCAGCAAATATCCACTCATGGGTCTGCCCAAGCCCCCACCCTCAGCAGCAGCCTGGGTGGAGTAGATGGAGGGGGAAGATCTACTACTGCCACCGCCGTCCACCTGCCCGCTGCTCGCCTGCCTCATGCTCCCTATCTCCATCTCCCATTCCAAGACCCCATCCCTCCTGCTCTTAGTACCTATGCCTGCACTTACTGGCACTAAGTCCTAAGACTAGGTGTGTTCAGGAGGGAAGTAGGAGAAGCTCTCTGAATATCTCTCAGACACAAAGAGATAAGAAACATCCTGAGGAGAGTATATTAACCAATCAGGTCCTAGCAGGAGTAGAACTAAGTGGATGGGGGAGGGGTTCCCTGATCTGACTGTCTCTACTCCTGCTGTTTCTAGCAAACAAGCAGGATAAGGTGCTTAGGAGAGATGTAACTAAGGAATGTATTTCCAACAGCTCCGCTGTCATGTTTGTTAACACCCATTGTCTCCTCGCACTTCACCTGAGATGTCTGCTCCCACCTGTGGACATTGCCCCACTTCCTCTCTTCTGGGTCACCAATTCTGACCTATCTGCATAGATACCTCCTGTTTGCTTTGGTCCCTTCCCCCATGCTTCCCCCTGCATCTGGGATTACCCCATAACCGTCCACACAGGAAATTCTACACTTAACAGCAGAATTTACTTGGGAAGAGGTGAAGGATGGAACAGTGTTGGAAAGGGGTTCACATTCCCCTTTCCAAGCATTGTTTGGAACCCAGACACCCCAAGCTGGGTTCAGGATGGGGCGGGATATACATTTTATTAAATAAAAAAATAAATAAAAATTAAAATAAATTGTGATGTCACGGTGCTTGAAAAAGGATGTGGCACATTGGAAATGGTGGTCACCCTTCACTTCCATCTCTTTCTGATATGGCTATGGCTCCCCAAAATGTGTTTAGAACAGGTGGGGGTCCAATGGGAACAAGGGGATACAACTGCACCCTCTCCCCCCCCCCCTTTCCCAATTTGGTGCCCATGGGTCAGAGCTACTACAGATGGCTGCATCTCAGTGCCTTCTCCTTGCAGGCTGTTTCGCTGCCCAGTGCAGGAATCTTTGCTCCCCAGTCCCCATGGACACTGTGGCCATTTACAGTGGAAGATGGGATATAACTAATACACAGGTGCTGTAAGTAGCTTGTGAATTATGGTAATTTCTTTCCCTCATGGAGATGGCCATGGCATCGCCTGAGACCAAACCTCATTCTACTGTAGCCATGGCTAGTTTGGCAGATCAACTGTGTATTAGCTTTGACATTCATGGAGATTACAAAGTACAATTTGGGAACCTCTAGGCTAAACTATTTTCACCCAGTCTTACCAGTGACTCAGACTTTGGGAATCACTGAACACATGCAGCTCCAGGTAAGTTTGCTTGTTCTGAATTTAGCCTTTTTGAGAAAAATGTAACTAAATGTATCATCCATGTCATCTGCAGCATCTATGATCTTTTTTCAGTCCCTGACAGTAACATCTCTTGCTGACTGGAGGCTTTTTCTTTTGCAGATGCACTTCTGTTTCATGCTCAGTTCTCTCTTAAAGAAACCTAAGACTACCTGCTACACCAACTTTCTCCTTACCTTTTTATTTGGAAGCCTAAGTTGTACTACCGTGGTGGTTAGGCTTCCTGCACCTCTGGAATGGACATTTTGTCTTTTCTGCCCTTTCACCTTTGCTACTGGAATTTCAAAGGTATGGTGTTGATATTTGTGATAAAGCATCTGTATAGTCAAGCTGCGACTAACAGCAGTTATTAAATGTTTCCAACAGTTACCAACGTGGCCCTAAATTCCAAGTCAGGATCTGGCTCAGTAGCAATCAAATGTCCAACAAGTCGATTTTCAATCACATCCACAAGCTAGTTAGAAGCTCTGGGTTGAAGATTTCCCATGTGCAGAAAGGTAGTGTCACTTATCTACAAAGACTTTTGTATGGGATACAGCTGCATTGCAGATAATACCTTCATTTTCAGGCACCCCCAGGGGTACCTGGTCCCTCGTCATCTTGGACACCCCAGGACATCCTGAGATACCAATCCTGGCACCAGTGGCTCGCCAGTTCCTGGGCTCCTCACTGGCTGGGCTGCTGCTCCTCTGGTCTGGACTTCTGGTTGCTCCCTGCTTCTCCCTGGCTGACTTGCCTCTCAGCTGAGTCAGCCCGGGGAGTTGGATAGTCCATTAGGTCATGATCAGGTATCAGTTGGTGCCCAGCCATGACCGGCGTGAGTCAGGTATCCCAAATTCGATGGGGTGCCCAGCTGGTTGGGTACCCAGTTGCAGCTGTCTGCATTTGTAGATTTTGATCCAAGCCACTTAAGGTTATTATTTATTTTGTTTTATTTTATTTTAATTTCTTACCCCACGTTTCCCACCAAAGGCGGCTCAGGGTGACTTACAATATAAAATACAAAAAATACATATAAAACATAGACCATAAATACATAAAACACCCCACATCCCCACACCATACCCCCAACCCTCATCTGCCCCCAACCCCCTACAACTCCTGAACCCTACCCTAGCCCCTACTGCCAAACACCCTTCTAAAGGCACTCAAGCCCAGGTATAAACGAACCTCCCGAGGAGTGGGAGTTCCACAGCTGTGGGTCAGTGGCCGAGAACGCCCTCCTCATCGTGGCATCTGCATTTCTTTGGTGGCTGGACTAATTCTTAACTACACATTACTTATGTCTCTGTTCCTGAAACATCGTCTGGCCCTTTTGGATGTACATATGGATGATTGGTTTAAACATGTAAGATTTGAAAAGAGGAAAAGGGAATAAAAACGAGATACTCCGCTGGAATTCACACAGTTAACAAAGAAATCTAAGACTGTAACAAATATTTGTCTTTTTGTGCCTGTTGCCTGCTCCCCCAATTAGGGTTTGTTTCTTCTTTCAGGCTTTACATTTACAGAAATATGGAATTCAATTTCATTTGTCTAACCTTATGGAGGATTCGAACCCTTTATTTACAACATATGTCCTACTGATCCTTGACAGTGTGTTGTATATGCTGCTGGCTATCTATTTTGATAAAGTTTTGCCTGGTGAGTAGATGTATGATCAGGAAACTGTACAGATTTTAAATTACTTGTTTAGCTCTCTCTTTTCTCTTCTTTCAAACACACACTTACATGAGCGCATGCATGTGTGAAGACTTTCTCTCTCTCCCTCTAACATGCACATCTCACAGGAGAATAAGAAGTGGCAAGGGGGGTACATCTGAACAAAGAAATGTTTTGGATGGCTATCAGAAAAAAAGTCTGAACACTGATGCAATCTATTTAGTGTGAAATACTCTCCCAGTGGTAGATGGCCTCTTGTTTGATTCATTTTAAACAAGAACGGGTTCTGTACTCAAGAATTTTCCATAGGGAATTATCCACAGAGGCAGACACAAAAATAAAAATAAAAAAAATAATAATCTAGTAAGTCCTTTTTCTCTTTAGTTCCTTTAAACTGGTTTGATCCATAAGCAAGATAAGGAATGCTAAATGAGACCAACATATCTTAAATTTTGAGCACCTCTTGAATTTATAGTAAATATAGTGCCAGCAGTAATGCACCTTGTGTCGAATAGTCATGATTATAGACAGGTCCTAAAACCATCCTAAAATGGACAAAAGGGGAGGGGGGGGAGGGGAACATAAGAAGAGATGGAATATGTTTAAGAACATAAGAAGTTGCAGGTGCACGTGCTTAGATTAGTTACAAGGAGAATGTCTCAGCATCCACTTTCAAGCCATACTGCAAAGAAGCAGACACATTTAAAATATGTTGCATTCGTGAAAAGCAACCAGCCCTTATTCAGATTTGGCTGATCTGTGTAGTGGAATTTAGGCCCCTAAATGCAAACTGATTATCAAAACCTGGGATAGGAAAATCTAGAGAACTAACTTGCTCTGCTTCCAGATTTGCCAGGGGCCATTCATGGCCATCAAAGGAGAATAGGGATGTGCGAATGTGCTTCGGAAGTTCGGAGTTCGGACCGAACTCGACTAGTTTGGTCGACCGAACCGAACTTCCGAACCGAACTTGAATTTGACCGAACTGTTCGGTTGAATCCGAACCAGTTCGGAAGACCAAAACAGCTTAAAACCTTGGTTTTGAATGTACGAACTCGGGTCGGAAGTTCAGAATTTGACTGAACTCGCCTAGTTCGGTCAACCGAATCAGACTTCCTAACCGAACTTGATCTTTGAACTGAATCGGACCGAATTTCTGAACTCTGTTCTGTTCGCACAATCCCTAGAGGAGAAGGATGGATTTGTTATTTAGTGAAGTGGGTAAAATGTTCAATGCCTTAAAGAAGGTTAAATCCTTCATCTCGATACATTGAAGTTTCTTTTCTTGTCAGACAAGTACGGAGTGACTTATCCCCCCTTGTACTTCCTGAAGCCATCATATTGGTTCAAATCCAGAAGACGTCATGCTGGTGAGAGGTTTGAAATTGAAAAAGATCATGAACAGATCTTCAGTGACAATGCTGAGCCAGTGCCTCCTGAGTTTGATGGGAAGGAAGCCATAAGGTAAAGCGTACTGCTGCAGATGCAAAGTAACCTGACGGACACTTTAGAGTAGGGTTGGGGAACTTCAGGCCAGGTGGCTAAATGCAGTTTGCAGCTGGGGTGTTTTGTTTTGTTTTGGTTTGGTTTGGTTTTTTTTGGCCCCTTTCTAGTTTCTAGATCTGTCACAGAATCATAGAGTTGGAAGGGACCTCAGAGCTCATCTAGTTCAGCCACCTGCTCAATGCAGGAAATCCACATCTGTCCCTTGGATCCAGTTCCTACCCCCATACACTGAAAGAGTGAGCTCAAGGAACGAGACCAGAGATGAGGGCGTGCACAGAAGGATAGCTTGGAGAAGAGGCATATTATAGACGTTTATAAAATCATGGGAGGTGTGGAATAAGTAAATAGGGAACTGCTGTTTGCCTTTTCTTATAAGAAGAGAACAAGGGGATACTCTTTGAAGTTGAATTATAGCAGATTTAAAACAACAGAAGGAAGTACTTTTTACTTATTTAACAATACAGTTGTAGAACTCGTTGCTAGAGGAGGTAGTGAAAGCCAGCACCATAACTAGCTTCAAACAGAAACTAGATAATTTCTTAAATGCTTACTAGTTGGGGCTTAAACCCCTGGTTACTGGTAGCTGGGAGTGGTTAGGAGGAGATGCGTGTCACCTTCATGTCCTGTACTTGTAGTTCTCTTGAACTACTGTAGCTGGCCACTGTTGGAGACAGGATGCTGGGCTTAGTGCCTGGACCATGGATCCGACCCAGTATGGGGATTTCTTATGTTCTTATGATAGGAGACAGATCCATGATCTGGATCTGGACCCTCCTGTTCCTGAGCGCATGAACACCCAACCCCCAACTTCTGGCCCAAGGAATTTGTATTATTTTTCAAAGTGGCCCATGGGAAGGAAAAGGTTTCCTATCCCTGTTTTAGTGTATCAGTATGATAATTTGAGATAAATTGCAGTTGAGGTTCCCCACGTCCATTAGTCATTCCGTTAAACTGAACGTAACATTGAAAATGCTTCTCGTATGTGATGAAAGACCAAACACAAAATGGGCAATAAATTGGGCTGTAAAATCACCCACTGTATATGCATCATAATGTTCTTGCCATTTTGTGTTTCGTAACTAACAAAGGTTATTAACTTCCCTACTCCAAGGAATTATTAACTTCAGTTTAGTCCACTCAGTATTTATTTTCATAGGAATTCTGGCAAGAGTATTTTATTTCACAAATCCAAAGTGCAAATTTTTGTCAAGCGCATTTAAGTTCAGAAAGAAATGAGGCAAAATTTATATTATACCCGTCATGGGAACTTGATCCCCAAATAATCACACTGAAGGGAAATATAACCCAAATTTGTATCAGCTGTAACTTAATTCAGATATGGCCCCCAAAGCATTCAAACCTGAATGGTAATCTTTTGTGATACCTACAGCCTCTTGTACAATTTACTATCTTGCTCTATGTGTAATGAAAGATTGATTGCAAAAAGTAGCCAGTTCTGGATGTTTACACCATATAGGACTCTTGAACTAGTATAAAATGATTGTGCAATTCCGAAGGCAATGGAGATCCTGCCCTCAAATTCATTTAAAAGGATTTCAAGGAAACCTAGCTACTGGAATCTAATACTAATAACAACAAACTTGTTTCCCTTCCTTTAGAATAAACAATATTAAAAAAACATATAAACACAAGGACAAGAAAACAGAAGCTTTGAGAGGTAAGGAATCTTAAATAATTTTCTTTCCATTTTAAATGAATTGGGCTACTTCTGAAATTTTCTAAACAAATATTTCAGTGGACAGTGAGCCAAATACCAGCAAACAGCTGCAAGTGCTCCTGAAAGGTAGTTATTTCCTGATGGTACAGGACCAGTCATTCTTTCCTCGGCACAAAGCATGTCTCCATTGGTGAGCAGCACAGAGGGCTCATGAGATTCACCTACAATAGCAAGCAGCTGAGTTCAAGGATCTCATGTTTTGTCTTGTTGTCATCCCTTGGAGACTGAGGGACTTACATACAACCATCTCTGACCCAACACCAGGGGGCATATCTGGATTCAAATCAGGACAGGATATTTCTGTCTCTGGAGAGACAAGCCAGGTAGTCAGAGGCCCAGCTTTGTTGCAACCCGACCAGGCAGGGTACTGTATGTTAGGCTTTTTCTCAGATTTTATCAGGGAAATGTCACACTAGAGATTCCCTGTCCAGGTTTGGATTGCCCTAGGATGGTTGATTTCCACAGTGACTCAGACACTTCTGTTGGGGATCCCATTGTATACAAACGGTCACACAGAGGCAATGATCAACTAAGAAACTGGAACACCCTACCAATTGGCTGGAGCTGCATATGATTCACTTACTTTTTTATTTTATTTATTTATTTATTTATATAAATATATATATATATATATTAAAATATTTGATATCCAGCGCCTTCTGCCTAGGCAGCTTGGGGCGGCTTACAATATATACAAATATATAATATATAATCAATATAAACATAAAACCGTATAAAAGGGGTGGGGGAGAGGGAAAACAGGAGAAAACATCCCCTCCAAGAAAAGAGGGGGAAGAAAGAGATGTCAGAGACATAAAATCCCAAACAAAAATAAATACCTCACCCTTACCACACCCATAAAAAAAAATAGAATAAAACCCCACCCTCACGCGTCTCCCTCACCAAAGGCCTGGCGGAACAGCCAGGTGTTGCACTGGCATCAAACAGAGGAGATGTCCGGGGCCTCCAGGAGAGAGTTCCACAGCCTTGGTGTGGCCACCAAGAACACCCTCTCAATAGTCGCCACCCAGGATACCCAGGGGACTTTGAGAAGGGCGCTCCCGGCCGACCACTGGGGCCTATCTAGAGAACAGGAGTGAGGTGGTCCCGCAGATACATGGGGCCCAAGCTGTCTAGGGCTTTATAGGTAAGAACCAGCACTTGAATCTGGCCTGGAAAACTATAGGCAGCCAGTGCAGAGAACGGAGCACTGGCGTAATATGCTCCCAACGCTGCCTTGTGCATCAGCTGCAGTCTCCAACCCATCACCATGGGAAGCCTCATGCAGAGTGTGTTACAATAGTCCAGTCTTGAGGTAATGAAAGCATGGATGACACTTCTTTGTTTTTTGTAGGTGCTTACAAGAAGGAATATTCTGGTATACATTGTCAATACCATGGCAGTGGCCTACATAAACACCCAAAGAAACTCTCTTCAGAAGGAAACTGTTCATCCTCTTGTCTGGGATAGAGGTCAATCAGTTGTCAGCTCTGCAATTCACATAGTTGGAGTCAAGAACTCCTGGCATTTTCTGCAATAGGAAAACAGATTAGGCTAAGGAGTCATGGTGTGGTTCTATATAGCACCATGTGTTGCAAGGGGCAAGAGTTGTACCCTTGTATTGGAAGGATCCTGGAGCTGCCTTGCTGCTGAGTCCTCTGGTCAAGCACTGCTTCTTGTACTGGAGGTCGAATATGGTGCTCTGGGTAGGGCCCTGATCAGTCATATACCCACCTACCTTTTGACCCTGATGATCTTGTTTTCTCTCTTTTTCCCATGTACTGATCCTCCCGCCCCGCCCCTTCATTCCAAAGGTCAGCTCTACTTTTCACAGAAAACGTCAGAAAAGCTGGTACGTTTCTGTCTTGCACAGATGAAGGCAAATGTTTCCGATGGAAACAGCATTCCCTGCAACTTGACGTTTCAAGCCTAACTCTGGCCAAGTGGCTGAAGATCTGTTTTTGTAGAGGAATATCTGGCTTCTAATCTACAATGTCCTGCTAGCAGTATATCACATTTATTAAGATAGGAGGCTGCTGTTGACCTTGATGATCCAAGGTACAGCTCTGATTGAGGAAATTGATATAAAAGTCTATGGCTGCCTTAAAGGTGACCTTTGGCTTGTGGATACTTCATAAGGTTTTTCAACTACTATGAGGGCCTCAGTTTCTGATCAGGATAGACTTCCTATGACAGGTTGTAATCTGCTCTCCCATGGAAAATCATTTAGAAGATCTTTTGGATTTCCCATCACTTCAGAATGGCCACCCTGGTAGAGAGAGCAAGAAGGGAGAACTTGGTTTCTTTAGCCGAGAATCTTCTTTCTGATCACTCCTGGGGTGGTTATTCTGTCCCACTCTGCTTGGATTCCATCTTATTCAGAGGAGTTTTTCCTTCTTTTTTATCATTAGATGACCATTAGATTACAAGGTAATAAAAGGGGTGCTCAGAGAGGATAAGGACATTGCAGAGAACCTGAATGAGTTCTTTGCATCAGTCTTCACTGCGGAGGATTTGGGGGAGGTACCCACGCTGGATAGGGATGGGCGAATGCGGTTTGAAAGTTCGGAGTTTGGACCGAACTTGAATAGTTCGGTTGACCGAACTGAACGTGCGAACTGAACTCAAATTCGAACGTTCGGTTCGGATGCGTTCGGTGAGTTCGGAATTGAATTTCCATTGGTTTCAATGGAAAACGCATTATCGGCTGTAACGTTTTTGTTTTTTATGCTATGTGGCTGAAAATTGGGTTGCCTATACCTCCAATAGAACTCATTGTGTATCAAATTTCAAAATGATTGGATAAAAGAATCCGATTGTAGAAGCAGTTGAATTATTGTATTTTGCAATATTCTACATATACATTCTTAGCTGTAACTTCTTTGCCTCACATCTAATGTAGGTGAAACTTGTTCAGTTTATACCCCTTCCCATATTAACTATCTTTGCCAAATTTCAGAAGGATTGGAAAAAAGGTCTTGGTGGTATAAGCAATTAACATATAAATGTATGTCTGACTATAACATCTTTGTAGTCCAACCAGTGTACATGAAATTTGGCAGGACTATATATTTCACTTTCATGATCATCTCTGCCAAATATCAGAAAGATATTATAAAGGGTCCCAATTTTATATGCCTGTACAACATATGTAGAGAAGGGGCCTATGCCTGGGATTCTCTTATGTCACTGTGGTATAAGATTGGTTTGTGATGCGAATTGGCCAACAGAAATGTCAACCAAATATCCTCATTCTGTGCTGGGACCATCCCAACATATCTCCCCCACTTGTTTCTGGGAAGTCAGAAGCATCTGTTTAGGAAAGAGTCAATAGAGATTCTCTTATGTCCTCTGTCTCAGTGCTGCAGGATGGGATTGTAATGATAATTGGCTAGCCTGGATGTGTTTAAACTTTGTCTCCTGACTGCTGGGATGCTATCTCAGAAGTCCCAGTTACGTTGCTTATGCCCGCCTCAGGGCTGTCCCCTATGCGCTCTTCGAAGCCACTACCAAATGGTCCTGTAAAGCTAGAAGCTTGCAGTAATGTGTTTGGCCATTGAATGTGTCTGTCAGTCTTTGGGGTTGCACCACATCCTTCCTCCTACAGTCTCTCTCCCCCTGCCATGCGAGGGTGCCTGCCTCTGACTGGCACTGAATATGCTGATATTCATCTGAATAATGAACTTCACAAGGACAACCTCAATTGCTTATATAATTGGGTCCCTTTATCAAAATCTCCTGTAGATTTGCTGAAATGGCAGGAAATGTATTTGATACGTTCTTGCCAAATATCCTGTAAACAGAATGGAATATCAAACTGTTACAGCTGGAAATGTATTTTCAGGTTAATGTCTTATACCCTTGGAACCCTTTATCCATTCTTTCTAAAAATTGGCAGAAGTATTAAGCATATGAAAGGGACATAATATGCACAAGGTTCATGAACATTGGATGCAAGATAAAGAAGTTGTAGCCATGAATGTGTATGGAGCTTTTCTTAAAATCACAACATTCAATTGCTTCTGAAATTGGTTCCCTTTATCTAATCATTTTGAATTTTGGTACAGAAAGTATCCTCAATCAGGGATACAATCTCCCCAAATTTCATCAAAATCAAATAAGAAAATAAAATTTTATAGTGGGAAATATGTTTTTCAGTTTCCCCCCTTTATTTCAAAAACCAAATGACATTTTCAGTTTCCGATTGCACTGAACTAAAGACCAAACTGAACTGAGCCTGACTGAACTAAACACCAAATCCAAACTCAAAGTTCAACCCAAACCACCAAATGGCCGAACATCCGAACCTGGTTCTGTTCGCAAATCACTAATGCTGGATCCTTGCTTTCTGGGCGAGGAATTGGAAGAGCTGTTACAAATCAATGTGACATTGGAGGATGTTCTAGGGCAAACTGACAAACTGAATACTAACAAGTCACCAGGGCCAGATGGCATTCACCCCAGAGTTCTGAAGGAACTCAAATATGAAATCGCAGACCTGCTGTGAATAATTTGTAACCTGTCACTAAAATCTGCCACTGTACCCAAGGATTGGAGGGTGGCAAATGTAACCCCGATATTTAAAAAGGGATCCAGAGGCGATCCTGGAAACTACAGACCAGTAAGCTTGATGTCTGTGCCATGCAAAATGGTGGAAACTATCATTAAGGACAGGTGTACACTCACCCAAGACCACCCGGTGAGTTATCCTGGCCAGGAATGAACAAAACCAGTCCAAGACCATCCCGCCAATCCTGGCACAGTCCCGCAGGCGAGTCACCGACACCTCATGATCGACTGTGTCGAACGCAGCCAAAAGGTCTAGCAGGACCAGTACGGTCTGACGACCTTGGTCCAATGCCAGATGGAGATCATCAACCACGGCCACAAATGCAGTCTCTGTACCATACCCAGGCTGAAACCCGGACTGAGAGGGGTCAAGGAAACCGGTGTGGTCCAGGTGTTCTTGGAGCTGCCGTGCCACAGCCTGTTCAATAACCTTCCCTAAACAGGGAAGGTTAGAGACCGGCCGATAACTAGCTGGAGCATCAGCATCAAGAGATGGTTTCTTAAGCAGGCGCCTAACCACAGCCTCCTTCAGGAATTCAGGCCCCCAGCCCTCCTGAAGGGAGGCACTAACCACCCCAGCCAGCAATGGCTGTAGCATCTCCTGGCTGGCTTTCACCAGCCAGGACGGGCACGGATCTTGTTTGCAAGTAGTGGCATGAACAGGTCCCAACAAGGACTCCACATCGGCAGGCGATACCATCTGAAACTGATCTCACAAAACAGGACAGGATGGGGCATCCATAGCCCCAAGATGATCCTCTGCAATAACTGCAGAACAGAAATCATGGTGGATGTGAGCGATCTTATCTACAAAGTACTCGATAAACCAGTCACAGCAGTCACTGGATTGCCCCAGGTCCAGGCGGAGACAGGCAGGACTGACCAAACCTTTCACCACCCGGAAAAGCTCCGCTGGACATGACTTTGCAGATGCAGTAAGGGCAGCAAAGAACTGTTTCTTTGCTGCCTGCACCACCACAGCATAGGTCTTTAAACTGCTCTTACGCTGCGATCGATCATACTCATCGCGAGTCTGGCGCCACCGGTGCTCCAGCCGCCTGCTCTCACTTCAAATGCCGCAGGCCCTCAGTAAACCAAGGCAGCCCTGCAACATGTATTTTTCATAAGAGTTCTCTTTTAAAGGGGAGGTATGGCCACCCTAGGTATGTCCCCTCTCCCTATGTGCATGCCCTCATCTCTGGCTCCATTGCCCCTCCAGCCAGGCTATGAGCCAGGCTATTGGCTGGGGGTTCCATAGGCCCCTGCCTCCAGACCCTGCCCTGCTCTGAACCGTGGCACTATGTGGAGAATGAAATTCCTGGAGCCCCACCAGCCATGCCTGCGCAGTGCAGTGCAGGATTCTCTTCCTGCTCCTGCTGGTGCCCCCTCTGTCTACTTCACCATTAAAGCAAGCACAAGCACAGAAGCTAGGGATGTGCGAACAGAACCGAGTTTGGAAATTTGGTTCGGTTCGGTTCAAAAATCGAGTTCGGTTCGAAATTTCGGTTCCGTTGACCGAACTATTCGAGTTCGGTCGAATTCTGAACAACTGAACCAAGTTCATACGTTCAAAACTGGGGGGTTGGGCCTTCCGAACTGGTTCGGATTCGACCGAACAGTTCGGTCGAATTTGAGTTCGGTTCGAAAGTTTGGTTCAGTTGACCAAACTATTCGAGTTCAGTCCAAACTCCGAACTTCCGAACTGCATTCGCGCATCCCTTGCAGAAGCAGAGAGCAGTCATCTGTGCGTGTGCCTGCTCTCATCATGGTATGCAGCAAGGGCTGGGGAGCTTAGGGCAGAATGCACACACGCTAATTGCACTGCGGGGAGTTCTTGCAGCAGTGGTGCAACAGGGATCAGCAGCAGGCAACTTTCAACAGTAGGGTCCAGGGTGCTGCTCAGAGGGGGCACCAGTCCATAGCCCTAAAGGGTGCAGCTGCCCCTGCTCTCAGAGAACTTAAATTTCTTCACAAGCCTTAGTCCTGTCTTCATCCTTTTAATACTAGGTTTGTTTCTGAATATTTATGAAGATCAGATCACTGCCTTACTCGGTCATAGTGGAGCTGGAAAAACTACACTACTGAACATCCTCAGCGGACTTTCCAAGCCTTCTGATGGTATGGACAATATACTTGTGAGGTGATGGAAAGAATGTGCTTTATTGAAAGGGTTCTTAGCGGAGGAGTGATCGTTTCATTCGTCATAACAGATATGTGGGGTTAATTTTGTAACAGGAGCAAGAGAATATGATTTGATAGCAGAATAACAGAAATTCCACAATACTACTTAATTCTATTTACAACAGGAAAATAGTAATTAGAGATGGTAAAAAAATTAAATTATTCTGGAGTAATTTTGTTCATTATATTTGTACCAGAGTAACACGCGTGTGTGTGCGTGCGTGACACTCCTCATTATATCATTCTCTGTTTTATTTATGTGTGTAGGTTCTGTGACCATATTGAAGTACAAATTATCTGAAATGGAGGCAATAGAAGAAATTAGGGAGATAACTGGCCTTTGTCCACAGTTCAACGTTCAGTTTGATATTTTGACTGTGAAAGAAAATTTAAGGATTTTTGCTAAAGTCAAGGGGATTCAATCCAATAAGGTAGAGGAAGAGGTAAGTGTGCATCCACTTCAAAATAGTCTCGATTTCATTCTACCACGTATATTTGCATTGATATTTTATTGCCTTAACATAGGTATAAGAGCACACAACCAAAATCTCAACTTCAGAAGTTAACCTCGGTTGTATGTGTATTTGTAAATTCTGTTTTCCAACAGATTTGGCTCAGTTATGTATAGGATTACTGTGGATGTGCTCTGATCTGTGAAAATGTGGGTACCTGCAGAACCAGCTTTATCTTTATTTTTTTTGGTTAAAACATGGAAGCCAATCCATTTTCTTCTTGCATTCAGGGGCAGCGTTAGGGTATGGCAGTGGCAGCACTGGTGTAGAAGGACCCTCTACCATGAGGAATCAGAATGGGTGAGGTTGGAAACAGCAGTGGCCATCAGAACTGCATACCCTTGTGGGTTTGGCTGCTCTCAGCATATGCCTTCCCCCACTATGCCAGGCATAGCCATAGCCCCCTTTGTGGCTGTAGCACTGCCACCACTGCATCACTCACACTAGAGGTGTGCACCAGGGCCCATGTCATTTTTGTTTTTGTTTTTCATTTTTGTTATATAAATATATAGTTTTCATTTTCATAAATATCAAACTGTTGTTTTTGTTTTTGCTTTCAGTTTCATTTTCCATTCATTTAAATGGAAAACACATTTTTGGTTGTAAACTTTTTGTTTTTTTACTCTATTTGACTGAAATATGGGGTGAATATACCTCCAATGGCAGGCATTAGGTGTACCACATTCCAAAATGATTGAATAAAGGAATCCAATTTTAGAAGCAGTTGAAGTATTTTATTTTGCATAAATCTTCTTATACATTCTTAGCCGTAACTTCTTTGCCTCAAATTTAATGTAGATGAAACATGGCATGTTTATACCCCTTCCCATATTTACTATCTTTGCCAACTTTCAGAAGGATTGGATTAAGGGTCCTGGTGGTATAAGTAATTAACTTATAAATGTATGTCTGACTGTAACATCTTTGTAGTCAAATCAGTGTATATAAAGTTTGACAGGGATGTATATGATACTTTCACAATCTTCTCTGCAAAATATCAGAAAGATGTGATAAAGGGTCCCAATCTTACATGCCTGCACAGCATATGCAGAGAAGGAGCCTATGCCAGGGATTTTCTTACTTGTCACTGTGGTATAAGATCAGTTTGTGATGCCAATTGGCCAGCATAAATGTCAACCAAATAGCTTCATTCTGTGCTGTGACCATCCCAGCATCTCTCCACCATTTGTTACTGGGAAGTCAGAAGCATCTGTTTAGGAAAGAGCCAAGAGAGATTATCTTATGTTCTCTGTCACAGTGCTGCAGGATGTGATTGTGATAACTGGCTGGCCTGGATGTGTAAACTATGTCTCCCGATTGGTGGGATGCTATCCCCAAAGTCCCAGTTATGTCCCTAATGCCCGCCTCAGGCCCACTTCCTATGCCTGCTTCGAAGCCACTACCGATTGGCCCTGTAAAGCTAGAAGCATGCAGTAATTGGTCAGTGAATGCGTCTGTCAGTCTTTTGGGTTGCTCCACTTCCTCCCTCCTACAGCCTCTCTCCCCCTGCTATGCCAGGTGCCTGCCTCTGACTGGCACTGCACGTGCTGCTATTTATCTGAATAATGGTCTTCAAGGGGACAACATCAATTGCTTATAAAATTGGGTCCCTTTATCAAATTGTCCTGTAGTTTGACAGAGATGACAGGGAAGGTATGTGATACATTCATGCCAAATGTCTTGTAAACAGGATGGAATATACAAATGTTACAGCTGGAAATGTATTTTCAAGTTAATGTCTTATACCATCAGGACCCTTCATCCAGTCTTTCTGAAAACCGGCAGGCGTGTTAAACTTGTGAATGGACATAATATCCACAGGTTCCCTGCAAAGTGAATGGAATATGAAGACGTTGTAGTCGTGAATGTGTATGGAGGTTTCCTTAAAATCACAACATTCGATTGCTTCTAAAATCACTTCCCTTTATCTAATTGTTTCATATATTGTTTTACTGAGTGTTGTTCACCGCCCCGGGCTGCCCTGTGGGGCAGGAGGGGCGGGATATAAATAAATAAATAAATAAATAAATAAATAATTTGGTCCCGTGCCCTCCATTGGGGGTAAAATCTCCCCACGTTTAATCAGAATTAATAAAAAACAAAAAAGTTATATCTGGAAATACGTTTTAAAGTTTTTCCCCTTTATTTCAAAAGTAAAATGTTGTTTTCTTTCTATTTTCATTATTATTTGTCATTTTCGTTATTGCAATAATGATAACGAAAATGACAATTTTAGTTATCGTTATTGTAATAACAAAAATGACATGCACCCCCCTGTTTCTGGCCCTTGCTGTCATAGTTTTACCAGGTGTGATGCACCTCCTAGGGCATTGCCCATCCCGCCCTCAGGACCCCCTGCATTACTCCTACTGTGCTATATATGTAGAAGCATTCTGCCTCGTGTATGTTGCCCTATACATCATGCTCCCTCAACCAGGCTCTTTCTTCCCTTGGCTTGGGGAGCAGCAGAGAGAAGGTCAGACACTGATCATATGAACTAGTCAGATTTTAAATTTAAGAGCCTAGGCTCTGTCATAACATCTAAATCCATGTAACTTCCAAAGCTCAAACAAGACACTGGGCATTTTTACACACACCTTAAAGTGCTGATCTTTCAATCTTCTGGGTTTGCAAGTCCACAAGTAAGTTCCAGATGCATTCTTCACACACACACTGCCCTGAGGCAGTTCCTGGTTGCATTCTTCACACAAACACTGCCCTGAGGCAGCCTAAAGTAGCCACAGCTGTAGACATGAGGGGCTGCCATGGAAACCAAGTGACCACAGCTGCCTGAAGCAAATCAGTTTTCCAGGAGAACTTTATACACAAAAGTTCTGGGAGAAGTTCTATGCAGAAGTTTAAAGAGCCAGATGTTTAAGATCCGGGTGAGTGATTTAGACACACAGAAAGGTCAGGATGTAACAGCAAACATGCAGGAGAAATGTGTGTGTAAAAACACCCACTGATATTTATAAGTGATCGTTTTTGGGAAGGTGGCATCCAAAAATGTAATGATACCCATGTTTGAAATTTGTGATTACGTATTTTCTAGGTGAAGAAACTTTTGACAATGTTGGATATTAGCAGCATTCAAGATACCCAAGCTGATAAATTAAGTGGTGGACAAAAACGAAAACTGTCCCTTGCGATTGCCATGTTAGGAGATCCACAGGTAACTGGGAAACTGCTGCATGTATACAAAGCAGGTTTCTGTGACATGAATTTGTAAACAACATCTCAAAACAACAGAGTGTCAGGAAATGTGCATATGATTAAGGAAAATAGTAAAAAAAATATATGACATGCTGAAATATTGTGTGCGGTTTACTGGCCTGCCAAAACCTGGCAACGTGTGAGTGAAATCCTGGCTTTGTTGAAGGCAACAGAAAATCTCCATTGGTTTCAGTGAGGGAAAGAATTCACTTGCATAGATGGCACATTCAGCTTTAACCTAAAAGATACAATGAGCTCACTTCAAGAATTAGTTGGGCTGATCATTTGGGATCATTCAGCTGTTCTCGGGGGAAAGTGAAGGGGTGGTAAGTAGACAGATGCTTCTGTTTAAAAGGAACTGGCCTCAGCATGGCCCACTCACCCCCGTCCATGCATCCAACTGCTTAAGTGATGGTGGTGTGTGGGGAGGTGCACTCCTGTGACCCACGCAGCGGCCATTTGTGGCCGCACATGGAGCACTCCTGAAAAAAATCCGGAGTTCCCCCATACAGGCCAGTGTGGCTGCCTCTGTGGACAGGGAAGCCATGCTGGGAGCCACTCATATGAAGAGCTCCCCCAAACACGTTGCATGTGTGGGCGCCCCACAGCCACACCACTCAGAGGCCACAGAACCCGCCCCCTCCCATGGTGCTTGTTTAAAAACACCCCCAGTTGAAACCTGAAAATCTATCATGGATTCTTTCAAGTGATTGGATCTGAACATTCATTATATTCCCATTGGCAGGTTTTACTGTTAGATGAGCCAACGTCTGGAATGGATCCGTGCTCTAGACAGCATGTGTGGAACTTATTGAAAGAGCACAAAGCTGGCCGAGCGATTGTCGTCAGTACCCAGTTCATGGATGAAGCTGATATTCTTGCTGGTGAGCAAATGTTCTCATTGGGATGGAGTAAGAATTTATATACAGAATTTTCCTTCATGGTGGGTCTAAATAATTAGACTAAACTCTCGGTGAACGCTTTGTCTGAAAATGTACTTCACTAGCAAACAATTTCATTGTATTCGAGTTCACCGTAAATAAATCTCACTGTAACGTTCTTTAATATGAACCCATGTATTTCCTAGTGTCTCTCGGTGTGGCCATTATCACTGGTGGGCTTAGCCCCTCCTTTGCAGCAGGAAGCAGGATCCAGAATTGTGACTGACAGCTCCTACTCATGGGAGTGGGGAACCCTCCACAAACCCAGTCTGGTTTTCTCTCTCCACACGTCGGGACATGGAATCCAGAACTCCATTCACAGGAGTATTTCCTCAGAGGCTTTGGCCTCCTATTTTGCTTTTAACTCACTTTTATTTATTTTATTTGTACTTGCTACTCTTTTCTTCTCCTTCTACCCTCAGGGTACTGAAAAAAGTTATGTCTGCTCCTCTCCCATAGGCAGGCCCAAGGTTGAACTGACCATAAGGAGGGCCTGAGGTGTTTCTTCCCTCCTTGCCCTTATTCACCCTTTTGCCTTACAGGCTTGGCTCACTGGACCCCAGGAGAGGTTGATGGCAGGGAAGTTTAACTGGGGAAACTGGGACCTTCTTTCCCAGTGAAGAGAATTCCTGAACAGGTATTATTATGGCTGGAGCAATGGGTTGCTACTTGAACCCATGGGTTGCACCCTGAACTCCGCTGAGGTGTTCCCACCAAGGACGTTTTTACACGGATGGCACAGCGGCGCCGATGGGTGGAGATGGGTGTGGATGGGTGGGTGAGCACACCCAGCGAACACCCAGTGGCGCTGAGCAGGGAGACAGTTACACGGACAGCATCGCAGGGGGTTGTGGGAAGGAAAGGGGAGGGCCTGGCAAACACCCAGCAGCCAAACACCCATCCCAGGAAGCACCCAGCAAACACCCGTGCAAGTACACGGACAGCCGGGACCAGCGGGGAAGCCCTGCCCAGCACAATGACGGCACAACATGGCAGACCGAGGGCAAACAAAGCCGCGCAACATGGCCCTGCCCCCGAGCCACCAGGACCCACACTGGTGGGGCGGGAGGGAGATGGGATGACAGCTGCTACAAAGGAGCCAGCTCCGCACAGCCCCGGCACAGAGCCCGGACAGCCTGACACCAAGCCCCTCCCCCCCCAGCAGAGTGACACACACACAGCAGCAACAGAAGCACGCAGGGATGGGCACACGGTCCACGGGAGGCAAGGGGGGGAAAGGCACCCACACAACACAGGCAACCCCACAGCACAGACACCCCAGAGGCACCCGCACAAGGGGAGAGGTCAAAGCAAAGCACAACACGGACACCCCGGGAAGGAACACAAACGCCTTTAATGAAATGGGGAACCAGCAACAGAGGGCAACAACAACAGGACAGGGCAGGGGGACGGGACAACAGAAGGGGGGCTGGTGCCAGCAGCGACAGACCCGGGACAACATGCTGTCAATAGGGCCAGCAACCCCGCGCCCTGTGCCAGAGCTTGGCCTGCACATGGTCTAGGCGGTGCAGCCACTCCAGGACATGCAGGAGGAGCTCCAACAACTCCCCCTGCTCCCAGGTCTGCTCCACGATCATGGCTTGCACTGGATGGGACAGAGGGAGAGGAGACCGCCATCAGAGTCGGCCCTGGGCACCAAGGAACAGAACCCCCCATGGAGGGACACAGGCACAGGGCCCAGAAAACAGGCAGCACACTCACGGATGCCATCAAACAACCGGCCCGCTGCCCGCATGTCCCACACCAGCTGCTGCATCATCGCACCCAGGCGCAAGATAGCCAGCAGCATGAAAACAGTAGCTGCAGGAGAGAAGGGACAGGGCAATGGGGAACGCCCGCACCAACGGGCCCTGGGAGGGCCGGGGGCAGCAACAGCACCAGGGTCACACTCCACATGCTGACAACCACCACCCGGAAGAGCACCCGGACCCCTGCATGAAGGGGGATGGGAGGGACCAAAGCCCAGGGCCAGCACAACCCCTACTCATGCTCAGCTGCCCAGCACCCATGGTGCCGCCGTCCATCCATTGCCACCACCACAGATGGCCCACACCAACAGGGGGCGACAGCAGAGGCAAGCGAAGGGGAGGTGCAGGGCCACACCAATGCACAGGCAAGTCCAGGGGGTGCCTGGCCAACTTCCCACTGCCAATACCACCCCTTGAGCAAGCCCAGGCAGCAGCCCCCAGCAGGGAAGCTACCAGGGGAACACACACCACACAACCGGTGCACACCTCTCAGGCCCGGAACCCACCAGCACACACCAAGCACACCCCCTGCACACAACCACATAGATGGGGGCAGGAGGGCCACCAAGGGGAGGGGGCACCCAGCCACCACAGCAGAAAGAGAAGCAAGGCAGGACAGACCATCACAGAACAGCAATTTATTGGTGCCCAGGGAACGGGGTCCCCCAAGCAAAGAGAGGCAGAACAGGGGGGTGCAGGTGGAACCATGGCTGGACAAGAGAAGCACAACAGAAGGACACAGATGCACCCACAGATAGCAGGCGAGGGCACCAGGGAAGATACAGTGGGAAGGGGAAGCAGTCACCTAGAAGGGGCGATGGGGTCCAGTGAACCAGGCGGCAGCCAGCAGTGAAAGCAGACGGCAGCACACAGCCCAATCGGTGGCACGGGGGGGCCAGGCAATGCACCGTCCAGGGCACCGGGGTGGCTGTGAGCGGGTGGTGGCGAGAGGTCGCTCATGGACGGTCCGGTGAGCGCTTCCGGGGTGACGATCCCTGCGCTAGACCCTCCCAGGTGAACAGGCCCCTTTGGAAGCCTCGGGAGCACATATGAGCATCCACCAGGAAGCGTGGAAGGAGGAGATCCACTCCAGCAGCCTCAGCCCATACTGTTGGAACGTCCCTCACTGATCAAAGGGTAGCGAGCTCCACAGCAGAGGGGTCCCCGGTCCGGAGTGGGCCACCAACCTCGGGGGACAGTAAGTCCAGGTCCCACAGGAAGGCCCCCATGTCCAAGGGTGCATGTAGGATGCCACGGGCATGCAGGAGGGTGCCAGCATACAGGGCAGCAACAGGGAGACCCCAGACAGCAAGGTGAGGCCGAACCCGAGTCGCTCCATCAGCAGGCAAGCCGCTGTTAACTCCGCAGTGGTCCACGGCATGACAACAGCAGGTAGGTGCCCCCAAGGAAGCTTGCACAGAGGGGTGAAGCCGAGCTTGAGGGAACGGCCACGGCATGCTGGGGCACCGACCTGGTAACCCATCGTCCACATGTACCATGACAGGAGCCGAAAGCCATCCTCCACCAACAGGGGGTCGCCCACCAACAGCTGACCGTTGGGGCTCATCCAGAGGGCCCCCAACAGCATATCCGCACAGGGTGATCACCCCTCCCATGCATCCCTGACTGAGGGCCCCGCAGAATGACTGGCCATGGCAGGAGTGGGGCCCGCTCCAGTGAAGCAACAGGCGGGAGACGGAGGGCTTCAGCAACTGGGATGAGCACGTAATGAGTGGCTACCCTCACCCACAGGCAGCCTTGCATGCCAGAGATAGGCTGGCCCGCTGGGGCCGGGGTGCCGCAATCCACACACAGGACAAACGGGATGCAGCATAGGTGACAAGGGATGAGGGAGGTCATGGCCGGGCACTGCACCAGACCAAGGAGCTGAGTCAGGCACTGTATCCACACCATGCACAGCTGCAGCATGCAAAGGCAGACCATGGTAGAGGGGACTGTAGTGTGGGTGCGGAGGCAGCAGTACCCTGGGGTGCGCACGGTCCCATACCCCCCCCGGTGGACATGCAGCCGGCACACTCGCGGGGATTATCAGCTGGGCCCGGCAACCGGTGGCAGCCCCAGCACACCCCCAGTGTAGCACCAACAGGTGCCCTGCCCCCACCGGGCTACACAGTACATAAGAGACCTGATGCAGGCGGTCAGGCATGGGGCAGAGGGGCTGTAGCATGGGATCGAGCAGCAAACAGAGAATGGTGATACCAAGCTGGGTGAACACAGAGTAGCACCAGCGATACCAGGGGAGAGTGGGCCGAGGGCACAGGCCACACAGCGGAGCACACTGCAGTCAGGGCACGTGCCAGTGGGGGTGGCTGGGAGTGGGGAGCTGCAGAACCATGCTGCTGGGGGATGAGTACCCACAGCCCAGGGACGTGCTGCTGCAACTCCTGGGTGCAGCCCTCCTGCTGCTGCGCATGCTGCTACAGCAGATAGCCCTGCTCTGCCTGCCGAGTCAAGGCTCCATCCTCCTGGGGGCACAGTGGTGGAGGGCAGCAAACCTCAGGAGGGCAGCGATCGTGCGATAGGCGAAGCGGGCAGCCATCCGAGGCCGTGTCCTGCAAGGCCAGCTCGTCCTGGCCTGATGGACCCTCAATGTGTACGCCCACCGCGTGACCCCATCGACTCTGTAACAGCACTGGTCGTGCTCCCACATCAATGACTGGTGGGAGAACATGTTGGCCACCTGGACGGACGGGGAATGGTCGGACCACTTCTGGATGCCCCGCTCCCTCCTGACCCACTTGGGGGAGCTCCTCAACTCCCACCTCCAGAGGCGGGAGATGAACATGCACTTCCCGCTGCTGCCAGGGATGCGCGTGGCCATGGAAGTGTGGTGGCTGGCAACCCCAGATTCCTGTAGGAGTGGGGGAGAGCAGTTCGGAGTGGACACTGCCACTGTGAACAGGGCCCTCCAAGATGTGTGTGACCTGCTCGTGGAACTCCTCTTGAAGCGAGTCATCCAGCTCTGTGACCCCGAGGAGGTGCTGCGTGGGTTCAAGGAAATGGGTTTCCCTCATTGCACCGGGGCCATTGACAGCACCCACATCCTCATCATATGACCCCCTGGTGCAAAGATCAAGTACATGAACTGAAAACAGGCCTTCTCCATCAATCTGCAGGCCGTAGTGGATCATAGGGGTCTGTTTATAGATGTGTACACAGGCCAGTTGGGGCGGAGCCACGAAGCACGTATCCTACGTGCCTCCCCCTTCTATGAACGCATGTTCAATGGGGAGATCACCCCCAACCTGTACCGCATGATAGTGGGGGTTCCCATGGCCCCTGTAGTGATAGGGGACCCCGCCTACCTTCTCAGCCTGTGACTCATGTGGGCCTATCCAGTGGCGCGCAACCCAGACCACCACCTGTTCAATGAACACTTGTCGTCCGCACGCAGCATGGTGGAGTGGGCCTTTGGGCTCCTGAAGATGTGCAGGAGCCAATTCAACCTGGACCACACCCCCATCCTTGTCCTGGCAGCGTGCATCCTGCACAATGTATGCGAGACAGGAGGTGCTCCCCTGGACAACCCACCACCGGTGCACAGGGCCGGCCCTGTGCCCCTGTACCAACATGCCCAGGGAGGGGTGTTCTGGCACATCTCAGAGGAGAACAGGGATGCCATCTGTCACCTCATTGTTGCCCAGGCAGCCGAACACCGGGCAGCAACCAACCCACACCCATGTCCATAGTCCTGTGAACCCCTTCAATAAAGCTGGGTAGTACCCGTGAACTGCAGTCCTGCCTCCATGCTGTGCATGGGTGACGGGGGACCAGGGACTGGGTACTGTGGACTGCCGGGTTGCGTGCACACTCCCCAGCTGTCTGCCACAGGGTGCTTGGGCCCCGCGGTGCCCTGCCAAGAGATACTGACAAGAGATCGAGCTGAACCAGCAGGGTTGAATTACCCTTATCCAGTTCCACTCAGAGGTCATTGACCAAGGCCACAAGCTCAGTCTCAGTGCCATATTCTGGACAAAAATTGGATTGCAAACAATCTAGAAAACTGACATGGTGCAGATGCACCTACAAATGATGAGTCGCCACCCATTCAATAACTTTCCCTAAAAAGGGAAGGTTAGAGACAGGCCGATAGCTTGCCGTGGAATCAAGGTCTAAAGATGGTTTCTTGAGGAGGGGTCAGACCACAGCCCCCTAAAGGGACTCCGGTAAACTTCCCCCCCACCCCAGGAAGTGTTGATCACCCCAGACAGCAGTGGCCGAACCGTTTCCCTCCTGGCTTGGACCAGCCAGGACGGGCAAGGGTCCAATTCAGATCACACATTGTGGCTCGCACAGTTCCAAGACCATCCATAGCCTCAGCAGGCGTCCCCACAATTGGAACTGATCCCATGAACACTGACCAGACAGGGCATTCCTTACCTCTTGCTTTGCCACTTCCTCTGAAAGGGCAGTTTCGAAGTTGTGGTCAATGTGAGTGGTTTTGTCTGCAAAGTATGTCATAAACATGTCACAGCAGGCTCCAGAGGACTCTGGGTCCAGGTAGAGACAGGCTTGACTGACCAGACCCCGCATCCTCCAGAAAAGCTCTGCCAGACGCGACTTCACAGATGCTGTGAACACAACAAGTAAACCCTTCTTTGCTGTCTGTACAACCATGGCATAGCTTTTAAAAAACAGTTTATGCCACAATTGGTCATCTTCATCACGAGTACGGTTACACTGTCACTGTAACCACCTTTCCTCGCACTTCAGCCGCCCCAGGTCCTCCACAAACCACTGGGACCTTCGGTGTCAAAACACAGGGATCTGATGCCTATGAGTCACCCAATCAATAGCCCAGAGGCCAACCAGTCATTCCAGAAGGCCACAAGGGCATGGATGGAGTGGTTGCTGAGGTCTGAGGGTAAATCCCCCAGAGCAGCCTGGAACCCTAAGGGCTCCATCGGCCTCTAAAGGTGGACCACCCTAACCAGTCCTACATCCTTCCATTCAGGTAGGTACACTGGAATGAAAGCCTGCAGGAGGTAATGATCTGACCATGACAAATGTGAACCAACAACACTCCCAACCGTTGGACCCCCTGCCTCAAGATCGGTGCAGAACACTAGGTCCAGTGTATGACCCCCATCATGTGTCAGGCCCACTACAACCTGGGACAGGCCCACGGTTGCCATGGCGGCTATGAACTCCAGCTCCACATCATGCAACCTGGCTTCAGCGTGGATGCTGAAGTCCCCCAAGACAGTAAGGTTCAGGGACTGCAAGACATATTCCAAGACGAGGGTTGCTAGAGCTGTCAGGGAGGCTGCCGGGCAGTGGGGTGCATTGTACACCAGCAGAATCCCTACTCTGTCCTTAGCAAAATCAAACACAAGATGGCTCCCAGAGAACATCTGTTGAGCCACTCTTACATCTTGGGGACTGCAAGGGGGCACCTCAAGAAACCTTGGGCAAAGACCAGAGATGACTCAAGGGTCTCAGCTTCCTCCTCCAGGTCCTCCTCGGTTTCTCCCCCTCTCAGAAGAAAGAAGCTTAGGGAACAGGAGAGGTGTCCTTCTCCACTGAAGAAAAAGGACAAGTCAAGCACAGACTGGTCTATACAAAGGAGGGAGTGTAGCAGGGAGCAGTCCTGCGGGGCTGCTTCCCCTTTAAGAAGGGGGATGCATGGATCAGCCAGAGGGCTGAACATGCCCAGGGGTGTGGCAGAGCCAGCCCCATAGTTGCAGATCAGCTGGTGAGGCAAACAGGCTGAGAGACCCTGTGACAGAGTGGGCAGGATACTGGCCCTTTAAGGCTGAGGAAAGGAAGCCTGACCACACCCACTCTGCCTGTATATAAGGAGAGGAAGGGAGTCTGCTAGGGAGCTGAAGAAGCAAGATCTCCCTGAAGAAGGTGAGCCACTCTACGCTCTCCAGGGTGCTGAAGGCTGGAGAACCAGGGTGGAGCCAGGTACTGGGAAAGGCTGTGCCCAGGAGGGAGTCTTGTGCCTGGGGTTTTGAGGCCTGGCAAGACGGACAAGGGAGGTTGAGGTTGTGTTGCTCCTGAGCTTGTGAGAGACGGACCTGGGTTTGAGCTGGCAGCGCAGGGATTGCGTACACTGGACTGTACAAATAAAGGACTGTGAGTTGATACCCTCAGGACTATAGTGTTGGGTCCTACAGGAGGGTACCCCTTCCTCAGAGGGGGATTCAGCTGAGACTCGGGCTGAATAGGTGTGGCAGCAGGGTAGAGCTAATTCCCTAAAAAGACCACCCTGCTACAGAGGGGTTTTCCTCTTCTTCATCATCCTGGGACCAGTTTCTTTCCCTGACCCATTCTCATTGTCCTCAATTAGGAGAGAAGAAGGGGGAGGGGTGAACTTACATGTTCTAAGAAGGAAAAGCAAGAGAAACCTGCAGGGGCTTGTCTCTTCTCTGTTGATAAATCTGACAGGATAATGGGGGAAATGGTTAGGACTAGAGGGCTTAATTCTTACTCCTCTGATGCTGAAGAGCCTAGACTTTCTAAGGTTCAGAAGACCAGGAGGGTCAGAATCTGTCAGAGGTTCCTCTGCCAGATTTTTATGTCAAAGCCATTAAGTCTAAGTGGGAGAAGTTGACTAGAACTAAGGCCCCCCCACAAGTTGACTTGAAGTTTTTATGCTATAGCAAAAAGGCAGGTGGATTTGTTTGTCTTGTGTCTCAGATCTGGCAAAAAAAAAAAATCCACTAAAAAAACCCTCCTTTGCCCTTTCAGCTGTGGGAAAGGCCTTCCCTAGGTTTCAGTGAGATAGGAGAGTAGATGTCACTGTCAGGAAACGTTTTGAGGCCTCTTCTGTCACTCTTCATGCCTCAGCCATTGATTCTGGGTTTTCCAGGGCATTTTCCTGTGGACCTAAAGCTGGGAGAGGAAACTCCTTCCAAGGTGGTTAAGGATGCTCTAAATAAGATATTCCTGGCCTGTGCCTTTATTGTTGAGGCAGCTTTTGATTTAGTTCAGCTTGATGACCAGACAATTGCCACCGAGGTGATTGTCCATCATTCAGTGTGTCTTAGACCATGGCCTGTGGATTTGCAGGCCAAATCTATTCTCAGAGGTGCTCTCTTCTCCAGGGGAAAATTATTCAGAGATGCAATGGGCAATGCCATGACTATTGCAGAGCCTGACAAAAAGTAGGTTTTACCCTTGAATCCATCTCAGTATATGCAAAGGAGTTCCTTTGGGGCTGGACCTAAAATGGATCCAAAGAGGGCAACAGTTCTGGAGAGATCAGTATTTCCCCGTACCCAGGTAGCAGAGACAACCCAGTTCCCAACAGCACCAGGTAGCATGGAGACAACCCCAGGGGGGTAACTTACACCTGACCCAACCTTCTCTGTACCAATCTATCCTTTATCCCCAAAGTCAATTTGTCCTTCCATAGGGAAAAGGAGTTCTCTCTCCTATCTTTCTCCCTGAATCCTAGGCATCCCAGGGAAGAGCAATGGCACACATTGGATGTGAGAAAAGCTCTTAAAGGGTGGAAACAGCATGGAAGCCACTTACAAGGGGATGTCCACCTGGCCAGTTATTACCTCCCCCCAGACTAGGAGGTCCAGTGCCTCCTCACAGCATCTTGCCACAGCAGGTGGAAACATCATACGAGCTAATGGTACTGGACATGTTGACGTATGGGTCAACACATGGGCATGCTGTCTGTTAGGGATTGCTGGCTGGGAAGGAGGTTCTGTGTTCCAGCCACAAGCCCTGCTTGCCTCCTTCGGACTCATGGTCAGCGCGTGAAGCAGCTGGTTGGGAAGGGCACCTGAGAGGCCATAGCCCCATTCATGAGCTTCAAGCATCCTATCCTGTGATGACACCCCACATTGCCATGTATTAGGTGCCATTGCTCACAGGATGTAGGTGAGTGGCACATAACACTTGCAGTTCACAAATTGTGCTACTGTCCCATTGATTCACATCCCAAAATCTATCCCTTTAGGCCTAGTGATTTCAGATGAGACTTTGTCCTGTATGTGGCTTTTGAGGACTGGAAAAGAGGAAGGAGTGTGTTCATGAGCAATCTGGCCAGATGGCTTAGGCTGTGCATTGTAGAAGCCTACAAGGCTTCCATTCTCGTCTTCCTCCCCATGGGGACTGTAGGCTTATTTAGTCAAGGGAGCCACTACCAATGTGGCTTTATTGAGTAGGGCCCCTACAGAGAGTTGTGTAAAGCAGAAAGTTGGGTTTTAGGGGTGTGCATGTCATTTTCATTATTACAATAACGATAATGAAAATTGTCACTGGCTCCCCCATCCGTAAGAAGCCAACTCTCACCCCCTTTACCCCTCCTACTATGACCTATCTCATGTGTCCTGTTCAGCTCCAAGATCCTGGAATGAGTGGTCTAAACCCACTGTCTTGACTTCCTCTCTTCCAACTCCTCTCTCATTCCACTTCAGTCTCCCTTCCATCCTCTACACCCAACTGAGATTATTCTTGCCGAAATCACCAGTTACTCTCTTAGCCAAACCTAAGGGTCTCTATTCAATTCTTGTCCCTCTCGAGCTCCCTTTGCCTTTGAAGCTGTTGCTCAACACTAGTCTGATATACTGGCACAGGCCCTTTGATGTATCGATGGTGCGGTATGCCTCGGAAGCTTTGTCGACTTCCATTTGTAAATTGATCTATGACAGACCAATCTTGCTGAATCATTGCTCTTTCCCCTCCCCCAGTCAATCTGTTAAACATATCTTCTATTAATGTTAATGGATATCTATAAACCTTCAGTATTGGTTTTATGGTTATCCTGAAGTCACTGCACACGAGGGATGTGCATTTTTTGTTATTACAATAACAATAATGAAAATTATCATTTTCATTATCATTACTGCAATAACGAAAATGACATACAACAAAAATAGAAAAAAACCACAACTTTTTGTGTTTGAAATAAAGGGAAAGAACTGAAAAATGTATTTAAAGCTATAACATTTGTTTCTTATTTGATTCTGATGAAACTTGGTGAGGTTGTACCCCCAATGGAGGGCACTGTGTACCAATTTATGAAAATGTTAAATAAAGGGAACCAAATTTAGAAGCACGTGAATGTTGTGATTTTAAGAAAAGCTCTATACACATTCATGAATACAAATTCTTTATCTTCCATCCAAATTGCATGGAGCCTGTGATTATTATGTCCCTTCACAATCTTTAACACTCCTGCCAATTTTCAAAAAGATTTGATAAAGGGTCCTGATGTTATAAGACATTAAATTGTAAATACATTTCTAACTGTTACATTTGTATATTCCATCCTGTTTACAAGGCATTTTGGCATTAATGTATCACATGCCTTCCCTGTCATCTCTGCCAAACTACAGGACAATTTGATAAAAGGACCAATTTTATAAGCAATTGAAGTTGTCCCCTTGAAGACCATTATTCAGACAAATAGCAGCACATGCAGTGCCAGTCAGAGGCAGGCACCTTGCATGGCATGGCAGGGAGGCTGTAGGAGGGAGGATGTGGAGCAACCCAAAAGACTGACAGACACATTCACTGGCCAATTACTGCATGCTTCCAGCTTTACAGAACCAATTGGTAGTGGCTTCGAGGCGGGCATAGGGGGCGGCCCTCAGGCGGGCATAGAAGGGACATAACTGGGACTTTGGGGATAGCATCCCAAGAATCAGGAGACATAGTTGACACATCCAGGCTAGCCAGTTATCATCACAATCACATCCTGCAGCACTGTGACAGAGGACATAAGATAATCTCTATTGGCCCTTTCCTAAACAGATTCTTATGACTTCCCAGTAACAAGTGGGGGAAAGATGTTGGGATGGTCAAAGTACAGAATGAGGATATTTGGTTGACATTTCTGCTGGCCAATTGGTATCACAAATTTTATACCACAGTGTAAGAGAATCCCCAGCATAGGCTCCTTCTCTGCATATGCTGTGCAGGCATATAAAACTGGGACCCTTTATCACATCTTTCTGATATTTGGCAGAGATGATCATGAAAGTGTGAGAGACATCCCTGCCAAATTTCATGTACACTGGTTGGAGTACAAAGATGTTACAGTCAGACCTACATGCATATGTTAATTGCTTATACCACCAGGACCCTTTATCCAATCCTTCTGAAAGGTGGCAGAGATAGTAAATATGGGAAGGGGTGTAAACTTGCCAAGTTTCATCTACATTAAATATGAGGCAAAGAAGTTACAGATAAGAATGTATATGAAGAGTTTTGCAAAATAATATAATTCAACTGCTTATACAGTTAGATTAATTTATTCAATCCTTTTGGAATTTCATACACTTAGTTAGTTCATTCCACTGGAGGTACTATTCTGCCAAGTATCAGTCAAATATAATGAAAACCAAAAATGTTACAGCTGAAAATGTGTTTTCTTTTGAAACCAATAGAAAACAAACATGAAAGCAAAAACAAAAACAACAATTTGATATTTATGAAAATGAAAATGACAGATTTAAATAACAAAAATGGAAAATGAAAACAAAAACGGCATGGGCCCCTGGTGCACACCTCTATTGGGTTTCACTCGCAGTTATAGGCTGCATCCACTGGCATCCACAGAGGTGGCCTTTGGACACTAGGTGCTGCAGTAATTGAAGAGCCCTTGGAACGTTGCAGGATTGGAGACTTGGTTTTTATTTCCCTCTGGGGGAATCTGCCCTCCCTAGGGAAGACACTGCTTGGGGAATTCCCTCCAGTGAGGGGTGGTGGGGGGAAGGTCACCTGGAGAGATACTGAGAATAGAAAGTTTGGTTTGTTACCGTGAATTTCCTTTCTGGGGTCTCTTGGAGTGGCCATTATACCCCATCCAGCTTGGATTCCAACTACTATTCTTTATATTTCTAGATATAAGATGTTTTGGGGATGTATGTCTTCCTTATCTAATCCCTTGTTTTCACCTTGTCTTTTTTTCTTCTGTTACTCCCCTTCATTTTGGAGTGTAGTTCTTGTTATGTTTTTAAAACTGTTAAGTTTTGCTATTCTAGCTTTGTAACTCTGTCAGTCCTGCACTTGGGTTGTGGAGGGCTCGCCCCTCTTGCGAGCAGGAACTGTCATCACAATTCTGCATCCTGCCTCCTGCTTCAAGGGAGGGGCTAACCTCACCAGTGAGAATGGCCACCTTGAGAGATACCAGAAAGGAAATTCATGGTAAGAAACCAGATTTTTCCATCTGATTTTTAGTAATCTAAGTGCATGCTTCTCTCTCTCTGTTTTCAGAGGTGATGTTGGGCATGGATGAATTCGTTTTAGCATGGATGAATCCATGCCCAACATCACGTTTAAAAAGGGCCGCCAGATGTTACCATGGTCTGACTCCCGACCATGGTGTAGTTTAGCCTGGACTGTCACTCGGGGAAATCCCCAAGTGACAGCCCGGGTTAAGCTCCACTAGTTGGGATCCAGCCAGCAGACCTGGAGTGAAGCGGGCTACCACGTCTGATAGCCCACTTCATTCAACCTGGTCCAGAGTGGCGGCATGGACTGGGAGCGCGCTGTGCACACTGCAGGGGTGGAGACGTGCGGTGGGCAGCCATCACGGTCCTTTGGTGGCCCAGTCGTCTCCGACCCAGACTGACGAGTCCTGGCCTGGAGCTGATGGTGGCCATGGTGGGTCTGTCGCATGTGAAAGTACCGTCTCTTTTTCAACTTCAGATAATTAATTCTGATTATTGGTGTATAGGATTTATCCCTACTGATAGTACTTTCTAATAGAAATTCTTCTCTCCTCTATCTCTTTAGACCGGAAAGCTTTTATCTCACATGGGAGATTAAAGTGTGTTGGCTCTTCTTTGTTTTTGAAGAACAAATGGGGTATTGGCTATCACTTAAGGTATTATGTTTTTCCTCAACTTACCCCACAATGCTCCACAGCCTGTTTTGCTCTATTTGTATCTCTGTGGAAGAGGGAATCTTAGTTCATTTCCAAAAATAGTAACTGGGTAATTCTACACTAATTCTTCCTAATATAGTTTGCTGTATATAATGTACAGGGTGATCATTTATTCATCTGTTTTGTATTTATCCCTATTTGTAACCATAAAAAAATAAATGCTCACCCTATACTTTCTAGTATATAGAACTGGAAAAGGTACACAGGTACAAAGAAGGACAACAACAATGTTCAAGTGTACGGAATGGATTCTGTGTACGAGGAGAGGTTTGATAGGTTAGGGCTTTTAAGAAGAGAGGACCAAGAGGGGATATGATAGAAGCTTATAAAATCAACGAGTGGAGTAGAACAAGTAAATAGAGAGTTGCTATTTACTGTCTTAAATAGTACTAGAAATAGGGAACGCTCCATGAAACTAACTGGCAGCATATTTAGACAAATAAAAGAAAGTACTTTTTTCACTCAACACAATTAATTTGTTGAACTTGTTGTCGGAGGATGTGATCAAGACCAGTAGCATAACTTGGTTTAAAAATAATTGGATAAGTTCTTGGAAAATAAGACCCTTAATGACTAAAGGCAAGTAGTTTGGGGGACATAACTAGGGCTGAGATGAGAGCAAGTGTTCTCATTCCAAAGGGAAATACCAACCTTTAGGCAGTGCTTGTGAGTGTCCATTGGTACTTTGCCAGTTTCCAGTGATTCCACGCTTCTGCCATTTTTTGTCATTTTCATCATTTTCTAGGATTTGTTCATCACTTTTGTCACTTTACAGGATTTTGTACATCATTTTCATCTTTCCAGGACTTTTTGTCACTTTCTGGGAATTTTATGGCAGTTTTACAGCACTTTATGGCAATTTCCAACACTTCCCTGGTGTTTAGTCAGCAGGTTTTCATCTCCACAGCTCTCGGGGGTGGGGGCACGTGGGGCACGCAGGGATTGGGACTGGCCCATGGCAGCCCTGTTCAACTTGCAAGAAATAATGGGAAATGGCAAAAACAGCAAGATAGCCAGTAAGTTTCCATGTTGCGCGAATCTCTGTGATTGTCCTGCTTTCAGCAGAAGCAGTGCTCACTGAAATTTCTTGTTTCAGACCTAGACATAACCTCCAACTGTTGGGAGCTGGAAGGGAACAGCTGGTTTACTCCATTAGGACCTGTTGAGTACTTCTCTGAAGTGACCAAGAATGGCCACTGTCGGAGACAGAATGCTGGACTCAATGGACCATTGGTCTTGACCCAGTATTGCACTTATGTTCTATGAAAGCTTGATTATTTTATTTATTTATTTATTTATTTATTTTAACGTCTGTGTCAAATTATCCCCTAAACCTTGCAAATGCAATGTTCTAGTTCACAGTTATGAAAAGAAGATGTACATCACTTGCTTTGTTTTCAAAGCAGCCTGATAGCAAAAGAGAACACTAATTTGACAGAATACAGGCTGGATTTTGTCTGAGGGCTTGTCCACGTTGTCTGAGTGGGGGAAACGTACATGTTGTAAACTCACAGCAGGGAATCAAATGTGTAGCACCGATTGTGGCCGTGGGAGGAGAAGTGTCGTCAGCTGCGTCTCATATTATCTTCAATCACCGATGACAAGGCTGGATTTTGAGCCCTGTCGTCCGTGATTGAAAACAACGCAAGACGCGGCTGATACTTTTAATCCCGCACCTACGTTCAGAGCTACACATTTGTTTTTCCGCTGTGAGTCTACAACACGTACGTTTTCCTCACTCGAGCAATGTGGGCAAGCACCTTAAGATGCAGAGTCTCATTTTAAACCTAGAAAGAGATTTCAGTGTTTTTATCTTGTAATTATTCTTCAGAATTCCAAGGGCTCTAGAAATGGAAATGCTCAGTGGAGTGGATTTGTATTTCACTTCCTAGGCCTGATCCCACAAATTCTCAGAACCTGAATTAAAGTATTCCTTGACCCAACTCCCTTCTGAAGGTATTTGATCTACTGAGATTTGAACCCCTGTGAGAAACTCTCTTTAGACAGTATCAGATAGCAGAAAAATAACTATTCTCGAGTATTTCCAAGTGACCAAGAACTGGGTTTGAGTTTCCAGGAGGTACTCGGCAATACTGTTGAATACTCAGTAACACTTAGCCCCCTGAGTGGCGGGAAGGAAGGGGGAAGGCACAAGTCCCCTAATGCGGTGGACAGGTGTGGGGGCAAGGAAGGGGGGGGGGCAGGGGCAGCAAAGCAAATTCACTGAGAGGATGCAGCCCAATGAGTTGAAGTGAAGCCAGCTTGCTGCCTGCTGCCACCAGTGAGATGCCCCCAGCGTTGCAACCCCGATGAGGAGCATGCTCAACTACATTTTCCAGCATGATCCCAGAGAAAAGATGGTGGCCTGATTTCTCATCCTGCAGCCAGGAGATGTGCAGTGCTGCTGGGGCACCTTACCAGGGTTGCAACGCTGGGGGGCATCTCACTGGCGGTGGCAGGCAGTAAGCTGGTTCCTTCTTGAGTAAGGAACAAATAAAAAGTGGAAAAAGGAGTCTTGCTGTTTTATATAATTATGCTAATATATTTATCTTGTTCAAGATTATGCATTTGCCTTTCCATATGAACAGGATGCAGGTAAACGAATCTTGTGACTCTGAAAGAATGTTGTCTCTGGTCAAACAATACATCCCCAATGCTACATTATCGGGACGGAGTGACAGTGAACTAAGCTATACACTGCCTTCAGAAAATGTGGATAAATTTCCAGGTATTTGTATATATACATTTCTTAATTTAATGAGAAGTAAAGGAGAGATTTTAAGAGAGAATTTGACCGGGTTTCTGAATCTTGGAACTTTAATCTACAACTTGTGCACCAGGATTCCCCACTTTTCTCCCCCCCACCCATCTTTGTGTGTGTGTTTCCCCTAAAACCTCTATTCCCCCTATAACCTCCATGTGAGTGTACGCTGGTTGCCTGTTGGGGTCGGGATTCAGTTTTTTTTTATGGGGTCATCTGATTGACGCTGCCTGCCCCTGTTTTTTCGTCTTCCCCACAGCATAGCTAATCTGATCTGGCCTTAGTGTGGGGGGAAGTTGGGAGTGTCGTGTTTAACCAATTGTCGCGCTCATGACAGGGGTCTTATCCGGAGTTAGGGGGTCAGTGTTAGCATAACAATGGGTAATGGGTTGCCCCCCTTAAAGGTGTGTGGACAAGGGGCAGGGTATTTCAGTTTTGAGAGACTGAAAAGCCTGCCCCCATCATGGGGCGGTAGGGGGCATCACAAGTCTTAAACTAATCAGGTGTGGGCCGGCAAGAGTGGTGCCCCCCCATCTTTGTTCGGCAGGTCTCTGCAGGGAACTGCCCCCAGACCCTCCACCACCACCCCAAGGTGAGCATCTTGGGTTGGAAGTGGGGGCTTGCAATAGGGGGAGGTAGACTACTTAGGTTATGAACAAGTCAGGCATATGGGGGGAGGGCACCCAACTAGGTAACTGGCCATCCTCCTAACTTGGCCGGGAAAGATTTGACCAGATCCATCGGGGGGGGGGGAGGCCCCCTCCCCCTGGTTTTCATATCACATGGTTTGTCATCAAGTTAATAAAGCGTGCGGCCTGCTTAATCCCATTCCTTGTCCACCTGCCTTCTTCCGGGGTTCGGCAACAAAAGAGTTTTATTTTAAAAATAGGTGGAGTTAGGGAATGCCTGGTTAAACTTCCCCAGGTAGCATCTGCACATTACCCACTCAGTTGTCCGTTACATCCTTTTCTGTCTCACAATGGTTTGGCGTATCCTTGTAGATTTACATAACTGAGATTTTTCTTTGAGGGTCTCTCCACATACACACACCTGGAATTCAGGTGTCCCCTAGTACCAAGACTGGATTTCATTCTTCAAGCAGCTTTGTAGATGGTGAGTGGGGATGACATCATGTCTTCTCTATAAATACCAGCCACTTCCTGCTATCTTAGTTCTTTCTCTGCTGTGACAGAGATTAGATCGCCATAGTGCTCTTCAGTTTTGACTTCAGTTTATTGGCTTGGGCACTTGACTATGAACTCGTCTGATCCCTTCAAGTTGTCAGTTCCTCCCCACTAGCAGAGGGGATATCTTTCATCTGTTTGAGGCATGGCACAGCCAAAGAGCTGCCTTAAGTGCACTTTGAAACTCCCAGACTCCGACACCCACAACTGTTGCCTGTTCTTCCTAGGCCTGGAGTACAGTACCACCATTTCCCCTCTGTCTGCCGCTCCTTCAAGTCTAGGACCAGGAAGGAACTTGTTTATCAGCTTGCTGAGTACCTCATTTCTAAGGGCATGGATTCCTCCGCTTCAAAGACACTAGTACAAAAGAAAGACCTGTTGACACAGAGACCCTCTACCTCATTGTCCAGTCCTCCAGTGCCACAGAAGAAGGCAACACAAGACTCTAAAGGGCAATGACCTAACAAGGCACAGAGGCCCTCAACCCCTGTCTTCCCCAGCAACAACCAAGGTTGCTTCAGCCAATGAGCTGACACAGGTTGCAGCCCCGGTGAAGGTGCCAAGACCTGATAAGAGAGAGACGCTGGTTCCACCACAGGAACCACCAAACCCTGATGGGAAGGCGGCACTGCCAATAAAATGGAGCAGAAGAGGCATTTCCCCCCACCTCAGTCTGTAGTCCATGTAACAATGCTGGACACCTGAGTGCAGGATCCTGACTCCCCATTTCCTCTGCTGACTCTGGTCCAGCTGGAACCTGTGAACTTCAAGATTAAGTCCATACCAGCGCCTTCTCTCCACACCAGGAGGAGGATCCAGAATTGACCTCTCCTCGTCCCACTTCTTCTGAGCTGAAGTTCATGCTTCAGCCCTTTCAGAGCCTCCTGGCCCTGTTATTCAGGAGTCAGTGGGTTCAGCCCTTGTTCTCCAATCCCTGCAGACTCAGGCAACTGCCGCACTCCCCCCTCCCTCCCCACCTCAGTGCCACCACAGGTGCCTACTATGTAATTGACACTGGCTTCCAGGTCAGTGGAGGCCTCAGCATTACTGCATCAGCGCCAGTGGCCCAGCCACTTTCTTGGCCCTTGGCAGCAGCACAGCAAGCTCACGTCTTGGACACCATATGCAGTGCCATTTGCCCAGTACCCATGTTCAGATGCTGATGCTGGAACCAGGTTTGACCTTGGGTGCTTTCTTGGAGCAGTGCTGGATGGGTGATGAGGAGGTACAACTGGAGGTTCTGTGACCTGAAGTCTCCTCTTCAGATATAGAGTTGGGTCCGTTGCCATGCTCCCCATCATTGCTCATTGTTACTGTGGCTATGGAGAGGTCCAAAGTGGGCAAGGTGCCTTCTCAACCCAGCAACAAGAAAGGCAAGAGATTAGACTCAGAAAGAGCTGGTCCTCCTCCACTACAGGCATCAGTGCTGGGAACTACCTAGCCAGGATGGCTAGACATTGGCTTCACCTTCTAGGATACAGTGAATAGCTTTCTCTCAGGTCTTCCTGAAAATATGAGAGCCTGTCTACTTCCAATGGTCTTAGATGGAAAGGAGCTGGCTAAGCATTTATCATTTGACATCACAGACTTAGAGGGTCATGGCTTTGACAATTGCTCTGAGGAGGGCCTCTTGGCTACATTCATCAGGATTGTCACAGAAGACAATCTCCAATTTAATAAGTCCCATCCTTTCCATATTAATACCAACCAAGAGCTGAGAGAGACTGATTGCACCATGGCAAAATCCATGGGTCTCTACATCACACCAGTGAGGTTGCCTCAATTTCCCCCTATGCAAAAAAAAAAGCCTCTACCATCACACAGAAACAGGTGAAGCAACGCCTTTCTGCTCCGTCCATGAGGAATTCTTTTCCAAGGTCCAACCAGAGCTATAACACTCCCAGGCAGTACTTCCACCATAACAAGAACCACAAGCAGAGGAAGACTACCACCTTAGTCCCTCCCTCTTTGCAACCTAAGTAGTCCTTTTATCCTCTCCAAAGCAGTTCAGGACCATTTGCTGCCTGATTCTCCATAGGGATTCTGGGCTGGTGCCGCTGGGTGACATAATTTTATCTCTGATCAGTGGGTACTAGAGATGGTACCACATAGTTATCACATCCAGTTTGCCAAACAGCCCTCTCTCAAGTTGCCGTTCACCCACTTTGCCAATCCTTTTGATACCGCTTTGATCAACTTCAATCAAAGTTGCCGATCCACTTTGCTTTGAGATAGAGGAGCTATTTATCGAAGGGAGCTAGAGAACCCATTGCTCTGCATCAGATTAGTAGAAGATTCTACTCTTAAGTATTTTGTGGTCTCCAAGAAAACCAACTGGGCTCCAGCCTTAGATCTCAAAGCACTGAACAAGTTTGTGAAGAGGCTCCAGTTGAGAATGGTAATTTTGACTGAAATAATTCCCTCCTTACATCAGGTTGTTTTGTTTCTTGCTACATTGGACACGAAGGATGCATATTTGCATGTAACTATTAGGCCCTGTTACAATCGGTTCCTCCATTTTGTCTTTGGGGAGAAACACCTCCAGGTTAAAGTCCTTCCCTCTGGGTTCTCCGTGGCTCTAGGGTGTGTGCTTTGTGCCTGGAGCAGCATTTCTAAGAAGGAACAGGGTTTTTGGTTATCCCTATCTTGATTGGTTTCTTAGAGCCCCTGCTTGTTGGGAACCATTCGCTTGTTCTACACTGCAAGGATTGGGAGTTGTAATTAACTGGGATAACTCCTCCCTCTCCCCTAGCACCTCTCTTCTGTTTATTGGGACATATCTGGGATCATCTAGTCCAACCCCCTGCTCAGTGCAGGAAATCCGCAGCCAGGGCATCCCTGACAGACGGCTGTCCAGCCTCTGTTTGAAAACCACCAGCAAAGGAGAGCCCACCACCTCCCTAGACAATTTGTTCCACTGTCGCTCTTACCATTAGGAAGTTCTTCCTAATGTTTAACTGAAATCTGCTTTCTTGTAATTAGATCCCATTATTTCCAGTCTTGCCTTCAGGGGCAAGAGAGAACAAGTCTTTACCATCCTCTCTGTGGCAGCCCATCAGGTAGTGGAAAACGGCTGTCATCTCTCCCCTTAGTCTTCTCTTCTCTAGACTAAACATACCCAGCTCCTTCAACCTTCCTCATAGGACTTGGTTTCCAGACCCCTGGCCATCTGTCATCCTCCTCTGAACCCGTTCCAATTTGTTAGTGTCCTTAAAGTGTGGTGCCCAGAACTGGACACAGTACTCCAGATGAGGCTGATCAGTGCAGAATAGAGTGGAACTATTACTACTTGTGACTTGGAGATGAGTACTTGCAATCTCTGTACATACAGGCTTCGCAGGCCAGGCACCAGTTCTTCCTGTAGCCTGCCAAATCCTCTGGCTTGAGCAACACCCTCCAAGCAGGATTAAAGCACACTTTCTCTGGCTGCTCCCAAGCTGCTCTCCTTTAGGGATGTGCGAACAGAACCAGGTTCGGATGTTCAGCCGTTTGGTGGTTTGGGTCGAATGTTGAGTTCGGATTCGGTATTCAGTTCAGTTGGGCCCAGTTTGGTCTTTAGTTCGGTGCAATCGGGAACTGAAAATGACATTTGGTTTTTGAAATAAAGAAAGAAAACTGAAAAACATATTCCTGACTATAAAATTTTTGTTTCTTATTACTTTGATGAAATTTGGGAAGATTGTACCCTCAATGGAGGGCACTATGTGTACCCAAATTCAGAGTGATGAGATAAAGGAAACTGATTTCAGAAGCAATTGAAGGTTGTGATTTTAAGAAAAGCTCCATACACATTCATGGCTACAACTTCTTTATCTTGCATCCAATGTTCATGAACCTTGTGCATATTCAGTCCCTCCATATGCTTAATACTTCTGCCAACTTTCAGAAAGAGTGGTTAAAGGGTCCCAAGGGTATAAGACATTAACCTGAAAATACATTTCCAGCTGTAACATTTTGATATTCCATTCTGTTTACAGGATATTTGGCAAGAACGTATCAAATACATTTCCTGCCATTTCAGCAAATCTACAGGAGATTTTGATAAAGGGACCCAATTATATAAGCAATTGATGTTGTCCCTGTGAAGATCATTATTCAGATGAATATCAGCATATTCAGTGCCAGTCAGAGGCAGGCACCCTGCATGGCAGGGGGAGAGAGACTGTAGGAGGAAGGATGTGGAGCAACCCCAAAGACTGACAGACACATTCAATGGCCAAACACATTACTGCAAGCTTCTAGCTTTACAGGACCAATTGGTAGTGGTTTCGAGGTGGGCATAGGGGGCGGCCCTGTGGCGGGCATAAGAAACATAACTGGGACTTCTGAGATAGCATCCCAGCAGTCAGGAGACATAGTTTAAACACATCCAGGCTGGCCAACTATCAATCACATCCTGCAGCACTGAGACAGAGGACATAAGAGAATTTCTATTGACTCTTTCCTAAACAGATGCTTCTGACTTCCCAGAAACAAGTGGGGGAGATATGTTGGGATGGTCCCAGCACAGAATGAGGATATTTGGTTGACATTTCTGTTGGCCAATTTGCATCACAAACCGATCTTATACCACAGTGACATAAGAGAATCCCAGGCATAGGCCCCTTCTCTACATATGTTGTACAGGCATATAAAATTGGGACCCTTTATAATATCTTTCTGATATTTGGCAGAGATGATCATGAAAGTGAAATATATAGTCCTGCCAAATTTCATGTACACTGGTTGGACTACAAAGATGTTATAGTCAGACATACATTTATATGTTAATTGCTTATACCACCAAGACCTTTTTTCCAATCCTTCTGAAATTTGGCAAAGATAGTTAATATGGGAATGGGTATAAACTGAACAAGTTTCACCTACATTAGATGTGAGGCAAAGAAGTTACAGCTAAGAATGTATATGTAGAATATTGCAAAATACAATAATTCAACTGCTTCTAAAATCGGATTTCTTTATCCAATCGTTTTAAAAGTTGATACACATAATGCTTTCTATTGGAGGTATAAGCAAACCAAATTTCAGCCACATAGCATAAAAAACAAAAATGTTACAGTCGATAATGTGTTTTCCATTGAAACCAATGGAAATTCAATTCCAAACTCACCGAACACATCCGAACCAAACGTTCGAATTCGAGTTCGGTTCGAACGTTCAGTTCGGTTGACCAAACTATTTGAGTTCGGTCCGAACTTCCGAACCGCGTTCGCCCATCCCTACTCTCCTTCAGTCAGCCTCCTCGTCTGAGGCAGTGCTCTCTCCTAGCTCCTGCCTCCTCACAGTCTTTCAAGTCTGACTTTGAATCTCTCATCTCTGACTTTGGGCTGGCTTAGCCAGGCCCAAGTCCAGGTGGGAGGCAATCAGGTGGCATCCTACAGCTCTTAGCTCCTGAGCCTCCAGTAGTACCTGCTTCACCCTTTCAGATGCTACTCCAATTAAAGAGCCGCATCCCAGTTAGCTGTGTCCTGCTACAGAGGTGAGCAGCTAATATTTATAAAGTAGGGATGAAGTCGGCCCCTCTTCCTCTGCAAACTGTTTGGAGACCCAGGAGGCACCCGAACAGTCTTCAAGGGCAGTCCCACGTATGTGGAGAGGCTTCTTCTCAAGAAACAAGTGTTATGGTGCGTAATTAACCCTGGCCTGGTTTGGGACTGTAAACTGTCATATAATTAGGTAAAACCTCATTTTCTAACGTTCACTTGATAAGTCTGAGTCAAATTATTCCTGTATCCTTGCACTCAGTGTTTCACATAGATTAAAACAAGACCATTCATGAATAATTAACATATATTCATATTGGAATTACAGTAATTTTCTTTTATGTAGTAAATAGAAGATTTCTGATAATCATGAGCAGGTCCCAGTATGCAAATTATAGCCTCCGTTCACAGTTAGTAATGGGGAAAATTTCAAAGAGATCAAGGGTTAGTTTTAGATTAAAGCTTAGTATGTATTTTAAATGATTTAGTTTTCCTTTGTGTTTCCAACCCCAAAACACACTGAACATGCACAGATGAGCCAAAATAGTTAAAATAATGAGGAAAACTAAAAGGTGTGGGTTAGGTTTGGGTCTAGAACAAAGGCAAGTTTTGGTGTTACAACTTCTTTCACCAAACCAACCCAGCAATAATCAGAATGCAAGTTAATTACATGACTATTTAAAAATAGAACATTTTGTAAAATATTATGGGTAAATCACCTACTCTGTCTACTCCCAGGGATGCTAAAAGGAGGGAGGCATAGGCGATGTTAGAGCAATCAGATAAGCGCAACTTTATTCTCCACTTTCGATATGTTGATCAATTAAATATGAAGAAACATTTGGTCAGCTTGTAAAGACAAAGACAAATTCTGCTTTCAGGTGCAGCAGAATAGCTCAAGAATCACACTGAATCTAACCTGGTTTCAGAATTTGGCCTAGAGATATTTTGTTTTTCTTAAATTTTGAAGGTGTGTATTTTCTTTTTGTGTGTGTGCCATGAAGATTTGTTCCATAGCCTGGACAGCCAGCCTGACCAAGAGATAATGAATTATGGAGTAAGCATGACAACCATGGAAGATGTCTTCTTGAAACTGGAGGATGCAGAATCTATCAATGAAGAAGGTAAAATACTGGATCCAGGCATTCAAAATTTTACTCCAGCAGAAATCCAATCATTTTAAATGTAATTTCATAGTATTTTGCTAGTAAATAAGTAACTTTTCTAATAGTAATAATAGTAATTTTGCTAATAGTAAGAATAAAAAATAGGCTAAAGTCACTTAAATGATAAGATGAATGTAACAGTTATAGTTTTAAAAGTATTAGACCTTCAAGCATAAAGTAGGGTCTTTAATTTAATTATTTATATATTGTGAATTTAATTTTTATCCCACCCTATCCCGCTCAGGGCAGCTCACATCATCATGAAAACATAAAATACAAAATAATCCCCCCCCCAAACCTATAAAATGCTTATAAAATCCCCACTCCAGCACACTCTGGGATCTACCCGTGCCTGTTAAAGGCCTGGCCAAATAAATACTTACACTGCCTCTGTGCCTTTAGATATGTAGGACCCCGGACCCTTTAAGGCTTTATAGGTCAAAGCCAGCCCCTTGAATTGTGCCCAGAATGCTATTGGCAGCCAGTGCAGACTCGGGAGCATCTGTGTCATGTGCTCCCAGCAACCCGCCCACATCAAGAGTGGGGCTGCCATGGTCTACATGAGCTGCAGTCCCCAAACAGTCTTCAAGGGCAACCCCATGTAGAGCACATTGCAGTAGTCCAGCCTTGGGGTAATGAAGGCATGGATGATGGTGGCCAGATTCGTTCCTGAAAGAAGGGACACACAGTTTTCTCACTAGACTGAGTTTTTGACATGAATCTAGGCCTATTCTCAAACACCAGTTCTTGATAAGATAAGTGGATATTTAATTACTGTACAAGTGGCCGCAGTGTTGAAGTAGGCACTCTGGGAGCTTTGGGGTCCTGCATTGTATTTTGTACAATTCTTCAGCACTTTACAGGAAAAATGGGTACCACATACCCCACACGTTTAGATCGGCACAGTAAAGGTTATTTTCCATGTTCAGCAAAAAAGAAAGAGATCTCAACTCAGTATGAAATACTAAACTTTTAATTTTGCTTCAATTATGGAACTGTAAACATGGTTAAACATTAAAAACATTCTAATTGCTTTATATTTCAAGAAGATTATTAATTGTGTTTTTTTGTTTTGGTCATGCATGCAAGAAGAAAATATTGTACTCTTAATCTAACTGGGTCCAATTAAATTTGTGATCACTTTAAGACATGCACTAAAAGGGTATGGTAAACAGAGATTATTTCTGATCTAAGGGTTTATTCCTGGCATCATTGAAATTCATACAAGTTTTATTGTTGTCTGTCTTTTTATTCAGTTTTCCCAAATTATTATTTTTTCTTTGAAGGCCATATTTAGATGAGCGGGTCGCCATTGCGTGACCCGCTCACGCGATTTTTCAACATCCTATGAGGCGGGATTAGATGTGACAGAGGGACAGGATCACACACATTCAAGGCGGTTGCACATTGTTTGTTGTCACGAATTAAATACCTCGATGTGTGAGGTATTCAATTTGCAGTCATCAAACAATATGCGACTGCTTGGAATGCGTGTGATCCCGTCCCTCCATCACATCTAACCCCGTCCGCGGGAGTTTGAAAAATTGCGTGAGCGGGTTGCGTGATGGCAACCCACTCGTCTAAAAGCAGCCTTTGTGAAGAAACATTCTCCTTGGAGAATTCTCAATTACTGTTTAATATTCTGGTAATCATCAAACATTACATGTTAAGAATGAGAAATTCCATTGGTACTCAATCCTCCAACACCCATTAACTGCAATATCCTAGAGGCATGTAATTCTGAAAAACAAATATCCTGTACATTCCTTTATTCAGCAGGCTTTCTCGTCTTACTAAAGTTAAAAAGAAAAACCATATAAAGTAAAACATTATCAAGCACTTGACCATGTTCTTTGAAAACTCTCCATAGATTATGGTGTTTTTAGTGAGGAGGAGGAGGAGGAAGAAGGAAGAGGAGACACCTTCTCCCCTAACGAAATGGAAGAAGAACTCCTGTCCCTCTCAGACACAGGAAAAGCTACAGTGAGTGGCATACCCCTCTGGAGACAGCAAGTCTGTGCCATGGCCAGAATGCGCTTCTTAAGGCTAAAACATGAGGGCAAAACACTAAGATCCATGTAAGTACTCAATTCTATTTCATGAGAAATCACACACATTTCCCATTTCATGTCAAGTGGCATGGGGAACATGTAAAGAAAGCAGCTATCGATGGAAATGAAGGAATTAGGAAAGCTGGACTCTTAGGAAGGCATGTCCTTCTTGCATCAGGCGCTTTCTCACGTTACTTCCTGGGGACAATTTGCCTCCAGGAAAGAATTCGGAAGGCAAAGCATGCATGGGGTTTGTAACGTCGGACTGGTCCCCCCCCCCCTGCATTTTTGCCAGGATTCCTGCATTTGCGAAACCCAGCTCTGCAACTCCCCACAGGATCACTGGGGGAAATGCACCCAGGGGGGAGGGGAGGGGGTGGGGACCCATCTTAAAAACCCCATGCATGCTTTGCCTTCCGGATTCTTTCTTGGAGGCAAATTGTGCGCAGTAAGTAATGTGGGAACGTGCCCCCAAATCATTATAAATATTAGATTAATGATGGTGCATTATTTCAATGACACATTAGCTATGAATAAATCACAATCATAACATTCTTCAGGAGACCTCTGGATAAATACATACATGGGTTGGGCATACAATGTGTTGCAGTATTGGAATAGCTCCCAAGGGCTTCCAGGGCAACATTTCTCAAGTTTTCCTCTGTAAATAGTTAAATATATTATACTGGATTTTGTTTGCTCCTGGCACTTCCTGACAAAAAAGACTGGTTTTAAGAAATGTACTCGTTGCTTGGCCCACTTCTGTCACTGACAGACATGGCAAATGTTTTGCATGCCTAAGTGGAAGGGCATACCCCTAAGATGTGTTCTGCCTGCAAAGTATTCATCCTTAGAGCAGTAAAGGATAGGAGGTACAAGCTCTTCTTAATGTGATAAAGTGCCTTACCATAGCTTCCCATGGATACCATTTCATCAGTATCCGCACTGCCACTGGAGCCAACTGCAGAAGTCAAGTCCTCCTCTGATGAAACCCTTTGAAAACTGGCTTACATCCTCTCAGGGCAACTGAGATTCATGTCATGATGCCACAATGCAAGTAGCACCACAATAGCAGCAGAAGGTGACACTGCTGCACATGCCAGCTAATGGAGTATAAGAGGCTCTTAACCCCTCAGCACCCGTAAACGCCACTAACAACAGTGTGTGCAAACTGAAGGGGGGATTAGGGGGTTCAGTTTTCAGCTGTGACCACCTGTGATCTAGCTGATTAAAGACTTCCCTGAAGGATAGACTCTCACTTGGTCACGGCTAAAGACACTTCAGCACCTTCCATGCTGAAAAGAAAAACACAAATAGGGGCATAAGCAGCATTCACCTATGGCTAGGAACCCTTGTTCACTGCATTGTTCCCATGGCAGCAATGGGGAAAGCACAGTGAACATAGGTCCATGCCTACGACTCCCCTGGGAAAGATACAAAGAGTCATTTAGAAACAGATTTGGTTGGCACCAAGACCTCTGGAAAAGGCATCTTTGGCACCTAGGTAACCTGAACCCATTTCCCCCACCACCAAGGTCTCCAGCTCCACAACCACTATGCTGGAGCTGATGGTTCCATCATTTCTGACACAAAGTTCAACAGCACCGAGGTACCTAAATCCAAAGTCTGTAGCGTCATGATCCCCATACAACTAATCTGTGGAGACCTCATAAGACCATCTCTCTCCTCTAGTCCTCTTGGTCCGACATCTTCAGCACTAGGGATAGATCCTCGCAGACTCTAACTTTGCGAAGCATGGGTGATCCGTAGGAGGGGATCTGACTCCCCTGCATTCCCATTCGGATGTCTGCCTCATGGCGAGCAGGAGCAGATTCCATCTCCTCCTCCGCTTAGTGGCAACGATGTACAGGGAGAAAGTGAGGCCAGTCAGGCCAGAGCTTGGGTTATCCTCCCTCCTTCAGATTCCCCTTTCTGCCATCCCAGCAGGCACAGAAGCAGGAAGACAGGGCACAGGGGAGCTTTCAGTAAGTGCTCCTCCTGCTGTATTGGCAGCCTTTCACTATCCCCCCTCCTTCCAGAAGGGCAGTTTGGGGTTATCATAGCTCCAGGGCAAAGCATATTGGGCAGAACAAATATCTGGTTCCTTGCCACAAGCTGGCAATTATTTAGCTGCCCGAGAGCAGCAATCAGATGTGTTGCTGCCTGGTTCATCCTCGCTGAGACTGGGATGACTGCTGCTATAAAAGCCAGCCAGCCCCTCACAGTGCCTCCATGCAGGGCTGGCCCCAGGCATGTGCGCCATGTGCAGCTGCACATGGCCCCACGGGAACCGGGGGCCCCGCTCCCGAGTCCCGGAGGAGTCTCTCTTGCACCACCGCCTTTCTAATCTGACCTGTCTGAAAACTCAAAATCCAGGCTGCCCCACTGCTAGCTAAACAGCTCAGTTGTAGCCCCGCCATGTTGTTGCACGGGGGGGTGGGAGGGTAGAGTCCTACCTGGCCCCTCCTTTGCGGTGCCGCTGTGGGGCCACAACAGAAGAAAATTGGGAGGTGGAGCTGCCCCACTCCTGCCACTTGCCTGGTGCCTCCTCCAAATTAATTAGTAGCACCGGCAGGCAGGAACAGCCTGGCCTGATCGGGGCTGCTGGTTGGTCGGGTGGGCGGACTCGCTGTGTGAGGTGGGCTGCCCCCCTCAGCCCAAGCAACAGCGAGTCAGCGATGAGGGAAGCCTGCGCGTGCAGGCAGCGACACACCTGCCGACTAGTGCCTACGCAGGCACGCACGCTGACGACGCTGGCCCCGCGTGCCTCAGCACAAGGTCGAGCGAACAGCGAGGAGAAGGAAGAAAGCAACAGGAGCCGAGCTTCCTGCCCTGCGATGAGGGAACTCAGCGGCGGCAAGACAAGCACCATTAACTTGCCAGGGAGGAGGCAAACAGGCGGCCAGCAAGACACACAAGCGCCTCTGGATCCTCAGTCCTCCAGGATTCACAGAAGATCAGACCCCGCCCCCGCTTCCCTGATCAGCATCAGGAGCCAGGCTCTCGCTCACTGCTGCTGGGGGATCCCTGCGCTCAAAGCGGGGCAGAGACAGTGACTAGTCGCTGCTCTTCTGTGAATTCTCTTGTGCTTTAGGGTGCCAAGGACAAATTCTTCCCCTTTGCTGGGATGGCTCTCTGCCTCATTGTAGCTGCTCTGCACCCCCATTTCTCTCTATGGGGCGATCACAAAGGGAAGAGGGAGGATCTGCCCATCCTTCTAACAGAGACAGCACTGAACAACCAACCCTCCCCCAGCTGAATGGACCCCACCCAAGAGCAGGCTGCCCCCTGCCTTCTGCCCCCCTCCCTTAGAGAATTGTAATGTTCCACATTTGGAGGAAGGGAACACGGCAGATAATCCATTGTGCCTCCCCCCCCTTTGGAGGAAGGACAGATCCCTGACACTAATTATGAGTCCTCCTTGAATCCAGACGGGAAGTTTCCCCTCAAATACAAGGAGGATATGTATAGAAGTTTAGACAACTCTCAAACTGAAAGAAAAGGTGGCTAAGGCTGACTCTTCAGACTAATCTAGGGAGAACTCTCCAAGTGAGTATATTCCAAGGCCTCAGAATAAAGAAGGGGATTCTCCTGGATAGAGAATTTGAGAGGCTTATTTGCTCAGTGGCAGCAACCTGGCAAAACCGTGAGGCTCAACAAAATTCAGAAGTCCCTCTACACTTGTCAAAAAATAAACTTCATTTATTTAAAATTTTCAAAGTGGATGCTGCTGCTGCCATCTCATCGGCCAAGCAAATGGTCTTTCCAACAGAAGGGAGGGGACTGTTATCCAAAGGACCACAAAGCCAGAGGCATAGAGGATAGTTTGAGAGAATTTTGAAGCCTCAGCAGCAATCTTCCAAATGGCCACTGTTACATCCTATTTTTCCAAAGCCTAATGAGCTGGTTCAAAAAAGGAAAGGACCCCAAACGGTCAGTCAAAAAGCTAAAATGCTAGCAGGTCACATTCAACTTGCTTATACCTTCATTACAGATTCCACAATGGATATCATCATCTGGGCCTCGAGAGTGATTGCAGTGAATCACAGCACGCGGAGACAGTGGCTTAGATCATGAAAGGGTGACACCCCAGCCAAGAATCAGCTGATTTCAGGATCATACATTCAAAGTTGTTTGGCATATGCCTGGAGAAAGTGCTCACAGATGCATCCGATAAACCAAAGAAGCAAATGCCACAAAGTTTTAATAATTCCTGAAAACCGTTTTGTTCCTTTTGCAGGGGCTCCAACTCGGGTACTGGTTTCAGACAAAATTACCCCTCAGCCCAAAACAGAGATTCTCATTCCAGGATCAGATGGCATCAATGGTGGGGCTTCTACAATGCCAACCAATCTGAACAGGGAACAAGATTGGGACACCAAAAGTCAGACGCATGACTATGGGTGATTTCAGAAGTGACGCATTCCAATTCACCACAGCGAATCCCACCCCGGTGTGAACGGATTCACCGCGGGCTGTGGTGACACGTGTGGCCCCAACAGAAGTGACAGGATCATGACCACCGCCTGGGGGCAATCAGAGAGAACATGGGCCGGGGGAACACAACAGACATGCAGTGGAGACGTGGATCGCGGTTCGAGCCCCAGAATGCACCGTGATTGGGGTCAATTCCTTCCACCGCAGTTGCAGATTTCCATTCAGAAGTTACTTTTCATTCACCCCTGCCGTGGTGACCATTCACCACACTTCTGGACCTCCTCCTGCCCCGACCTCACGAAGCGTGGTTAGCTTTACCCTGGGCCGCGTTTGACTGTGGTGAACATCTGGATGCGAGCAAACAGACATGCACGGCGCTTTCCCCACCCCCTGCGTTTGACTGAGGTTGACTGTGGTGGACATTCACCACGTCACTTCTGAAATCACCCTATGCCTCTTCAGGGTTCAGAAAGGATCAGACAATAGGGGGTTGCCTCTGACTATTTCCCCACGTTCGGGACTCCTCAATTACAAACGTTGTAAAGGAGATAGTAGCTCAAAGTTATTCCATAGAATTCAGAGTTCCTCCCTCAGGCTAATTTTTTATTTCCCATTCCTCAAAGAATGTAGCCAAACATGAGACTATGCTCTCTGAGATAAAGTGGCGCCATTCCATAGGGGCCATTTGGAGGCTATCCGATGGGGAACTGGGCACAAGACTGTATTCTCTTTTATTTTTATTTTCCAAGAAGTTGGGAGACTGGCGGGCAGTGCTGGATTTAAAGAAACTGAACTGTTTTGTGCACATAAAAAAGCTTCACATGGAAGCTCTGAAATCAATATGTTCTACTCAAAAGGGAATTGGCTGGTGGCTCTGGACCTCAGACGCCTATATCTGTACATGCCCATCAGACCAGGACATTGGAAGTGGCTGCAGTTGTCTACAACCAGCAGCACTGGCAGTACCGAACACTCCCACATGGCCTGGCATTTGCTCCCAAGACATTCTCAAAGGTACTGTTTCCCTGATCATACCTTGACAACCTCCTGATCAGATCCCTGTCGGAGGAGAGAGTGAGGCACGCTGTAGCCAGAGTGATAATGTAGCAGGCCAACGCCCAGGTTCTCTGAGCTCTCCAGCTCTCTGCGGCTCTTCTCGGACTCTTATCGCAGCCCCAAAGTCACTCTGACCATTTTCCTTCTTGGACTTCATGTCACGGCTTCCAGATGTCTCAATTCTTCCCTCCGGTGTCCTTTAAATTGCATCGCCATGGCTTGGACGGCTGCTTGTATATTTCAGGCTGCTACCGGTCAATTTCAAAGTGACTCCCCTCCCCATCTCCACTCTGCTTGTTCTTTGCAGCTTTTTCCCTGCTGCTCTTGTTGTCCCAGTCCTCTGGCCAGGTGAGGATCCTACCTTAACACCCCACAGGTGTCTGTCTGCCACCCAGACCCCTGTGCCCTCCGCTCTTCCTTGTGAAGCAAGCCCCCTCTCCCTGGGTGGCTCTTTGTTCTTTTGCTCTAGGTGAACTCCTTCCACCCACCACCAGTCACTCCCTGCTAGCCCATTGCTTTCCCACAGGTGTCTCCCACTTGCACCTGCTATCTACCTCTCCCTGCATTACTTTGCAGCTTGTACTTTTAAATGCCCCACTCTCAGCGTGGGCTCTAGTTTAAAGGGCTGTACTCTTTTTTTCAAAACCCCTGGAGCAGGGCTGGCCCTGCCACCCTGCTACAGATAAATTACCTCCAAATGCATGGGTTTGTCATCAACCTCAACAAGATTCACCCCAGCCCCACTGAGAAATTGGAACATCTGGGAGTAATCCTGGACACATGCCTCCACAGAGTGTTTATTCCTTCTCTTCGTCAGGACAAATAAATACACCTCTTGCTCTCCAATGAGCATAGCCAACAGGAGAGCCCAGCTGAAGACCCTGTCCAGCCTATGATTTCTTGCATCTGTCATCTAAGTTGAACTCATTTCCGTGCCAGACCCCTGCAGGTACTTCTGAGACCCTACCAGTTCTAAATTGCCACGGGCCTCAACTCATCGGTGGAAGTCTTACACAAAGAGGGCTCTGGACTGGTGGCTACTAAAGAGGTGCTTTGACCCGTGTGTACCCCTAGAAAATCCCAATGGGCTATTTCTAAGAACAGATGTCAGTCTGTTCATCTAGGGTGCACATTTGAACAACAGGACAGTGCAGGGGACCTGGCTGATCAAGAAAAAACTTCACAGCATGGCTTGAACTAAGAGCAGTATGTCTGGCTCTTATACACTTCAATCCAGAGAGTCGGAACTGTCATCTACTAGTTTACATTGACAAGTCAACTGCAAAAGCATACATCAACAATCAAGGAAGGCTGAGGTCAAGCTCCCTCAATGCCCAGGCCAAGTTGCTGGGCAGAGATCAATCTCCCGTCCATAACATCTCTTCACACCCAGGGCAAGAACAACATCCAGGCTGACTAGCTCAGCAGAAGGTCAGTGGATCTAGGGGAGCTGATGCTCAACAACCGAGTATTCTGGATGATTGTTCAAAGGTTCAGCATGCCAATTCTCAATCGGTTTGTTTTTCAATCAAGAGCGATAGCACACGATCCCCTCAACCAGACATGGCCCAAGGGTTTGCCGCATACCATTCCCCCATTCCCTCTGATCTCCAGAACAATCAGAAAATTGAAGAGGAAAAGGGCAATGATGTATTAGTCGCCCCCTACTGGCCACGAGGACCATGGTTCTCAGACCTGAGGGACCTGCAGACAGAGCTCCCCTTTTTCATTTTCCTTGAGTCATCGACCTGCTATCCCAGGGGCCAGTTCTTTATGAGCACGCTGACCTCCTCAAGCTAACAGCTTGGCTTTGGTGCACAGAGCTGTAAAAGTCCAGGATACTCAGAAGCTGTGAATACCCTCTTATCAGCTCGGAGACAGTCCACAAAGAGGATCTATCAATGCACCTGGAGAGTGTTTGTCCACTGGTGCTCCAAGAAGAAAATCAAGGCTCATGGGGAGTGGGTTCCCATAATGCTAGAGTTTTTTGCAGGCAGGTCTCTCTAAGGGGCTAATGCTAATGCTATTTCAACGCAGGTAGCAACCATAGTATTCTGAGCTGCAGTGCAGGGCTTAAGATAGCTTCACATCCTCATATTTAAAAGATTCCTGAAAGCAGCCAGGCTTTCACCTCCCGTATCTCACTGCTTCCCAATGTGGAATTTTAATTTGGTTTTGAATGCCCTGTTAAGGCCTCCCTTTTGAGCCCTTCAGGTAAGTTTCCCAGTATTCTCTTTCTTTAAAGGTTTCTCTTTAGTCACCATTGCCTTGGTGTGTAGGGTCTCTGAATTTAGTGCCCTGTTGATTGAGGCGCAGTTTTGCATTTTTAGAAAGGAGTTGGTTATTCTTAGAGTAGATCTGATATTTATTCCTAAGGTGAATTATTCGTAGGGCTCAGGATCTTGTGTTATCCTCAAGCTCAAGCCCAGTGCACCCTCAGGAAAAGACCTGGCATACCCTCAATGTTCACAGAGCCCTAAAGATTTGTCTTGAAAGGTCAGCTCCCTTTAGGCAGCCTTCTTCCTTTTTTGTGTACTATCACCCTGCGAGAAAAGGGAAAAGAGCAATGAAGTCTAGCCTCTCCATATGGCTTTCTTCCTGCATTGCAGAGGTGTATAGAACGAGAGGGTCTTTTGTAGTGGTGTGCACCAGGGCCCCATGTCGTTTTTTGTTTTCGTTTTCATTATTAAAATGTCATTTTTGTTTTTGTTAACGAAATGTCATTTTTCGTTATCAGTACCGATTTCAAACGAAGATTTTGTTTTTGATATTATTGGTATACACACGTGCACAGTGTGTGTGTGTGTGTGTGTGTGTGTGTGTGTGTGTGTGTGTGAGAGAAAACAGACATGACGCTAACCATTCTTGGTGGTCATTTATGCATGTTTCAGGGCTGCATAGGGCACCAATACAGCCCTGCAACATGCATAAATAACCACCAAGGTTGGTTAAAGGGTGGTTAGCGTCATGTCTGTTTTCACACTATGTATACACAGAATCTAAGCTAAAGCTAACCTATGTATAATACAAAGTATTCCTATCCTGTAATCCTAATATATATAATAAAACAGCCTAGTATCTAAATATCGAATCTATCTATGTGTATATATATAGATTGTATCTATATAATATATGAAAATGGGGAGACAGGCAGGGTAAGGAAAGGTAAAATGTAAGGGTAAGGAATAATGATTGGAAAGGTAAGGTGGTAGGGATATATATGGGAGAATTTTTAGCGCAAGCACCAGCAGGTTCTGCAAATGCACCCTGACAGAGCAAGAGCTAACACAGAACCAAAGTCAAGCAGTTCAAGCCCTGCAGTATAAAGGGTTGCAGTGCCCTCCCCCAGAGCTCCCCTGATTGGTTCTGGGAGGCAGGAAGCATTGAGCAATCACAGGGTGCCATTCAACTACCTGGGACCTGCTTGCACTGCTCATTGGCCAGTGATTACATCCATCAGGTCCCCCCCGCCAATCACTGGCCCAGTTCAAGAGTTCAACAATGTTTCTGGCTCCAAGATGTCTGTTCCCTTCTCCCCTTGCCAAATTTCCCTCCAAAAAACACCTGCCAGGCTGCTAGGCAAAACAATAATCAATAACTACTCTCATTATTGTGATTGATTTTGTTATTTTTTTGGGTCATTTTCGTTATTACAATAACCATAACAAAAATGACAAATTATGTTTTTGTTGTTGATATAACAAAACTACATGCACACACCCTAAGTCTGTTGCCTCCTCAGTCTGTCACAGCTCACTCCTTAAGACGTACCACTACATCAGAGGCATTTAAAGCTCAACCTCCATATAGGAGATTTGTAGAGCAGCCACATGGTCCTCACTGCACACATTTAGGGTGATTTCAGACGTGAGGAATCAGTCTGGCCATCCTCCAGACGTGCCAGCCTGATTCCCAATGGGGATCGGGGAGGGGGCAGGGCTGCGCGTGTGACCGCACAGCCCCGCCCCCCCCCCCACTTCCCCAGTCCGGCCATCCTTCAGACGTGCCGGCCTGATTCCCAATGGGGATCGGGGAGGGGGCAGGGCTGCGCGTGTGACCTCACAGCCCCGCCCCCCCACACTTCCCCAGTCGCCCGCCCTCCCGGAGACGGGCAGGCACAGCGGCCGATCTGGCTGCTGCGCCTGATCTCACATCATGGTCTGGGTCATGATCGGCTGGCAGAAGGTAACAGATGTTACTTTACGCCGATTCCGGATCATGGCCACCATGACCATGCTTGAGGCCCGATCCCACCACACTTTTGGACCTCCGGACGGCCAGAGGTCCGAAAGCGTGGTCAAAGAGATTCCTACCGGGAGTTCACTGGGGTGAACATCTGGCGGTAATCTCTTTGGATGCTGTCAGACGTTACGCTACCACAGCCACCACGGGGTTCACTGTGGTATCGTAATGTCTCAAATTACCCTTAGTAAACATTCTAAGAATCATACACCAGAATCCGCAAACTCAGCCTTTGGAAGGTGAGACCTACAAGCAGGTTTGTACGGGTCAGTCCTTTACTTTTGCGTCTGATTGCTTTTTAATATTGTTTTTGGCTCCTACCTGTTTGTTAGGGGCCACTGCTTTGGAACTTCCCCAGAGTACTGAAGATGGATGCCCAAGAGGGCCAGAGGAGAAAAGAAAGTTGGACCCTTACCTTGTGAACTTTCCTTCTGTCGTGATCCTCTTGGGCAGTCATCTACTCGCATTGATAGTAAGTTTAAATAACTGTACTGGAATAGTTAAAGTTAAGGGGGGAGTCTGTCAAGGTGGAGATCTGTCCCTCAGAGTGCTGAAGTTGGATGCCCAAGAGGACCACGATGGACCCTTACCTTGTGAACTTTCCTATCCCTGAATCACTACAAAAGACAAGGACTATGATCCCGTTTCCATCTTCATCTTACTTGTTGTCCTACTCACAAGAATGTCCCATCACACACACCCCAACAGACACACCCATTGATTTAAGAGGAAGCCTCTTAAATCACCCACCTTCACCTAAGAGGTCACCAAACTCTAGATATAGGAACAAGGAAAGAGGTACTTATATTCTTAGTAGTCCCTGAACTGGAGATGTTATGATCCATTTTCAGACTAAGTACCACTTTCCATCTAGAGACTTAGGCCTACTTTTAAAAACACCCTTTTCCCTTTGCAAACTCACCACTTGTTCCTTGATGGCTAAGGCTGCCTTCCGCCAGCTGTATCTGGTGCGGAGGCTGCGTCCATGTATTTCCAGACCCGACCTGGCCACCCTCATCCATGCCTTCATCACCTCAAGGCTGGAGTACTGCAACGCACTCTACGTGGAGCTTCCCTTGATGCTGGTTCGGAGGCTGCAGCTGGTGCAGAACGCAGCGGCTCATCTCCTGATGGGAACGGGCCAACAGGAGCANGAGAGAAAACAGACATGACGCTAACCATTCTTGGTGGTCATTTATGCATGTTTCAGGGCTGCATAGGGCACCAATACAGCCCTGCAACATGCATAAATAACCACCAAGGTTGGTTAAAGGGTGGTTAGCGTCATGTCTGTTTTCACACTATGTATACACAGAATCTAAGCTAAAGCTAACCTATGTATAATACAAAGTATTCCTATCCTGTAATCCTAATATATATAATAAAACAGCCTAGTATCTAAATATCGAATCTATCTATGTGTATATATATAGATTGTATCTATATAATATATGAAAATGGGGAGACAGGCAGGGTAAGGAAAGGTAAAATGTAAGGGTAAGGAATAATGATTGGAAAGGTAAGGTGGTAGGGATATATATGGGAGAATTTTTAGCGCAAGCACCAGCAGGTTCTGCAAATGCACCCTGACAGAGCAAGAGCTAACACAGAACCAAAGTCAAGCAGTTCAAGCCCTGCAGTATAAAGGGTTGCAGTGCCCTCCCCCAGAGCTCCCCTGATTGGTTCTGGGAGGCAGGAAGCATTGAGCAATCACAGGGTGCCATTCAACTACCTGGGACCTGCTTGCACTGCTCATTGGCCAGTGATTACATCCATCAGGTCCCCCCCGCCAATCACTGGCCCAGTTCAAGAGTTCAACAATGTTTCTGGCTCCAAGATGTCTGTTCCCTTCTCCCCTTGCCAAATTTCCCTCCAAAAAACACCTGCCAGGCTGCTAGGCAAAACAATAATCAATAACTACTCTCATTATTGTGATTGATTTTGTTATTTTTTTGGGTCATTTTCGTTATTACAATAACCATAACAAAAATGACAAATTATGTTTTTGTTGTTGATATAACAAAACTACATGCACACACCCTAAGTCTGTTGCCTCCTCAGTCTGTCACAGCTCACTCCTTAAGACGTACCACTACATCAGAGGCATTTAAAGCTCAACCTCCATATAGGAGATTTGTAGAGCAGCCACATGGTCCTCACTGCACACATTTAGGGTGATTTCAGACGTGAGGAATCAGTCTGGCCATCCTCCAGACGTGCCAGCCTGATTCCCAATGGGGATCGGGGAGGGGGCAGGGCTGCGCGTGTGACCGCACAGCCCCGCCCCCCCCCCCACTTCCCCAGTCCGGCCATCCTTCAGACGTGCCGGCCTGATTCCCAATGGGGATCGGGGAGGGGGCAGGGCTGCGCGTGTGACCTCACAGCCCCGCCCCCCCACACTTCCCCAGTCGCCCGCCCTCCCGGAGACGGGCAGGCACAGCGGCCGATCTGGCTGCTGCGCCTGATCTCACATCATGGTCTGGGTCATGATCGGCTGGCAGAAGGTAACAGATGTTACTTTACGCCGATTCCGGATCATGGCCACCATGACCATGCTTGAGGCCCGATCCCACCACACTTTTGGACCTCCGGACGGCCAGAGGTCCGAAAGCGTGGTCAAAGAGATTCCTACCGGGAGTTCACTGGGGTGAACATCTGGCGGTAATCTCTTTGGATGCTGTCAGACGTTACGCTACCACAGCCACCACGGGGTTCACTGTGGTATCGTAATGTCTCAAATTACCCTTAGTAAACATTCTAAGAATCATACACCAGAATCCGCAAACTCAGCCTTTGGAAGGTGAGACCTACAAGCAGGTTTGTACGGGTCAGTCCTTTACTATTGCGTCTGATTGCTTTTTAATATTGTTTTTGGCTCCTACCTGTTTGTTAGGGGCCACTGCTTTGGAACTTCCCCAGAGTACTGAAGATGGATGCCCAAGAGGGCCAGAGGAGAAAAGAAAGTTGGACCCTTACCTTGTGAACTTTCCTTCTGTCGTGATCCTCTTGGGCAGTCATCTACTCGCATTGATAGTAAGTTTAAATAACTGTACTGGAATAGTTAAAGTTAAGGGGGGAGTCTGTCAAGGTGGAGATCTGTCCCTCAGAGTGCTGAAGTTGGATGCCCAAGAGGACCACGATGGACCCTTACCTTGTGAACTTTCCTATCCCTGAATCACTACAAAAGACAAGGACTATGATCCCGTTTCCATCTTCATCTTACTTGTTGTCCTACTCACAAGAATGTCCCATCACACACACCCCAACAGACACACCCATTGATTTAAGAGGAAGCCTCTTAAATCACCCACCTTCACCTAAGAGGTCACCAAACTCTAGATATAGGAACAAGGAAAGAGGTACTTATATTCTTAGTAGTCCCTGAACTGGAGATGTTATGATCCATGTTCAGACTAAGTACCACTTTCCATCTAGAGACTTAGGCCTACTTTTAAAAACACCCTTTTCCCTTTGCAAACTCACCACTTGTTCCTTGATGGCTAAGGCTGCCTTCCGCCAGCTGTATCTGGTGCGGAGGCTGCGTCCATGTATTTCCAGACCCGACCTGGCCACCCTCATCCATGCCTTCATCACCTCAAGGCTGGAGTACTGCAACGCACTCTACGTGGAGCTTCCCTTGATGCTGGTTCGGAGGCTGCAGCTGGTGCAGAACGCAGCGGCTCATCTCCTGATGGGAACGGGCCAACAGGAGCATATCACTCCCGTGCTCCATGCACTGCACTGGCTGCCTATAGCGTACCAAGCCAGATTCAAGGTGTTGGTCTTGGCCTATAAAGCCCTACACGGTCTTGGCCCTTCATATCTCAGGGACCACCTCACCTTCCGCATCCCAGAATGACCCCTTCGGACCACTGGGGGTTCCTTCTTGGAGGGCCCCAGTGTAAAGCAGGGGGCCACAATGGAGAGGGCATTCTCGGTGGCCGGGCCACAATTGTGGAACACCCTCCCAGCGGAAGCCCATCTGGCCCCAAATCTGTTGGCTTTCTTCTGGGCCTGCAAAACTTGACTGTTCTCCAAGGCCTTCGGAGGAGGGGAGGGGGGTTGGGATAATAGGTTGGGGGGGGGAGTTAGGTGGGTTTTTAGATGTTTAAATTTTTGTGTTTTATTGTTTTAAATTGTTGTTGTTTCTTATGTTGTAAGCCACCCCAAGATGCCATGGGCATGAGGGGGCAGCTAAGAAATATAAATAATTTTAAAAAAAATTCATGGAGTTTGTTGATCAGTTTAAAGGTTCTGATGTTTTATGAAGAAATGATCAGTTTTGTTCTAGAAAGAACAATCTCTTTTGCCACCCTCACATTCTCACCTGTTGGCCAGCTGGCTTTCAGAAAACTGTTTAAACCAGAATACATCATACTAGCATAACGGATATGTGGACTCCCTCCCCACCAAGTCACTCGTTATTCCTTCCTTTTGTAATTGAGAAAATCCACACATTGGGTAAAAACAAACACGTTAGTAATCCATAGTGGCCCGCATTGGCCCAGGACTCTCCTTCTTGTGTGTTTTCCCACAGCCAGATGTTGGCCCATGACAGTTTTGGGGTAGGCAGCTGGCCCAGGATGTGTCCTCCAGAAGGTTCTGGGAGACCAGCAGCCACCCACGCAGGCCAATCTGGGCCAATGCAGGCTTACACGTTTGTTTGGTGCCCCTCCCTGACCTGGGGAGTGGTGACTGCAGTTTCTCCCCCTGCCGCAGACAGTCCTCCGGATGGGTAGCTCCTCCCATGACCGACAGGAGGCAGAGGATATATAGTTGCTTCTGATCATGCTCCTCCCCAGCTACCCCCGCAATCGACTCCAGTCCGTTCTTCTGCCTCGGACGGGCAGAACAGATTTTTCAGCACTCTGGTTGGGACTGGGAGCGAGCTAGACCATCCCTAAGCTAGGGGCTGACAGACTGGGCTGTAGGGTATCCTGTTCCGGGCCGTGTCCCTGGAAATGAGATGCTACTGATAGGGCTAAAACCAAGACTTTGCAACAATTTGGGGCCCAAAAGAAAACCTTTCAGACCCCATTTTTTAGGTTTGGGGGTCCTTCCACGTCCTCCAGACATGGAGGTCAGAACCCGGACAGGGATTCCAGACAGCCCTTTCGATTTAGGGGGCAGACACAACTTGGACCTGATAAGTTTAAGCCACGCGAGTCCTCTGCCTCCCAACATAGTAAGCAGGCATGACTCACGGGGGGACGTGGAGATAGGGGGCAGGTTTCAGCTTTTCTCCAACATCTGGGAAAAATTGATCTCAGACGTCTGGGTTTTGCAGCTTGTTCATCAAGGCTATGCCTTAGACCTGCGTGGGATCCCAAGAAGCAGGTTCCTGCCTTCCCCAGTTTCCAAAGATCCCCTAAAAATCCTGGCCATGTCCACAGAGATAAACAGGCTGTGGTCCATAGGAGCTATAGAAAAGGTCCCTCTTGAGGAAAGGGGTATGGGCCTCTATTCTATATTTTTTTTGGTGGCCAAAAGGTCAGGTCAATGGAGAGCACTTCTGGATCTAAAATTACTAAACAAGTGGGTAAAACCACAAAAAGTCAAGATGGAAACGGTCCATTCAATCTGCCAGGGTCTGTTGAGAGGAGATTGGATGGCTTCTCTGGATTTAAAGCAGGCCTACCTCCACATCCCAATCTTCCCTGTGCACAGGAAATGGCTCAGGTTTGCGTACGACCAGAACCATTGGAAATTCAAGACCCTGCCATTCGGTCTCTCCTCAGCCCCCAGAACGTTCTCCAAGGTGGTGACCCTGATAGCGAATCTGCGCAGGGAGGGGATCCATGGTTTCCCTTACCTCGACGATCTCCTTATCAGAGCACCATCTCAGGAGAAAGTGTCAGTGGATGTAGCCAGGGTCATCCGTTATCTGAACAGCCACGGTTTTATCGTGAACCTTCCCAAGAGCCAGTTGGTACCACGCCACAGGATAGAGCACCTGGGCGTAGTCATAGATACGACCTTAGATGCGGCTCTTATACACATCTAGATGTGTATAAGAGACAGGGTTTATACAATTACTTTATTTTTCATTATTGTACACATTGTATAAACCTGTTCTGCATTTTGGGATATTTTGTATGATTATATCTTCAGTATTCNCCTTCTTCTTCAAGCCAGTCTTGGGCTAAGGCTCAAGATGCTGGCAAGCTTGCTGGGGTTGATGGTATCTTGCTCCCACCAGATCCTGTGGGCACGTTGCAACCTCAGATCCTTGCAGCAGCTGCTCAGACCTTTCCAGAGAGAGTTTATTCAGGGAGGCAATCGCTGGGTACCTATTCCTGCCTTCTAAAGTCTTGCATGTCTTGGTGGTTAGACCCAGCAATCTTTGCAACAGGAGTGCCCCTCGTGGAGCCCTCCCAAAAGAGGGCTCCACAAGTAACCACTGATAACCACGTAGTAACCACAGATGCCAGCTTGAGAGGTTGGGGAGCCCACATGGACGATCTATCGATCCCGGGGCTTTGGTCCAGGGAGGAATCATCCAGGAGCATAAACTTCCTAGAGCTGAGGGCAATTTGCCTTGCTCTGGAATGCTTTGCTCATCTCCTCCTCAATGCGCATACCCTCGTTTACATGAACAACACCATGGCGAAAGCCTATGTAAATCATCAGGGGGGTTCGAGGTCTACGTCCCTGCAGAGGGAGGCCAAGAAACTCTTGGATTGGGCCCAGGTTTATCTGGCATCCCTGAAGGCATTACATATAAAGCGTACAGACAATACCCAAGCAGATTGGCTCAGCACGAGGGAGTTAGATCCACACGAATGGACCCTGAACAAGATAGTGTTCAGGCAGATAATGGTGACCTTCGGACAACTGATCCTGGATCTGTTCGCCAGCCAGAAGAACGCTCAAGTGGAGCTATTCATGGCAAGGTCACAGTCCAGGGGTGCTGTGGCCATAGATGCCCTGAACTAGAGGTGGCCACCGGGTCTTCTCTATGCCTTTCCCCCTTTTCCTTTGCTAGCAAGGACTGTAGCAAAAATCAAAAGAGAAAGGGCCCGGGTAATCTTGGTGGCTCCATGGTGGCTGAGGCGTCCTTGGTTCTCAGACCTTGTGGAACTGAGTGTGGAGAAGTCTCTCCCTCTACCACCAATTCAGGATTTGCTGTCTCATGGCCCCCTATTCTTCAAGAACATGAGGTCTCTAAAATTGACAGCATGGAAATTGAGCGCATAGCTCTCCAGAGAAAGGGCTATTCAGGGGCGGTGCTCAAGAAAGTCTTGGCCGCTAAAGACCGGAAACCAGGAAGTCTTATAGGGCAACCTGGAAGGTATTCTCCTTATGGTCGTTGTCTAGGGGACAGGACCCATGTAAAGCTTCTATTCCTCAGATTCTAGACTTCCTGCAGGCGGGTCTAGACAAGGGTCTCAGACATAATACCCTAGCCAGGCAGGCATCAGCATTTAATTCAGTGCTAAACACGGTGTCTAACAGGAACCTGTCTGCCCACAAACATATTTGCCAGTTCTTAAAAGCAACAAAGCACCTTTCTCCCCCTGTGGTGCACAGGTGTCCTTCCTGGGATTTAAACCTAGAGATCGATGCCCTAACTAAATCCCCATTCAAATCACTTTCACAGGTTTTGCTTTGCATGTTATCTCTAAAGATTAATTCATTTTTCCACAGATCACAAGCGATGGTTCTGCCATTGTTTTGCCCAAAGCTGGTGCACCCAAAAGAAAAACTTTGGCACACCTTAGATGTGCGCCGCGCCTTGAACATTTACTTAGCTAGAACCCAGAGTTTTAGAAAAATTACAGCTCTCTTCATCAATCTTCCAGCTAGCGTTAGGGACTCTAAAGCTTCAAAAACTCGAATCTCTAAGTGGGTGAAGCAGGTGATAATTGAGGCCTATAGAGCCAAAGGAAAAGTTCCCTCTCTTCAGATTTAGTCTCATTCTGTTTGGGGAGCCGCCACTTTTTATGCCTTCAAGGTGAGGGCCTCTTATGAGGAAATATGTCAAGCTGCAACTTGGGCATCAGTTCATACTTTTGTTAAACACTATAAGATTAACACCTACCAGTCGGCTGAGGCAGCCTTCAGTTGACGTGTGTTACAGGCGGTGCTAGAGCCCTCTGGCACGGTTTGTTCCCTCCCATAGGGTCTATAAGGTTCAGGTATATCCCATCTAGAGGACTGTCTGCGGCAGGGGGAGAAAAGAGAATTGGCCACTTACCTCGGTGAATTGTTTTCTTCTCCTGCTTTGCAGACAGTCCTCTGGCCCCACCCAGACGAACAGCGGATGGGGGTCTGGGAGGGACTTGTTGGTCGATCTCTATCTCTACTGTCCTTACGTAAATAGTTGGTCCCTGTTGGGCGTTGCTTTGTTATTTGCTTACCCCTTCTCTGGTCTCCCAATTAATACTTAAGTATTTAGACCAGGGGCAGTTTCTGGATTTCTCTCTCTTCCTGCAAAGACAAGCCGGTCCTCTGCTAGGGAACTTCTGGAGTCGATTGTGGGGGTAGCTGGGGAGGAGTATGCTCAGAAGCAACTATCTATCTTCTGCCTCCTGTCGGTCATGGGAGGAGCTACCCATCCGGAGGACTGTCTGCGTAGCAGGAGAAGAAAAGAATTCACTGAGGTAGGTGACCAATTCTCTTTTCCCACCCCAGGCGGGCCAGGGAGCCACCTCACCATTGTCGTGTCTGTTTTTTACTTTTTACCCATTGTATGATTGGTATTAATGTACCAGAGTACTATCCTCTCATCCACCCACATCAAGCATTCAGATGAGTCAAACAACTTCGCTGCTGATTTTACTTGCAGTGAGGTCTTCTGCCACAACATAGTCCGTGTTCTGCTAGGGATAACAGTGAATGTGACAGAACACTTGCTTATGCTTTTTATAATGAATATGACTGTAATGAGTCTTTTTAAAGAAAAGAATTAGGGAAGTAGGCAAGGTGAAGGAAAATATTTTCGTTAGTCATTCTGATCCCCTCCACATCTAACACCCTCGTTGCCATTCTCCCACCTTGACACAGTGGATAAAATTCCATTTATCGCCAGACTCACTTTTGATTTTTTTCCCCCTTCAATTTAGGTTAATCCTTTATGGGATTTTAGTACTACCTGTTGTCTTACAATTGAGCATATCTGCCTTATGGAAGCCTTTCATTTTTGGGGAGCTTCATTCTGGACTATATTTTCACCAAGAAAAAAGGATTTACAAGGAACCCACAAGCCTCCTGATCATCAATGATACAGGTGAGGGGCCCAGCCAAAATACTGAGGTTTCCTTTTTGCTACCACACTTCACTCTTGCAACAAAACTTAACTAAAGGTTAGTTTAAAGTGGAAATATTAGCAGAGTGGGAGGTAGGAGAGGCGAATGCTAAACTCAACAAGGGTCAGGGTGTGAGACAGAACATGGAAGGTCCTAACAAGAAGCAAAACATGAAGAGTGAAAAGGCCAGAAAAGGCAGAAAAAAGGGGTGAAGTTGGTGAGCGTGAGAGATACTCACAGGGCGCCTAGTGAGGAAATGGAGCAGTTCTTGACAGTCAAGTGTGGAGAAAATGTCTGTGATACAAAGAAAAAGCAATATAGGCTGTGTAAGCAGGGAGAGGAGGAGATAGTGTAAATGGTGGAGAAAAAAGTGGAAGAAGAAAGCGGGTAGGCAAGAAAGAAAGACGTTCATGATGTGGGTTTAATGCAATAAATAAAATAAAATGTATTCGTGACACATAGCTTACCCTCCAGCATTTGACAGAGAAAAATAGGTACCGTTCATGCGTACCATTCATGCAAGCCCTAATTTGCATGAATTTGCATGGGTTTATGAAAATTTGTAATCGTCCACTGACTAACTTTGGGGCTGAGCTGGAAAAAAAAAGGGTGTCTGTACGAGAGGCTCCATGTACATGTACACGTATGTTTGTATGCAGGACCAATGGTTCAAGTTACATCTCAGTCTATTAAAAAAAAAAAAAAATCTCAAAAGAGATTTGAAAATAAAACTTGACGAGGGCAAGGAAAAAGGGTATTACATTATATGCACTATTGTGCAGCATCTTTAGAATCCAAAGAAACTCAAAATAAGCTGGTACTGAGGTATTATCTTACCCCGCTGCAGTTTAGAGACAAAAATCAGGGGAATAATGGGTTGTTGTGGAGAGGGTCTGGGGAAGTGGGATCGTTTATTATTATTATTATTATCATTATAAGCATTTATATAGCACCAGTGATGTACCTGGCGCTTTACAAAAAATCAAGATAGACACGGTCCTTGCTCGAGAGCTTACAATCTAAAGGCAAGGGGAGGGGGAACAGAGGGAGAGACAAGGGATGCGACATTCATGAGGATGCGAGAACTCAGGTACACGTTCTTGGCTTGGTTACAGTAAATTGGGAGTTTACAGATAACAGGTGGGGGATAATCCTGAGTGGGGATGATTAGCAGGCGTTAGGAAGGGCGGAGCGGAAGAGGTGGGTTTTGAGGAAGGACTTGAAGGTGTGGAGGGTGGGGGCCAGGCGGACGAGGCCAGGGAGAAAGTTCCCACCCAGGATCATGCCCCACCTGTTATCAGCAAACTCCCAATGTACTGTAACCAAGCCAAGAATGTGTACCTGAGTTCTTGCATCCTCATGAATGTCACAAATGCAGAACAGGTTTATACAATTACTTTATTTTTCATTATTGTACACATTGTATAAACCTGTTCTGCATTTTGGGATATTTTGTATGATTATATCTTCAGTATTCAAACAGTCCTCATTGAAAATACTTTGACTCTATTTTTCATTATTGTACACAAAGTATTTTCAATGAGGACTGTTTGAATACTGAAGATATAATACAAAATATCCAAAAATACAAATCAAGGTCAATGTAAATACAGCACACAAATAGGTGTCAATAAGAAGAACGGGGAGCAGGAAGTATTTCTCAATTAGAAGTCACAAGTAATGAAACAGAATGTACTATCTGATGTCTGTCTGTTTACATGATGCTTGTAAGTAAAACTCAACGTTTTGCTGCTGCCTGCAGCTTCCTCAGGAGCTTACACAGACAAATTTCTATTGTTCTTCTGGTGAAACGTTCCTACTGGGAATGTGCCTTATTCATATCCTAATCAAATCTAAACAATAAGTATCAATGAAGGATTTGATATAGAGAAACTTATAGGATTTTAAACTTCTAAAATGTGAATATAATATAATTGAAATTACCAGAGTACAAGGAGCTTATTCAGGTACCGCAATTTCCTTCTCTAGTAGTCAATAAAGTCAACCCTTTGGTTCACCTAGGTACATGCATATATAGGGGAAGCTATAAATAAACATTCCTTATCGCAGGACAGTTAGTCATCTTCCTAGAGTAAAACATTCAACTGGAAATCAAAAACAAACAGGTGCTAACCTGATAAAGTTTAAAGGTCCTGATACAAAGGCTTCCAAAACCAACTATGGTCCTCCTGCTGCTAATGAATGAGGCCAAAAGACTCTCCAGCTTATCTCCACATATATGTGGGTCCTTAGATACTGATCACCTGAATTAGTCAAGCTGATTAGTGGCCATGCCTACAGCGTAAATTATATTATTGAATCTAACAGGTCATTCAACTCTCATGGTTCAATAGTGTCCAACGTTAAAATCCAAAAGCTCTCTCTAGAAACCAAAAGCCTAGGAAATGTTGGAAGGTATGCATCTTGCAAGCAGCTTCTTTTGCTTCCAGTTTTTCCTTCATCAAATCCATTCATTTAAATTCAGAACATCATCTGGTCAGCGCTTGCTTATTCAGCCATAGAGGTCCGCAGCATTTCTTTGGGAACAGGAGACTGGGAAGGAAAAGGGAGGTAATAATATTTCCATAAATCAGTTGTAACTGTGCATTTATTTAGTCACATTTCTATGCCGCCTTCCCCATGGACAGTCAGGGTGGGTTACAATAATAAAAACAGGACTAAAAAGCCATTAAAGTCAACAAAATAATTCCCCTTAAACCCCTCCCCCCTAGTCCTATTCCACCCTATCTCTTCCTGCCAAATAGAAAGGTCTTACATTGTTTCCAGAAGATGAGCAGGCTTGGGCTTAGGCAAACCTCCAAGGGGAGGGAGTTCGACAATCACGGGGCAACTACCGAGAACGCCTCCATGCATTCCCTTATCATAAAAACATTCTCCAATTGTAAACTCTAGGGCAGGGACCGTGTTTATTCCATTACTTTGTAAAGCACCAGGTACATTGCTTGCGCTATATAAATGTTTGATAATAATAATAATAATAATCACGGGGAGACAGCACCTGCAAGAGGGCACCCCCGGCTGAGGGACATGAGGGAAGAGGCGGTCTTTCAGATACCTGAGCCCAAGCTGTTTAGGGCTTTATAGGTTAGAACCAGCACCTTGATTTGTGCCTGGAAAGCAATCGACTGCCAGTGCAGACTCTGGAGCACCAGTGTAATCTGCTCCCAGTGATCCAACCCCAAAAGAACATGGACCACCACATTCCGAAGTACATACAATTTGGGGCAACAAAATAATTACATGTGCATTAAATCAGTGTATTCAGCCAGTAACAAAAACATTGTTGAACAGTTTAACAATTAGATATGTAAAATGAGTTTTATTATACATTTTTTTAAAAATTATATAGGGATTTTTCTTTTCTTACCAGGTACAGGCATTGAGAATTTCATCCATGGTCTGGAAAGTCAAAATATAATGTTGGAAATAGCCACTGGGAAAAATATTACCGATCAGCTACAACACAATGGAGCTATTAAAGTATCCCTTGAGGAACAGGTAATATTATTAAAAATTAATTAACCAAGGTAGACTCTGAGGTTGAAACTCGCCAGGCATAAGGACCCAAGACATAATATACATATCTGAGAGCTCTTGTCAACATTTGGTTTCCAACTTTCCACTGACTTCAGTGAGGCCAGGATTTCATGCTGAGCCTTTAGGTGTGTCTTGATTAGGCATAATGAGTAAGTTAATTCAGGCTTTGCTATTAAACTCATCCACTTTACTAGAGTAAAAACAGGTTAATGCCTGTAGCTCAATACTAGTTTGATCTTCTTGGCTCATCTCCTGTCCAAATACTGAAAGGTTTTTATATATCCATCCCTAGATTAATTTTGAACCACAGTGGTTGGAGGGTCAGAATATGAACTCTGTATGACTTACTGGTTTCACAGTGCCCCTCATATTGTGATACACTTCTCAGTTTTTGCCTGATTTCTTCCTTTATTTCAGAAATACAGGTTCACGGTTATGTGCCACATGGAAACAAATAACTGCTTTCCAGTGCTAGTGAACAGCATCAGCAATGCACTCCTGCGAATCTTAAATTCAACCATGCATATTCGAATCTGGAATCACCCATTTCTTTTTGTAAGTGTTATAGGTAATCTCTCCTTTTTAAAAGAGTTTTTTCAATGTTAGGTCAATATGAAAGGGCCCTATCGAAATAATTTTGAGTTGAAATTCAAAGATCTCAATGACTCTAGGAAAGAGGGAAAAGACTACGGGTGGGTCAAAAAAACCTGTTCTGGATTCATGGAAAATTTCTGTGAAAACTGAATAATTTCTCCTTTTTTTCAACTGGAATTCTGTTCACAAACCTTTCCAATCTGAATTCAGATACAGGTGAGGGGCCCAAAATATAATGATAATTAAAAAGAAACAATTGGTCATTTGCCTATGTACAAATCGGCCCGGCAGCCATTTTGTGAATTCACAAATGGCGGATTTATTTAATCTAAGCTATTTCTTCATTTGCTAGAGATTTATATTCCTGGCTGAAAGGCTTCTCAGCAAATCTCCATTATCACAACGAATTCCAGCAACATATCACACTGGATTTCTGCTCATCTTTGTACTTCTGCATCAGGCCCTCATATATTCTGCAGAAACATTTTCCAAATTTTGCAATCAAGAAACCCAAATTATGTGAGCAGAAATAAAAGCCACTGTTTACAACCAGAATAAATTATGGAAATCAAACACATTATGCAAATGAGCTTTCCCTAGTGAGACGAGGGATCCTAACTATTGGAAGTAGGTTTTCAAAGACAAAAGATGCTTGGATACCTAACGTTTATTGAAGGTTAGGCAGCAATGTACTATTTTTACCTTTGAAAAAATCTAATTCACAATGGGGCCAATCGCATTCACCGTAGATCCTGCGTGCTTTCCGCATGGCACAATGTGCCTGCAGTGGAGGTCCGCATGGTTTGCACGCAGATGTATGCAGGATCCGTGGGACCTGGAATTGTCCCCACTGTTTCTAAAATATAAGATTCATGGGGAGGGACAGAGTCCTGGATGAGCAGAGGAGAACTGGAGGCTCGGAAGGAATGGAGGGGTAAGGACGTGGTGGGATAAGCAGAGAGCACTGTGAGTAATAACGAAGGGGCAGAAAGTGCTTGAATGGGCAGTGGGGAGCTGGGAAAGAATGGAGTTGGGAGAAGGGCACTGGTACACAGCCTTGGTAGAGGCTGCTCACTGCTGCACCATTCCCTTCTTCCTCCATTCTGCCAGGGAAAACACAGTACTGGGCAGAGGCTTCTCCTAAGCTGCACCTTTTTCTTCTCTCCCAAGCACAAAATAATCTCAGGCAGAGGTTGCTCCTGTCGACACTGGTCACTTCCCCAGCTCCCAAGCAAAACATTTCCCATTGGTTAAAACATCAGTGCTAGCTTCCCATAAGGCAAAACATAGTTTTGCTTACTAAATGAGGAATTGTGCACCACGGCAGAGAGTTTTGTGCATTTCAAGCTCAGCGTTAGAATTTTCAAATCACGGTGACACGGAGTTCACAAGAGGTAGCCTATATTTTTAATAGGTCTACAAAGTTACCATGAGGTGTAAAATGTATTTATCTTGTGATAAGTACTTATCAGAATAGATTTATATCTAACTACTCCCAGTACTTCCTGACTTCTCATATATATAGTTTAACAATAAATATATCTAGATTGTGCCAAAGTAGTAGTTACCATATTTTTTTTTTCTTCTTTCCCCAGATAGATAGTGCCACATATCTGAACTACTTTTTGACTAACTATTTTATATTTGTCATACTTTTACTGCCTGGTTTCACACCTCTCTTTGCGATGAGCAGCATACATGATTACAAGGTAAAGTCTGTGAATTAATGTAAATTGTATGTAGGTAATGGGCAGGGAAGAATGTAAATAATATATTAGCAATGAGATGGTCTCAATTTGAATACTGTATATACTCTGGATATTCACTGTATTTAGACATGAAAAGTTGGGAGAATTCAGAAGAAAGAAATCAAAATATTAAAAGTTTGGAATTTGGACCCAATGAGAAAATATTAAAAGATCTGGAGTGATCTTTCTGGGGGAATGGGGGCTAAAGGCAGAGTGAGAGTGATAATTGAGAAATTTAAAAGATTGTTCAAACTTGTTCAGAGCAGTGAAAGAGGACAGGTTTAGTAGAGGATGTATTACATTTTCAGTCATACTGTATTAATTATTAGAATGGTTAAGACAATGGAATGGAACAAGCTGCAAAGAGATGTTACGAAGCTCTTTACTGGGTATAATGAAAAATAGGAAATGTGCATTTATCAGGTATGCTCCATCATAGTTGCATGCAAAAATCTTCCAATTTTTTTTATAGATGGGAACAACTGCAATCTTTATCTTTTTCATTCTTCCCCAGCCCTTTGGGGTTGTGGGATGGGAGAGACAGCTTGGTTATTTATTGAGGGAAGGAGAGATTCAGCTCCATTGTCTTTTGAAGCCATTCTGTAACCTTTTTTTTCAGAGGTGCAGAAGTTTTGAACATTTTAGAATTATGGGGAAATGCAATAAATTAATGATAGGAAAAATAAATATTTCAATATTTCACTTGTTGAGAAAAAGGAAAAAAATAGACAAGCATTTTGAAAATTTGAATTTCCCCCCACTAAATGGAAGCATACAACAGATCTATTTCAAATGTTAGAAAATGGAAACACCTTGTAGCATATGGGAATCATAGTAGAATGAATCAAGAAAGTGATACATAAACACACTAGCTTATTTGTTCAGTACCATGATAGAATATATGTCGGCACACTTGGGAGGGGACTCTTTAAGGAAAACAGACAGAGAACACTGAATTGGGTTACACAGGGTAAAAACAAACACATAGGTAGCAAGGAGGCTCCTTGGCCCACCTTGGGGTGGAAAAGCCCAACAACCACTCCTTGGGTCAGTTAGTAGCTTGGAACAGATGTACCTGTGACTCCTTGCAGTTGGAGAGTCGTCCAACTGCCTCCATGCCTTGGGTAGGGACAGGGAGTGCAACAAACGTGCGGTCAACCCTGTTTCACCCTCCCGCCCCCGATGATGGACAGCCAGGATGACCAAACATGGCTCATGGCAATGGCAGTGGGGATAGGTGGGGCCAAATAGATGCGCAGGCCCGCATTATACTGCATGGTGGCCCTTGGCACAAGATGCACCTCAGAGATTTTACCAGGACGCATCCCTGCCTAGCTGCTCCAGGGCATTCCCAGTCTACCATATGGAAGGATGGGAACAGACGAGCGGATGAGTCCCAGGCCCATGCGGGCCAGTGGGCCAACGCGGGCCACCATCACGTCTGTTTTTACCCACAGATTCAACACATTCCCCAATTCTACGTATCAGTTATCAGGGGGTAGGGTGAGACAGGTGCGGTGATCTTCCAGACACTGACCAAAGAAACCAAGAGAGAACTAGCTCTCTGTGTTAGCACAGCACTGTCGACGTTCAAGAATGTATCAGTAAGTATTACTCTGATGCACTCAGGGATAACATGGACCTTTTAAAGATACCATGCACCACAATCTTACTGTTACATAGCTGGTAATCCAGGCACTGTCTACATCCCAACATCTCCCCCCTCCACTTTTTTCTTTTCTTTTTAAAACGAGTTTCATTTAGACATATTTGTTTTAAGCATTAACAGACATTCAATAACTCAACTTTAGCAGTGTTCAATAAGTTTCTCGGGAGCTCTGCATGTTCTACTGGATCTTCAAGGAAGTGTGTTCATGTCCCCTGTGACTTCAGGGTTGGCCTGTGTGGTGCTGTGATCAGCTGTATCTTCTACAGTCTCTTCAGAGCTCTCTTCGGAGTTCATTCTTATAGCAACTGTTTCCGTATCCCCCTTCCTATATAGGAAGGTATCGGAGATGCCTCCTGTTTCATCAATAGGGTTGTCCATCAGGCACATAAGAAGATAGTGTCACTTCTCGAACAACTATGGCCCTCTTGGTCCAACAACTACCTGCCCACCCCCTCTTTTCAGGACTAGAAAGCCTGCCTTGTTTGCAGGGTAAACAGCTGTGTTCCTGGAAGGGGATGCATTTTGGTGAGACATCTGGGACCTGCCCATAGCTTCTTTTAAAAATCTCAGGATGATTTTGTTAGGGTTTCAACTCAGAATCTCATGAGATTCTTGTGGGAAAACCCCCCCAAAATGGCCACCATTCTACACATGCACAGCACTTTTTTATGATGGTGCAGGCCACGATGGTGCCGTTTTGGAAAAGGGCATCTAGTTTGTGCAGCCTCAGAACTGCCTTCTCTTTTCCAAAATGGCGCCGCATGGCCCACACCATCTTGGAAAAGACCCGAATATGTGCAGAATGGCCACGGTGGCCATTTTCCACATGCACGGGACATTTTTTTTCTGAGAATCTCATGAGAATGGGTCAAGAATTGGCCAATTCTTGGCTCATTTTCAACTTCGGGAATCCCATTGAGAAGCTGGTTTTTGCTGAGATTTTTGAGAATGTTAAGGTCTCGTTTCAGCTCTAATTAAGAGGACATCCTTGGGCTTCAGTGTTAAGACTTCTGCCCCTTTATCATAGTACACTCTGTTTCATTTTACCCTGTTTATACCTGTAGAAGCGCAGATTGCTCGAAAGTCCTGTATCTCTGAAAGTAGGCAGTCTGGTTCTAAATAGGATCCTAAATAGGATCTCTGCAGTGGACAGTCCATGGCTCAGAAGAGTTGCTCTGTAATTTAATAGCACTAGGTATTTATCTGTCTCTGAATCAGCAGCCTTTTCCAGCAATCATTTCACTATTTTAACTCTATACTCAGCTAACCCATTAGATTGACTAATGTGTGTGAACCCATAGGCCGTTTTTAGATGAGTGCGGCAGCGTCCGCGCTTGTTTTTCACAGGACTCGGCAGTCCGTTCTACACGTGACGCTGCCACCGAATACGCGCATGTGCAGGTGATGCGCATCCATTTCCGGCCGTGTATGACCGGCCTCGATCGCTGACCCGGTCAGTTCGCAGCCGGAAATGGATGCGCATCACCCGCGCATGCGCGTATTCGGCAGCAGTGTCATATGTAGAACGGACTGCCGGATCTTTTGAAAAACAAGTGCAGGCGCCGCCACACTCGTCAAAAAACAGCCATAGTCTTTTCCAAACTGTTGACATTCATGTCCTCCAAACTAAGGACCATTGTCAAACTTTAGTATCTGCAAGGTACCATGCCTTGAAAAAGATTGATTTCATGTGCAATATCCCATGGCACGATGTAGTAGAATGTAATAATGCAGTTTATGGGTGATGCGAGTAATACTCCGATATCGATAATGTGTGCGCTCATTAGTGATTGTGGAAAAGACAGATGGTTCTTTTAGACTGTGTCTAGCTCCTAAGGAGTTAAATAAATATGTACTGACAGAACACTTTCCATTACACAAGAGGGAAGACATTTTTGGAGATATGATTGGTGCAAAATATTTTTTGACTTTAGATGCATCAGCTGGGTTCTGGCAAATGCCTCTAGATGAGAGGATTTCAAGATTGTGTACTTCCTTATCAGAAAACAGCTCAGAGGTTTCACTCACCCTGCAGTTACTCCTCCTCCCCCCTTCTCTGGTCCCTGGGCCTGTTCTTTTCCCAGATTTTACCCCTCCCTTCTGGCCATCTCCTGGCTTTGATCCTCGGAGCCTGATACTATCTTCTTGCGTCTTATCTGCTTCTTGTTGCAGACTCTTGCAAAATTATTATACTGATTGCATGCATTACAACATTTCTCAAAAGTTGGGCATTTCCTGAATCTGTGCTGGGTTTCACATCTGGTGCATCTCTTCTCACCACATGCTGGTACTTTGCATTGTCCAAGCTTTTCTGTACTATTAGTGTTGCTGAGTCTTGCTGCTTGCAAGCCCTTTTTGCACACTTTGCACTGTTTCTCTGGGAACAGGGTCCTGTGTTTTCCTGCCACAATTTTCATTCTTGTCTTTGTTGCTTCTGCAGCCCTGGGCATTTGTATAGCTTTGTCCAGGGTAAAATCACAGACATTAAGGAACCTCTTCTGCAGTTTTGTGTCTCTTCTTCCAATGGCTATGATGGACCCTACTAGCTGCCTATAATTTCAAGTTTGACTCATCACCTTCAGGTCTGTAAGAAATTCTTCAGAAGATTTACCTTCTTTTTGAGTCCTGAGGTGAAATTTATCTCTCTCAAAAGTTTCACATTTCTTAAGTGTGCCATATTCTTCAAACTATTGCAGCACCATTGCATAACTAGCTTTTTCTTCCGGGTCAGTTGCATGCCTTTGAAGATGCTTTTAGCCTCTTGTCCTGCTAGGGTCAGAAAAATTACTATTTTTGAATATGTGGTTTCCTTCTTCAAAGCTGCTGCCTCCAAGTATGTCTCCAGATCTTGCTTAAAGATCTGCCATGACTCAGCCACTTTACTAGAGAGCTTGATTTTCTTCTTTAAGCAATTCCATATTCTCTGTATCTTGTGCTCTTCATCCACACAGTCCTTTCTTCTCACTCTTTCACCCCCCAGCCTCTTCTTGGTGATTGCCTGTTTATTTTGAGGACCCCACTTCTGATACTATGTGGTGATCTTCCAGGAACTGACAAAGGAGACGCCGTGTGGCCTAACAAGAGAGAGAAAGTGATCTGCTAGCTCTCTGTGCTAGACAGCACAGCACTGTATAGGTTCAAGAATGTATTGCTATAACGCTGCGGCACTGGAAAATAACACGCACCTTTAAAGACACAATGCACCACAATCTTCTTCTTCTCTTCCCTAGACTTCTCTCTTCCCCTCTTCCCTGCCCTATAAACCCCCAACCTTGGCTCAACCCACCGTCTGTTATCTCTGTCTCTACTCTGGTGGCACTAAACGCCTCTGGTAGAAGCCTCATGACCTTGCCGACTACCTCCACTTTAAATTCACCCATCCCATCCTCAGCACTACCATCTGCAAGTTCAACCCCTGGTGGCCATTTTGCAGATGTGTATAAAGTTTTTTGAGATTTATTGAAAATCTTGCGAGATTCTTGAAAACCCAGAAATGCTCTATATACATGCACAAAATGGCCACTGTGGCCATTCTGTGCATGCGCGGACCCCTAGCAGTCATTATGTGCTTGCGCAGATTGTTTTGGGGGGCTGTCTGAGAATCTCACAAGAATGGCGGCAAGAACGCCGATTCTCGTGAGATTCTTGAGTCCAAGAATCTTGGTGAGACCTCCATTCTTGCTGACATTCTCGAGGGGCTCAACTTGTTTCAGACAGTCCTAATATGCACAAGGATAAGAGACGGATCAATGCACAGATCTATAATCTGGACCCTTCTTTTCTTGAGCACAGTTCTTATGCCCTGCTGCCCCTAACTTTTATGCAGCCCTGAGGTTGTACTTATTTTCAAAGTGGCCCATGGGAGGGAAAAGGCTTCCAACCCCTGCTCTACTGCAACTTTTCAAGCCTGTCACTGGCTCTCCCATTCGTAAGAAGCCCACTCTTTCCCCTTTTACTCCTCCTACTATCGCCCTATCTCACTTCTCCTGTTCAGCGCCAAGATCCTGGAATGAGTGGTCTAAACCCACTGTCTTGACTTCCTGTCTTCCAGCTCCTTCCTTATTCCACTTCAGTCTCCCTTCCACCCTCTCCACTTAACTGAGAATGTTCTTGCCAAAATCACCAATGACTTTCTCTTAGCCAAACCTAAGGATCTCTATTCAGTTCTTGTCCTGCTTGAGCTCCCTTTGCCTTTGATGCTGTTGCTCAACACTAGTCTGATATACTGGCACAGGCCCTTTGATGTATTGATGGTGCAGTATGCCTCGGAAGCTTTGTCAACTTCCATTTATAAATCGATCTATGACAGACCAATCTTGCTGAATCATTGCTCTCTCTCCTCCCCCAGTCAAGCTGCTAAACATATCTTCTATTAATGTTAATGGATAGCTTTAAACCTTCAGTATGTGCATGCTTTCATTGTGCCATTTTTCTTGATCATTGGGATGATGGGATTCGCCCACTTGCGTAAGGCTACCTTTGAGAGTATGCTCTGTATCTCCAAGCATTCCAATTCAGTGTCAACCTTGGAGACATACTGTACGGGATGAGCCAGGCCTTGTGGAACCTGGGCTATACATCCTTAATTAACATTTTCTTTTCTTCCTTTATACATTTTAAAGAGCTCCAACGTCCTCTTTAAAACACTTCTGATGTTGGGTTCAGTGGGTGCTCCACTGTGGACGTGGGTTCTGGTGGGAGGACATTAAGTGTCCTAGTTTGCCAATCTAGGGATATTTCTTTCAGAACAACCCCATACGTGTAGGCCACTCTTTTCTACCACATATAGATTTAGGCAGTATTGCTTGTCATTGTACTGTACGTTTACACAGTTTTTTGAAATTTTCATGGAAATGTTCTTCATTTTTCAATGAGCTCTAGGGATGGGCGAACAGATTGCGGTTCGGGTTCGGCCATTCGGTTCGGCTATGTTCGGTTTGGTCGTTTGGTTCATTCTCCAGGTTCGGTTTCAGCCGTTTGGTTCGTGTTCGGCAGTTCAGAAAAAAGTATCGCGAGAGCACAAGCGTGGCGGAAACCGGAAATTCGAGTGCATGTGGAGCTGTGTGGCAAGTGAGTGTGTGGCCGGGTGGCTGTTTGATTTGTGTGTTTTGGCTGTGTTTGGGTGTGCTGTTGTTGTTGTTGTGGTTGGTGAGTGTTGGTGTGTGTTGTGGGTGACTGACTGTGTTTTTGGGTATGTGTGATTAAAAAATTTTTTTTAAAAAATGAAGGAAGCTGTGGTGCTTCTTCCCCGGCTGGGAGCCAACTTGCCGCTTGAGGAGGAACTAGAGGTCGCTGCCCCTACTACACCTCCGGTGGTAGTGCCCGGCAAGCGGCGGGCTCAGGAGGTGCTGCTGCCAGGTTTGTAAACTCTTTTTTTGCTTTGAGGACAAGAAAGGCTCTACCCATTAGAGCAAACCCAAAGGCGTGCAGGTGTGTGCGTGGGTGGGTGGTGGGCATCAGTCAGGCACAAACAGTGGGCATCAGTGGGTGGCAGTGGATGTATGGCAGAGGGAGGGAGGGTACTGTAGTGTGGGAGGCTCTGGCATGAGTAGCAACCCCACCCAAACATGTGCCAGGGTAGCAAGGCTCTCCAGTTGCCATCCCATTCCCTACGCACCCCCAAATAAGGGCAGGATTTGCACGTGCCAGCCAGGACCTTTCTAGTTGTAATCCCTTCCCTAGCATCCTCTAGCACCCCAGGGAGGGCAGGATTTGGACGTGCTTTCTAGTTGCAATCCCTAGCACCCCAAGGAGGGAGGACTAGAGGCATCATCATCATCATCATAAATGCATAATATTACTTTGGTGTTCTTAATGTGTTCCCATTTCAGAGAGGAATCGGATGCCGGCCCCAGCGCTGCTGCCAGGACCAGGCCAAGGAGGAGGACCCGTAGGCAGAGGTCACCGCCATGGCCAGTGACACCCCCAGACATTCGACGCTGGAAGTCAGATGTCTGGAGGTTTTACGACAAGGACGACGGAATCGCCACATGCAAGGTATGGCATGGGCACTGAAACAACAGGGAATGAATTGCCCTACGACCTGACCTATTAGGAACAAAAGTCCCCTGCAGAGAGAGATTGACCACCCAGTTCACCCGCTTGTGGAGACAGAATGCAGGCAGGGCTTGACAGACCATGGGTCTGACACAGTATGGCACTTCTTATGATCCTATCTTTTTCTGCTCTTTTTAGCACTGACACAAAATATTCTGGCATCAGAGGGAGGGGACCACATCTGGGCTCATCACCCACATCGAGCAGAGGCATGGTCTGAAAGTGAGGCAGCAGGAGGAGGACTCCGATGTGGCCGTGGAGCCTCAGCGCCAGAAGAAGGGGGGAAGGCAACCCACAAATGAAGGCATGTACACCCTCCCCTCCCCCCCAGCTCAGACGTGGAGTCCCCCCAGGAGCAGTCTGCGGCAGCAAGGGACTTTCGCAGCCAGGTGCAGGGGACCAGCCCGGACCTTGTTGCTGACCTCCAGGTAATTGAAGACCGACTGGTGAAACAGTTCCAGGCGATCAAGTTGCGGGAGAAGAAGGTGGAGGCATACTCGGAGTACATCTCCAAGTACATCTCCATGGAGAGGGCCGACCTGGAGCTCTTCCACCAGTCAGTCTGCAACTGGCGGGCGGCCATGGCAGGGACCGTAGAATATGTCGTGGCACACGGCTATGAAATGCCGGCAGGTGCGGCCCCTGACCCTAGGTCCCCTGCACCACTTATGCCTTTCCCCCAAGTTCTGGGGGGCAGGCCAAAAGACTAATTAATTTGTTAGTGCATAAGTTTCCTTTCTATTTATAAATGTTTGAGTTTGGTTTTATAAATTTGTTGTTGTTGTTTTATTAATTAAAGTTATTTGTTGTTGTTACGAGCTGACCTGTCCAATCTTTTATCCCTCTGTGTTTAAGTTCTGGCTGTCAGGTGGCAAAATCGCATACAGCTTGTCGATCCCTACCAGCAGCACCTGCCACCCCATGTAGCGTAGTTATTAACCCAAAGATGTGCTGTGCCAGCAGCAGGGTCTCAACTTGCAGACAGCCCCCCAGGAGGTGCAGAACTTGTGTTTGTGTGGGTGGGTGTGACAGAGAAATAGAGACAGGCTCCTTGGCAGCGGGAGCTCATGGTCGGAGGGGCTATTATATCCAGCAGCTTCAGCGGGCATCCACGGGTGAGTGCCGAGGAGTCGGTTGTTGGGGGGTGGGGCAGGCTGGCATGTGGGCACCGGGCTTCTGAATGCATTGGAATGGAATGCAGCCTCCAGTGACTGGAGTGATGGTCCCAGAATCTCATTGATGGTTCCTGGGGTGGGCGGGCATGACTGATTTAGGCATAGTGGAATGACAGCCTAAAGCCTATGGTGCACACTTCATTAGATCCAGCGATAGGTGGTAGCAGCAGGTACAGGAACGCACACATGCAGGCACATATAAAACATTGTGTGTTATATTCCATCTCATTATGGTAGGTTTGCTGCATGCTGGATGTGGGCAATGGGCATTGGGCACATGAGCACAGATGGGAGTTCTTCCTGGTTCTGGCAGGTGGCAGCCAGGGTAGCTGGATACACCTACCTCTCCCCCTCTAACCCCCATCTCCCTCATTCTAGCTGGGAACCTCTCTCTCTCTTTCTCTTTCTGCAGCAACTTGGGTGGGCAGACAGGCACCTTGGAACAAGAGGCAGGAAGGCGGGCTGAGGCAGACTTTGAGCTTGGCGGCAACCTGGGGTACAGAACCCTTGGCACAGACAGCATATAGGCCTGGGGGCCATTGGCAGCAGCTGTTTATTAATGCCATGGCATCATGGCACAGACAGCATATAGGCCTGGCCTGGGGGCCATTGGCACTGGAAGAAGCAGACATTGGTGGCCATGGTATAGAACCCTTGGCATGGACAGCATATAGGCCAAGTCCTGGGGGCCATCTCCGTGAGCGGAATGACGGCAAATGGGAGGAGGTCTAGAGACTGAGGTGAGACAGGAAAGCAAATATAACTCCCCATCCACACCTACCTAATACCCACATACAAAATAACTGTGACAGAGACACAAACGTATGGGTATAATGTCACATGACCAATCCACCTCACCCCTGATTGTCACCCATTGGCACGACTTTGCTAATCTGCACGCCTTGCATGACATACTTTATTGATGGCCCCATGCACGGGAGCCATCAGCACCTTAAAGCCCAAGAGCATTGAGGTCCAGGCTAAGAATGATGAGGGGACAGCGGTAAGGGGGCTGGGCAGGGGCAGGTGCCTGCTGGCTGGGGAGGGTGGAAGTTCCCTGGCACTCTTTTGGTAACCTTGGCAAAGCAACAGAGCAAGGATCCTGGACTGTAGGAGAAGTTTAAGATTCTTTAGGATTTGGAATGGCATCTGTAGGGATGTGCGAACACGAACAGTTGATCCTAAGAGATAGGCAAGTGTTGTTGCAAAGGGACGGGCGATTGCCGATAGCCTCCGTTTACCGCAGCCAATCGAAAGGTAGTTGGGTACAGGATCATCCTGGGCCAGATCCAAATCATCCGAAGCCAAGCTTCTAGTTTCAGTGGATAGAAAGATGGCTCTCTGTGAGTGGAGTGATGGGCCCCAGAACCCTGATGGTGGGTCCTGGGGCTAGAGTGGCATCTTCTAGATAAAGTGGATAGACAGTGGATAGAAAGATCACTCTCTGTGAGTGGAATGATGGGCTCCAGAACCCTGACGGTGGGTCCTGGGGCTAGAGTGGCAGCTTCTAGATACAGTGGATAGACAGCCCTCCCTGCCTGTAACGTAGGCCCCAGAACCCTGATGGTGGGTCCTGGGGCTGGAAAACTTTGAAGGCCGAAGTGGAGAAGGGTTCCATGTGAAGATCAGTTGAACATTTGTCAGTCAATCCTAATAGATAGGCAAGCACCATTCTGTTTTCAATGCCCTCACAGATAATGAAAGATACATCACATCCCTGGAGGAAGAGTTGGCTGAGTTTCTCTTCCTCGCAGTACTTTATTGGAAAGTTCATCACAGTACCCCAAGGGAACTCCAGGAGAAAATCTTCCACAGCAAGATGCATTACTCCTTATGTGACAAAAGACTTGGGGTTGCTTATCCAGGGGATTTGGAAGTGGGGTTTTGTTGTGGAGTAGTTCAGTTTCCCAGACAGCATCCTGAGAGGTTTAACTGTGCTTGACAGTTGGAGCTAAACAAGGGCAGCCCAGCAGGACATGTGCTTTCAACAGCCTTTGAGTGGAATGATGGCCCCAAACCCATCACGGTGGGTCCTGGGGCTAAAGTGGCAGCTTGTAGATATTGGCCACAGCCCTCCCTGCCAGTAAGTAACATAGGACCCTGACGGCGGGTCCAAGGGCTGGAGTGGCTGTTCCTTGGTGCGCTGGAATGACATTGGAATGTGCAAGGAATGATGGCCCCAGACCCATCACGGTGGGTCCTGGGGCTAGAGTGGCAGCTTCTAGGTATTGGCCACAGCCCTCCCTGCCTGTAACTTG
>QEPC01010657.1:5691466-5762167 GCA_003113815.1 Sphenodon punctatus | reverse complement strand
GCCATTGCAGTTGTGCCAAGGTTGGCAAGCACCTGCCCGCGCTTCACCACCTTATTGCACAGCGTGCACTGCACCTCTCTGGGATCATCTGCCCGCACCTGCTTAAAATGGTCCCAGACTGAGGATTTCCCCCCTCCCCTCCTGCCTTCTTGCCCGCCCCGGCGGTACGCACTGCTGCCAGCGCTGCTGGGAGGGGGAGAACTTCATGGCACTGGTGACACAGCTCTGGGAGGAGGGACAGACATCGCCTCGTGTACAGACATCTCCTCTGCAGCACTAGTGTCTGCCTCTTCCTCACTGTCCACGATCACAGTGATGTCCCATGAAGGGGAGTACTGGGACCCTGAGGCTAGACTGCCCATGCCCGCCATGCTGCTGGCACTCTCCCTGTGCCCCCCTCTGTAGCTGCTAGTGCTGCTGCTGCTGCCCCTCCCTACTGACATTGCCTGGGGATCGGGGCCCTGCCTCTAGCAGCCGGGGTGGGATCCACCAGCTCTGGACTGCTGGGGATCGCCTCAACAGTGGGGGACATTGGTGGCCCTGGAGGAACATCGGAAGCAGCAACACCTGCTCCAGCACCACCAGCAGCAGAGACAGATGCAGTCTCAAGTCCTGCAGGCCTTCCAGTGCCCTGCGTGGCAGTGGTGGAGGGCACTGCAGGAAGGCGACGCTGAGCTGCTGAAGCCTGTTGCCCTAAAGCCGGCCTGCTGAGTTTGGGATGTGTGTGTGATGTGCTCTGCCTCTGACTACTGCTGCTGCCTGCTGCCGCTCCCCTGTCATGGCCCCTCCCGCCTTTGGCACGTGCCCCATTGCCTCCCCTACGGGCAACAGATCGGCCTCTCTTTCACTTCTCCATTTCTCCTGCCAAAATAATGTGTTTATATTTTTTTTGTTTTTTTATTTAATTTTTTTATCTAATATTATTTCTATCTATCTACACTAAATCTAACTACTATTAACTATTCTAAATGCTATGAACTAAATGGATTAATAAATACACAGGACTACTCCTACAAACACTAAAACTAAATCACTAAACGCTATCTCTATCACTAAGCTAACTCCAACAACTGTCTACTATTACTAACCTACTTTCTATCTATCTATATATGGGATGGGGGGGAATCACAAACAACACAAGGAGGGGTACAAAACTTAAATGAAACCTAAATCAATCTAATAATCCTACTCTAAATGAAAAAACAGGGGAAGGGAATCAGGGATGGAATGGGAGAGGGAAAGGATTCAATGGAGGAGGGAGGAAGGAAGATTGAACACGTCAGGGAACACAGAGGAGTAAAAACAAAAAATAACCACTAAATCTATCTAAGGTAAGCTAAATAAATGAGAATAATATGGGGATAGATGGGTTGGATGGGTGAAATAGGAGGAGGATGGCAATGGATTAGGAACAGGAAGGAACAAAAACTAATGGGAGAGAGGGAGCCTTCTGAAACACCTGATGTTCAGGAACAGTGACTAGTTCAGAAGGTGTTGGGAAGGGGGGAGGCAGAAAGTTTTGTTTCTTGCTGCGTCCGCCTCACCGCAAGCCCCATTGGTTTCGTGCAGCCTAGCCCCTGGCCAATCACAGACTGCCAAGCCAGTGGTCTGAGGCGAAAAGGGATGGTGATTGGGCAGGCTGACTGCTACTCCAAGCCTCTCCACCCCTGGTGCCCGGAAGTCTGCTCCTCAGCTGACTTCCCCTCCCTGCCACGTTTAGCCTTCCAGTGACACCACGTTTTAGCCACCTGAACGCATTCCGAACTGACCAAACTATTCGGTCATTTCGACGTTCGGAATTGAGTTTGGTTCAGTCAGTTCGTGTTCGGATTTGGGTTTGTGTTCGGTCATCTGAACAGGCCGAGTTTGGGCCGAACTCCGAACTTCCGAACCGCGTTCGCCCATCCTAATGAGCTCTAAAGTAGCTCTTAATAAAACATGAACAAGAAAAGCACCAGTCATGGCGCAAGGAGTTCGGAATTACCCATAAGAAGACAAGGAAAGAAAGACCTAAGGAGAGAAGAATAAATAGAAAGAAAAAGATCCTGGAGAAATAAAGAAATCAGGCAGAGACAAGAAGATGAGGGAGAGAAGAAATATGTTAATAATGAGAAAAAAAGAGAGGGAGACTGAATGGAGACTTGGTTTGTACATTTGTCTCCTTGAACCATCTAAAAATGTATCGTCCGCTAATAAAAAAGATCACTGTAATAACTCCTCTTTCAATTTTCTTTCACAGATAAAAGCCCATTCCCATCTACGAGTCTCTGGACTCTTCCCTTCTGCATACTGGTGTGGTCAGGCTCTTGTGGACAGTCCTCTGCAATGGATTGTTTTCTTTTCAACAATTGGTTTATATCATCTAGTTGGAGTGATTAATGCAGTTCCACTCGGAGCCAGCCGTATCCTTTCTCTGGTGAATCTGATTATTTTTATAATGGAAAAAGAAAACATTGGAGTTCATGAGGGTTTTTCCCTCAAAAAATACTTCTCTTGTATGTAAAAGGAAGAGATTCTTAGATAAGTCAAGCCCTGTCTTAAATTGCAAGCAGTTTGCTCCACTGATTGAATTTGTAGGTAATAAAGGTGCTAAAATGCCATCTTTTCCAGGTGTGATTCAGCCCATGGCAAAATTTTATCATTTCTTGCAGCAGCTTTTTTCAAAAGTAAAAAAAAAAAGGGGGGAGGTGGATTTCCTACTCTTTATGGGGACAATTCTGAATTTGTCCCAGGTGCAAATTTACAGTAGTAATATAGGTTTCTACTTCTGAATTGAAAATACACACAACCAAAGAAAGGGGGAGGGGGGGAAATCAGGGGAAATCCCTCTTTTACACGTGAATTAATTTTATAAATGTAATTTCCAAATTTGCTGTCTTTGAACTTAATCATGCAAACTACTGAGCTCTCTAGACTTGCCTGCAAAGAGCTAAATACCAGGTTAACTGTAAATGTATGAATTGTCTTATGAAAGTCAGTGGGATTATAAATGGCATGTCTTTAAACCTAACCGTATACTTGAGTTTTCCACTGGATTAAAGTGCTCCTTAGCAACCTGCAGGAACAAGTCCTCAGGAAGCTTTTGACAGTATTTTTTTTTATGATGCATCTTAAATCTTTTAAGTTATACCAGTATAAAGCCAATGTAACTCCATTACAGGTCAGTGGACTCCGTTCCCTTATCCATTCTAGGACTGAAACTCACTCTTGCATTCTCGCTAAATTTTTTTGAGAATTGCCTTCTCATTCTCACCAAGATTTGTGAGAATAAATTGAGAATTGGCTGATTCTGGACACGTTCTAGCATGAAATTTGCACAGCAATAACCAGCACTGTGCATGTGCAAAATGTCCACTGTGGCCCCGGTGGCCATTTTGTGTATCTCAAGAACCCTAAAAAAATGCTCTCTGCATGCCTAAAATGGCTGCCGGGGACCACACATGTGCAGAAATGGCCACGGCAGCCATTTGCGCATGCGCAGACTGCACTTTGAGATTTTTGAGAATCTCATGAAATTCTTGAGAATCTCGGTGAGATCCAAGAAGATTTTGTGCTGGGCTATGAGAATCAGGATTCTCGTTTCAGCCCTAGTCCATCCTAGATTATGTGTCCCTCAAGGCAGGGACCTGTTTCAATTCATGACTATTCAGCACCAAGAACATTGCTGGTGCTCTAATAATAAGAATAAGAACAATAAGAATTATTATTATTAATAATAATAATAATAAATAATACAGCTGTGGGTGTAACATACAAAAGAGTGTTGTCCACAATGCCCAGGAAAGCTGGGTGCTGACTAAAGCACTGAGAAGCAGAGTTTGTTTTATCAAATTAATTATTTAAGGATGTTAACAGCTCTGTAGCAGCCCAACCTGGCATTGGGGAGGAAAAGCACCAAGAACCCAGTCTGGCCCGGGTCAGGTTGCTGAACAAACGTACCAGTGGCCGTCCCACTGGGGAGGGCAGGATGACACATGAATGTCCGGCTAGCTGGCCCTGCCCCCACGCTGTCCTTGGAACCCCACCACCTGCCATGACCAGCAGCCATGGTGGCCAATGATGGCCAGCCTTGGTGGCCCCGAACCAGGCCGGGACATGGTGGGCCACAACATACGTGATAGCCTTCTTTGACCTGATTGAAAGGACCATAACCCAGGCTGGGACCCTGGAGGTTGCTGGAATCACAGCCCTAGCTAGCTGCTGACACACCCGGGAGCAATCCTGGGCCAACATCCGGTAGCCCCTCAAGAGACGCTCCAGTGGCTCACAGGCCAAAGTGTGGAAAAACAGGCCACAGTGGACGACTGTCATGTCTGTCTGTGTTAACCAAGCCACCCTATTACAGCTCAGCTGATGCTATTCAGCTAAGAGGCAAACTTTTATTATTTTAGTGAGTCCACTTTGTTTCAATATTCCCAGGTATAAATCACTCGTAGTAAATTCCACCCTTTTTTGGAGTGTACTTTGAGAACAGTGAATAAAACCATTATGTAGGTATATAAATATTCACACATTCTTCCACTATATAGATATTAAATATTTGCCATTTTAACTGAACTAGGCTACTACACTATTTTGCTTGTTTGTTATTGACAATTTTGTTGTATCCATTCACTTGTCATTAATGTAACCTTTTCTTTGTATAGGTTACATATCTGCTTGGCTATGGAGCATGTTTACTCTTCGTTATATATTTAATTTCCTTCCTAGTTCGCAAGGGAAGGAACAAAAGTGATTTTTGGTCTTTTATCTTCATAGTGGTAAGTGTATGGCTCTATATAATGTGCAACATTATATACATTTTCTTAAAACATGCTTCCAGGCTTCTAGATTTGAGATGATGATTGAGAAGAGGAAATATCCTCTGTAGCTGAAACATCCACTTTGCAAGAGTGACAGCTCCTTCTTACTAAATTTATCATTTTAGCTAGAATCTGAACCTGGTGCTCCTGTAGTTGTTGTGCTCTCCATTTGAGCCTCCTGCTTAAGGCATCACTGTGTCATGTGGTGTTTTTCCTTTCTCTTGCCTAGGGGACCATGTTTACCATAACCTTACAGCCCCACACCCCCTTTCTCCCAGAAATAATTTTGTTCCCAATATAGTGTACAAAGAAAGCAACTTAAACGCTGGCACAGGGATATAACACTTTACAGCACCTTTCCTTCCTAACTCCACAACACGTGCCTAGACATAGACCAAACTTACTGCCACAGTTCTCCCCACCCCCAAGCAGATCAGCATTGCAGTGAGCTCACTAAGCAGTTCCGGTTGGGTTGGCTTGCTATGTGGAGCATCCATTCACAGCTGCTTCCAGTCCCAGAGGAGGAGAGATCTTGAGACCCCTGCAGCCTACTCTGTCCCACAGGTGGGCATGGAGGGAGACTAGGCTGGTGAAACAACACCCTGGAAATAACAGCATTCCTGTCTTTCTCTCCAGTTGTAAGGACCAGGGCTTGAACTGGTGCCCAGCCTTGGGGCCCTGAGTACTGCAGCTGGCTCTGCAGTGCCACCAGTTGGCCAGGGCCTAGTGTTGGCCATGGGACCTTCCCTTCTTCTGGTCAAGCCACACCCCACCTCAACCTCTCTCCATGCCCCCAGGTTTCTGGTTGGTTGCTGACCTGTATATAAGGCCAGCCAGTAGCCACAGGGTGCTGGGTGGATCATCGGTCACTTCCTGGTTCCTGCTGTTACCATCTGTTTCTCCTTCTCGTGTCTCCATCCACCGTAGACAAGCTCTGCACTCCCTGAACTTAGTGTGTCTTTTGGGCCAGCTGGAGGCTGTACCTTCTGATCTTTCCCCCTGGAGCCCCGGTCTTTCTGATCCTGCTGGTGAGTCTTCCCACTTGGATACTATTCCTCGGCATGTGCAATGATGGAGGCTCGGTGTCTACTGTGGTGGGGGAGCATATCCTCCAGGATGAGCCCCCCCATGTGACTGCCTATTGAGCCCTCTACATGATTGCACTGGCAGCTTACCTCATCTGGCACCAACTGTGCCTTGTCTTGTCTAGTACAGCCTGTCTCTTTTGCCTCGTCTTGTCCAGTTCTGAGTCTACCTCATCCGTCCTGCCTTGTCTCAACTAGTCCTGTCCCCTTGGTCCATATGCCAATGCCTGCCATGACCCACATCCCTTAGACCCAGCACCTTGATCTTGTACCATGTTTGGACCTTGGACCCTGATCCTGCAACAGCTCTCCAAACCCAACCCTGTACAAACTCACCCAACATTTTTCCCGGGACATTATCCTCTACCAACTCTCTGTGTCCCAGTCTGCTGCTCTCTTCCCTCCTTTTCCTTCCCACAAAGAGAGAGAGCCCCCAACTGACCCCCCATGTCCCAAAGACAGGCTCCTGATCCAACCTATTGGGGGGAAATCCACAAACAGTTTAGTTGCCTGCCCCAGATTTGTGCACTGAGAAAGGAAGAGGAGAAAGCAAGGGAAATACAAGAAAGATGTCTGCTCCCTCCCACACCTACTTGCTGTCCCATCTGCAGGAGGAATGAGTAGCTCCAAGTCTTGACCACACTTCCTCCTTAAGTGTTAAGTAATATAAAGAGAAAATGATTTTCAATCCCACCGTGCTTCCCTGTCTAAAGTGATTTTTGGTATTTCCTCTATCTCTGGTGCAGATCAGCCATTCTGCTTTTGTGGTCTTTTCTGTAAAACTGGAATGACTTATTAGAATTCTGAATGGGCTATTCATGATTTTGCGCATGTGAAAAATGGTGACAGCCATCTTTGTGCATGCACATAATGGCCGCTGCCATACAACAAGATGGTGGTCACCGCACTGAAACATGGTGACCGCCATCTTGTTGTACAGTGGTGGCCGTTTTCTGCATATGCAGAATCAAGGCTGCCATTAGGGCATACACAATGGGGTTTTAAAATTGTTTTTCTTTTTTCCTTTGATCGAATTGGAACTTGGTTTAAGTTCCTAGAACACCCAGTTCCAATGGAATCAGAATTTATGTTTTTAACACAATTTATACCCGGACCCTCCTGCAAAGCAGCTCGGGGCGGCTTACAATTTTAAACAAAATATAAAATGATTAAAAATACAAATATAAATAAAAATACAAATATAAATTCTATTAAATCTCCTTTAAAAGGGGGGAAGTCATAAGAAATGTGTGTAAAAAAAACCTTGCCTCCCTCAAAACCACCCACCCTACCAGACTCCATCGTCAAAAGCCTGACGGAACAACCAGGTCTTACAGAATCATCTAAAAGAACCATGCAAAAAATCAATTTCAGCCCTAAATTTCCTCTCGGAGTATTTAATTCCTCATTTTCTTTTAATTTCTTTTTGGGTGCTTTTAATTTTTTTTCTAATTTTCTGAGAACTTGTTTATTTCTTACAATCCCACGTGTTTGGGGGAGCAGATTACTAAAACGACTGTATTCCAGTGGGTTAATAGGTGTCACATCAGCGACTTTCCCGTGGCATATCCCACACAGTGGTAGCCCCTCCCCCAGGGCATTGGGGCAGATGCCCCCCCAAGCCCCTCAGGGGTCCCCCCATGCTCGCTAGGGTGCCAGGCTGCTCCTCAGATGTTTCAGCAGCAGCGCTGAGTTCTTTGAAGGCTTTGTTTACATTTTAACACTCCACTCCTGGCTACCTGCAGAACCAATGAGTCATAGCTCTGGTAACAGCTGATATGTAAACTGTGGGTGATTTCAGACATTACGGGCGCCCAGTTCACCACAGTGGATTCCCGGTGGGGGTGAACCGAACAACCACCCCCTGGGGTGAATAAAAGCCCTGAACAGATGTGACGGGACCGGAACCACGGCAGGGAATCGGGCCGCCAGACCACTGGCCGGGGCAGCGCAACAGACGTGACACTGATTCCCGGCCGCAGTCAGAACACCCACAAGCCACCGGGCAGGGGCGGGACATAGACATGGCCGCCTGAGGGCAAATGAAGCCAAAAGGCACAAAAGGGAACACCCACACAAGGGAAATGGGAAGGGAGGGGGGAGAGGGAGAAGAGCCGGCCAGGTACTCCTCCCTCTGTGCTCCCTCCACCGCTGCCCCTGCCTCCTCCACCCTCACTCTCTCTCCCACCGCTCTCTTCCACCTCACTCCATCCCGCCACGCTTCCCTGCTGCAGGTTTCCCTTTAAATCTCCCTCTGCTGCCTGTGTTGTTGCTGGTTGCCTGGCAGTGATGCTGCGTGCTTTGTCCCTGGCTGGGAATCATTTTCTTTGATTCTGGCCGGTGATTGCCGTCCAGACGTTACTTTTTGTTGTTTCCCGTTGGGTATCTCTTTGACTATGCTTTCAGACAATGTCCCACGGGGAGCCCCGGAAGCGTGGTTGGAATTGACCCCATGTGGGTATTGACTGTGGTGAACATCTGGCAGCTGTGGGCGCTTTGGCCCTGCCACGGGATTGACCGTGGTTCACTGTGGTTGAGCATGATCTCGTAACATCTGAAAATACCCAAAGTCTGCAGGGAAGGAGAATCACTCTGCAAGGGGAGGAGGGGGGAAGAGGACAAACATCCTCCTCCTACTGCCCCCCCCCTCCCTCTAACTTTCCACTGACTGGCCAAAGAGCTAGAGGGAGTCAGGGACTTAGAAGACCTCCCCAAGCTCACAGGGAGCATGTGCTGGGTGCCGGCCCAGAAAAGCAGTGCTTTCTGGGGGAGGTGCCAGGGGCTCTTTGGCTGGGTTCCTATGGAGGATCCCAGCCAATCGGCAAGGTCTAGGGGGCGTCTCAGGGCACCTTTTCTAAACATTCTGGTCACCCCATAGCTCTTCTTTCTCCCCCAGCCCCTCCCCTACCAGAGTGGGAGGAGGGAGGGAAAGATCTCACTCCTTGCTATTCCCACCCATAGTTCACCAGAGGGGAGGTGGAAGAAAGAGAGAGAGCTCCCCCTTCCTTTTTTCAAGAGGGGAGGGGGTAGGTACTTGTTTGTAGTCCCTGGCCTCATTGTTTTGAGGGAAGAACAACAGAAGATGGTTATCAGAGTCAGACTAAAGTGATCAGGAGGATCTTTCAGATACCTGGTAAGTTTTGAAAAAACAAATTCCCTGCCCTCATATCCTGTACATTGTTTGTTTGAATGTGCTTTCTTTTTTTCCTCCCACCCCCTGCACTCCCCTGGGCATGCATTACAGACACGGGTAATTACTAATTTTGTGAGACCAGTTGGAAGGACTGTGCTGCCTCGCCTCCTCCTCTTTAAAATATTTTCTTGACCTTTGCTGTTTTTCACTCTGTTTGAGACCTTACACCCTAATTGTCTGCTCTCTGATTGTTTTGGGGTGGGGTGGGGTTTGGAGGGTGCTTTGATGAAAGGTTTTCTAATCTTTGCTGGAATGTTCACTGCATTTAAAATGGCCACTTTGCACTGCCATTTTCAAGGCTTTTCTGCTGCAAGAAGGCCACCATGCCACATGTTGGTTCACTAATAGCTAGTCTTGGCATGAATGTTCCCTCTCGGGTTGCAGCAGCTTCCTTTTACATTGCAAGCTTAGTTTGCAACAGAACTGTGTAGCATGTTCTGGGGGACAAGTAGAACTTCATGCTGCTGATTTTGTGGTGTGCTAAACACTTAACATAATATTGTTGGCTTGAGATGGCTTGCTTTGCTTCCTCTGTGTTTGCATATGCACTGTTGGGGTTTCCCCTCCTCTCCCAAGCCCCAAACATGTGGAAAGGTGTTGGCCATTTTGTGGAGGCCTCACCGGCCATGGCTACTCTTAGTTAAAATGGCCCCTTTGCTGTTTTCCACCTAAACTGTCTGCTTTCTGTGTTTTGGTTTTGGGGACCAGAGGACTTGGATGGAAGGGTTTCTAATCTTTGCTGGACTGTTTACTGCATTTAAAAAGACCCCTTGCCGTGCCAGTTTCAAGGCTTTTCTGATGCAAGAAGGCCACCAGGCCACACGTTGATTCACTAAGGGCTAGTCTTTGCATGAATGTTCCCTGTCTGCTTGCAGCATGTGCCTTTTACATTGCAACAGAACTGTGTAGCATGTTTTGGGGCCAGGAGACAAATTGAACTCCACGCTGCTGTTTTTGTGATGTGCGCAGGACTTCTCATAATATTGTTGACTTAAGATGGTTTGCTTAGCATGCTCTGTTTGCATGTGCACTGCTGACTCCTCCTCCTCTCCCAAGCCCCAAGCATGTGAAAAGTTGGTGGCCATTTGGGGGGGGGGGGCCCTCACTGGCCATGGCTACTCTTTTTTTAAATGGCCCCTTTGCCGTTTTCCACCTAAACTCTCTGTTTTTTGGTTATGGGGACCAGAGGGCTTGGATGGAAGGGTTTCTAGTTTTTGCTGAAATGCTCACTGCATTTAAAATGACCCCTTGCAGTGCCAGTTTCAAAGCTTTCCTGCTGTAAGAAGGCCACCATGCCACATGTTGGTTCACTAATAGCTAGTCTTTGCATGAATGTTCCCTCTATGATTGCAGCATGTGCCTTTTACATTGCCACAGAACTGTGTAGCATGTTTTGGGGCCAGGGGACAAGTGGAACTCCACACTGTTGCTTTTGTGGTGTGCTAAGGAGTTCACATAATATTGTTAGCTTAAGATGGTTTGCTTTAGTTGCTCTGTGTTTTGCATGTGTACTGCTGGCTCCACCTACCATTGGCTCTGCCTACTTTTGGCCTGGCCCCTCCCACTTCTGGCCCCGCCCTGCACCCCACCAGCCTTGAAACCGACAAGCCACCACTGATCCCACAGTTGGAGATTTGTAAAGGTGCAACTTGGAGTTCTCTTTCTATCTATATTAAACTTGATGTAGTAGGTCTGGCTACTAAAGCAAGTGTACAGTTTGGGAGGGCTGTGTTTTAATTTATAATGCAGTAGGAATTAGAGGTGGAATTTTTGTTTCAGTATTAACTGGAACAGTCTGAAAATGCTGTTTTGGTTTAAAACTGGAGCATCCCAAAATTGGGCCCGATGCCTGTTATGGGTCCAATTTTCAGTTCTGTATGTTTTCCATTGATGTCAGTGTGAAATTCAATGGGAAAGGGAACCTTGGTCCAACCCCCCCACCCGCATTTCCCAGGACCCACTGCTGGCCTTGGAGGGTGGGGTTCTGCATCCACACGCCCAGGGTCCATCTTTGCTCCCACCCCCACCTTCTGGGGCCCTCCTGGCTGCCATGTACTTACCGGCCATGGAGGATGGGTAATGACCAGGCAAGGATCCACAACTGGCCATCTGGGCCAGACTGCTATTGCTGCCGGACAGTCATTCCGGGCCACCTCTGCAGCTGTACAGCTGGGTTGTGACACCGGCAGCATCAGCACCATTTTGGAAAGGAGAAGCCATTCTGCACATCTAGTTCTGCAAGAAACAGAACCACAAACAGAAACTGAACTGAAAATCAGGGGGTCCGCAACAGAACAATACTGAAACTGAAAAAAGACCCTGTGTCCCCAGAAGGCATTCTTAGCCCTGCCATTCGCATTTGAGACTATATTTGTACTAGGGGTGTAACTTGATCCTCTGTTTTCTTCTTATTACCAAGGACCGATGCATTTGACCTATGTTTGACGAGTTCTGAAGAAGGGCCCCAAAACTTCAGAACTCCATAAAACCTTAGCCAAGTGCCGAAAGGGGTGGCAGAGGGCTGCGGGTGCAGGGAAGCAGGCAGCAGGGGGATGGGTAATGGAAGCAGGAAGAGGTGGTAGAGGAATGGGGGGAAGGGAAGATGGCTAACGGGGCTCAGGAAGGGGGGGAACTCACCAAAAGCCATGGGAGGCAGGCGCGTTGCTCTCTCTGGACTCTGATGCCTTGCATTTAACTTCTGAGGGAGGGAGATTTGCCTTCTGGCATGCTCCTAAAGCTTCCTGTCTCTCCTCCCTCCCTCCCTCCCTCATTAAATGCATGGTGGCAGAGTCCAGGGAGAGCAACATGCCTGTCTCCCTGTGGCCTTTAGTGAATGCCCCCCTTTCCCCAGTCCCATTAGCCCTCTTCCTTTGCCCTCCTGCTGCCTGCCTTCTTGCCCCTCCAAATTCCCAAGCATCCGCCAAGGTTCAGAGTGCTTGCCTGAACACTTGAGACTGTCATTCAGAACCTTCTAGAATACTCACAGATTTTTATTATTATTATTCGGAACACTAGTTTGTACATCTGCCAAACGGGTGCAATCCTAAGGGCCGCTTACACTGGCTCCTACTAGCGCCATAGGCAATGAACACATGAGCTCAGGTGCACAGGTGCCCCAAGCATGCAGGAAGCTGCATGGGGCAACGGCACACACCCTCCAAGGCAGCCCCCCGAGACCACACACTCCACAGCTCAGGCATGGCTCCTGCTGCATCCCCCAGGCTGTGGGGGTGTGTGGGCTCAGCTGGGGTCACATCGGAGGGGGCATACCGTTGCCCCGTGGAGCTTGCTGCATGCTTGAGGCACCTGCGCACCTGAGTTTATGGCATCATGCTCCTGCTTCTGGCGTAAACCAGCGGCAGGAGTGCATCTCATGTGTGTATGTAGAGCCCAATGGTAAGCTACTTACCTGTACATTTTTTTCTTTGAAAGGAGGCACCTGCATATTTTCATTGTAACCATCTAGCCCTCTTTCAGCATCTTAGTTCCAAAATTTATACTGAAAATGAAGGATCTCTTATTTAACAGCCAGTATTTTCCTGTACCACAAATTTAGTTTCCAATGAAAATCTTTGGAAAATAAAAAAAAAAAGTATCTCTTTTAGAACACGAAAATGGAAACATGATTTTAATTTTGAAATTTTTGAATGGAAGAAAATCTAGTTTCAACCAAAAGATAAATCTGTCCAATTCTTAGAAATAATGAAGGAAAATATTTTACTGTTGACCAAAAACTACTTTCTTGTTCCATTTTAGGTAACCTTGATTACCATCATCACTTTTATATTCACAATACGAGACCTGCCTGAAAATTATATTCCCCATTTTATCTTGTGTTTTTTGATTCCTGGGTATTCGCTCATTTCCATTTGTTTCATTATAAATGAGGTAAGATAAAGTGATGTGTGGACTGGACAATAGTTGGAGTGGGTGGAAGGATCAAGAGTGAGTTTTTTTAAGGACAGGGGGTCATTATATATTTGACAACAGAAGGAAGGGAGCTAGTAGAGAGGGATAAGTTAATATTAGAACTTTAGATGCCTAGCTGGTTACATTCTAGGAAACAAAGATATTTAATGTTCTCTCAATAGAGAAGAGCTACAGTAATAAAAATATGTATGCCAGAAAGGTGGGCTATGGCTTGCTTCACATGCATGATGTTCACAGGCACCAATGTGGCTTAGGAAAACAAGTTCCAATAATGTTCAAGTGCTGCCTCTGTTATGAGATGTTTTTGGTGGTTTTGAAAATCCCTCCTTACATTTTTACAACCTTAAACTATAGTTTAAATGTGTAATACATTAAGTAAAATGACACCCAAACCATGTCCCAGATCAATTAAGACTGACAGATTCCTTTAAAGGGAGAGGCATAGTCCACCATGAGCCTCCCTGGTGCAGCTATACAAGCTGCATGGGCCCAAACCGATCCCGCATGGCCCCATGGGGGGCAATTACCACCGACACACTGTGGAGCTAGCAGTGGGAGATAGGCACATGAGTGTGGGAAATCCGGGCAGCCTGGCACCTCTTGGAGCAGCTGTAATAGCTGTGGCAAGCCAAGGTGCCACCAACAGGACCGGCCACCCGCTCTGCCCAGCCTTGCTCTCCCAGCCCGACATAGCTGGACCCCAGCTGTAATGTGGCTGCACATGACAGGGACCACTGCCCATCACTCATCATCCCACAGCCTTGCCCTGTGTGTGGTGGGACAAGCACACCAGCCACACGGATTGCCCCACTGTAGCAGAGAGCATCCCAAGGGGGGTTGCTACCCCTTTAAGAAGGGGGTTAGGGGCACCCGTCAGATGGCGGGGTGCACCTAAGGGGTGTGGCAGAACCAACCCCAGAGCTGGGGCTCAGCCTAAGGGGATACAGGCTGAGAACCCTTGTGACAGAGTGGGCAGGGCACTGGCCCTTTAAGGCTGCAGAGTGGAAGCCTGGCCACACCCACTCTGCCTGTGGATATAAGGAAGGCAGAGAGAGGAAGTTCTCAGTCTCTACCAGCAAGACAAAGGAGCAACATCTTCCTGAAAGCCTTCCTGGTCTATGCTCTCCAGGGTGCTGAAAGACTGGAGAACCAGCAGGACCCAGGTATTGTGGCGAGACTGTGCCCAGGCCTTTTGCCTGAGGGAAGGCTTGGCCAGGGCCTGGGGACTGAAGGCCTGGCTGGATGGACTTTGGGGGGGTTGTTGGTGCCTTGCTCCTGAAGTCTGGAGAGACAAACCTGGCGCTGTAGGGTGTAGGCGGATGAGCTTGCAGCCCAGGTATACTGGACTAGTAAGGTCCAATAAAGACGCTGAATTGAGAGACCCTTGGTACTGTGAGTGTTGCGTCCAGAGAGGAGAACCCCCTGCCTGGAAAGAGGGGGTTCAGCTGCCTATGCTCGAGGCAGACACTGCGTAGCAGGGGGAGAGCTAATTCCCCTGGGGGAAACAACCCCCCCCCCGCTACACCCACCTTGGGAAGCCTTTCCCCACTTAGGGTAAGGCTGCTCAATGACATGTCCTCTGGATTTTCCCAAGGACACGTCACAGAGCAGCCAGCTGTTTACCCCACTACAGAGTGAGACAAACATCTGGCAGGCCCTGGGAACATGAGCCACTGCATCGTATGGCTCATTTGCCCAGAGAGGGGTAAGACTATCAAAGAGTGCTAGCTTCCAAAGCCTGTCTTGTCTGGTTGCACCTACTGCCTGCCCCACAAAGAACTAAGAAGCAAAGCTGCTGGCTCTCCCTGAGAAGTCCATATTCTTTTCTCTCATTTTTGTCATTCTTCCCCATTCCGATCTTTCTGGCTCTAAGCCCAAGGAACTCGATTCACTGTTTCTGCCTAAGCAAGATAAGTGGTTGAGCCTTCAAGACAGAACTCCAAGGAGGCAGTACATCCACTTGGCACAGGGACATGGAGGATCGCACCAGAGGAGACCCATTGCAGGGTTCCACAGGGTGTATCAGAGAAGTTACTCACCAGGCCAAGCAGACAGGTAGTTGCCTGCCCACGTCTTCAGTACCTGCTGCAAGTGGGAGAGAGAGAGAGCACCAAACCTAGGGATTTTGTTTGTTTGTTTTTGTTTTTCAATCAAGCAGCCCTCCCTTCCAGCACCCCAGCGAAGGCAAAGACCATGCTGGGTGCCACCTAAGTCTCTCTTCTCCCAGATCCAGATGCAACAAGGGTTCTTGCTAGAGCTGAAATGAGTACCTCCAAAAACAGGTATACCCATTGTCAATCCAAAATTTGGAATATTAATCATTACCTGATTTGGGTACTTATTGGCTTGGAATCTCAACTTCTGGTCCTGACTTTTGTTTTTTCATCCAATTTACTGATCAGTTACTGGAAAATTGTTAAATTGTTAACAGAAACTAGCAATTTTTTGAGTATTCAGTACCCGATTGGTGAACAAGTAACTCACTGGGTACCTGACATGGTGCCCGAACATGTAGGTATTTCCAGAGCATCACTGGTGTCTGGAGCCAACAACCAAAATCGGTCCATCAGGATGCAAGAAATGGTGGCAGCTACGTCGTTGTTGATGCCTTCTATGTGCTGGGAAACAAAAATAATGTCACTCTAGAGGCATAACAGCATGAATGCTGGGCCAACTTCATCATGTGTGTGGATCTGGAAGAAAGGAAGTTGACAACATGAACCGCCACCATATTGTTACATCAAAATAAGACTTTTCGATTGGCAAATAACTTATGCCACAAGTGCACTGCAAGCGCTATTGGGAAGAACCTGAGTAAGGTTAGAACTTTCGTGACACCCTCCCATACCCACTCAATAGGCCATGGTGTGGTACACCAATTTCTCCTGAAGTAGACTCCAAAATCCAGTCTCCCAAATGCATCAAACTGGACTTGCAGCTCGACTTCTAGCAGCAGTTGTTGGTGCCAAAATCTTACCCCATTTTAATCATGTAAGAAGGTGGTCCAAGTATGCAGGTCTTCATACTTTCCAACAGAGTCTGTATGTGATGTACAGTGACCTTGGGGGCTGTCAGGAACCCACTGATCAGTTCCCTCAAGGTGGAAAGCTTATCCGTGGGTAGTGAGGACAGAGACTGAATTGTGTCAATTTTAATTCCCAGGTATGTAAGAGAAGTACCAGTGCCCTCAGTTTTTTCCAGCAGTAGCGGGACACCCATTTCTCCCGCTATCACCTGAAAAAACAGTAACAAGGTGGCACATTTGTGAATGCCCCACTGTCCCATGGACAGGAAATAATCCAAATAGTGGGTGACCTACACCACTATGCCGTCGTACCACCCATTTGAACAAGCTGCTAAACTTCTCAAAAACTGTGCATGAGATGGAGCGCCCCATTGGCATGACTTTGTCAAAATAGTATCATCTGCCTTGAAAATGGAACCAAAGTAGTCTAAAGCTGTCAGGATAGACTGGCTGTAGCTGAGAGGCAGACTTATTGTTACTCTTTGCCAATATAGCACCAGACCCACAGTGCCACACCATTTCAGCTGCAGAGTCAAATGAGGCATAGTGCACGGAACATAACTCTGGTGGAATCTGCTTGGGATATGAGAGGTGGTGAATAAGTTGGTATTCCCCCAGGAGCTTCTTTTGAACTGTTCCAAGAGGGGAGATGTGCAAACCAGGCAAGGGCGGGGTGTGCAATATGGGCCCAACACCCCCCCTTCCATATTTCCTTTTTGAGCTTGGCACAAAATACATGCTCAAGATGCCTATCCGAAATTGGGGTAACAGGGACTACATAAACATCTCCATCTCCATCTCCATCCTCATCCAGGACAGAGAACATTCCTTCAGAAAAATCAGATTCTGACACCAAACGCATGCCAGAAGCAGCAGCAAAAAATAAAATAATAAAAATCCATTCACAAAAACACCAGAATGCAAAATATCAGGATCCAGAGCTATCTGTGGTTCCCAAAAAGAGTAACCTCTGTGACCACAGAGAGATCAATTCCCTTTACAAAAAACAATTCCAGACCTCTGGATTCCTTATGGGGCACACAAAAATCATAAATCCATCTTCCATTAGAAAGCAACTCCCTCTCCTGATCTCAACAGGAATCCCAGAAGCCTGATACCAGTGCTGTTTTGAATCAGAAAGTGGATTCAAACAGGGAGACATCTCTAAATCACCCCCTGACCTGCAGGTGTTATCAGGAATTTACCTGGTTTCCCTCAAGCACAATTCCCAACCAGAATCTTGGTCACTCCAAGCCATTAATTAAATATCTTAATTGGGTTCAACACTATTTTATTCTTGACCACTAATAATAATAATAATAATAATAATAATAAACTTTATTGAGTAACCAAAAGGTCATTTCAATCAATTACAAAATATAAAATTGGAAAAATAATATAAAGTATTAAATAAAATCAAAATAAAACAGCAAGTAATAAAGTTTGACAAGCAAAAAGTATGCATCTTAAGTTTGCAACTAGCATTACAAAGTTGATAGCAGTTGACTCCATTTAATGTCAAGAACACCGGCGTAGAAAGAGGCTATAAACCTTGAAAAGCAGGTATCCTTGGCACAAAGTAACTGCGCTAGTGCCAAGTCATAGTTTTTAGGGGAATAATCATGAAGAAACTGGTCCAAGAACTTTCCCCTCAAATCAGCGTAAGCCGGGCAAATGGATACCACATGCTCAAGAGTTTCTACCTGCCCAGTAGTACAGTTCTCACAGAACCTAGATTCCTTTGGGAGGCCAACATACCTGCCACTAAGAATAGCGGAGGGAAAGGAGCTAAATCGGAACAGCAGGAAAGCATGTTTTTTGCGCCAGTCTGTCCAAAGCATAAGGTAAGAGGACTCACTTAAACAAGAATTTATCTTAGTATAGAAGGGAGCCACTCTTTGGTTAGATAAGGCTGATATTTTGTTTTGCTTTTCCTGGTCACAGATTCTCAGCTTTACCAGCTGCAAGGTACTCTTGAGATTGTATGAGAGAAAAAAGGATCTAGAAAAGCCTAACTTCCTGACTTCTTTCTCAATTGTCAGGCACCAGGGGTTATTTCCAACTGCATCTGTTGTTAAGTTAATAAGACAGTTGGACTTGGAGGGAAATAGATAGATCTTCATCCAGTATTTGATGCAAGCAAAGAGGGCCTGAGATTTCAAAGATTGTAGAACTGTTTCAGCCCTCAACAGTGCCTGTGGAGTACCTCTTGGGAGCTTTAGGATTGCTCGCAGAAAGCTGTTTTGGAGTAAATCGATAGAATTCAAGTAAGCCAAACCCCAGATGGGAAATGCCCCATAAAGGAGTTGGCTTACTGCCTTAGCTCTGAACAAGCAGATAGCAGGCTTGATCAAACTGCCACCATGGGAAAAGAAGTAACTCTGGATGGTTTGGGAAGTCTTTTTTGCCTGGCCCAGGGCTAGTTCGTAATGTAACCGCCAGCTCCTGGAGGCCGAAAAAGTGACTCCCAAATATTTGTAGGAGGAGACTTGCTCAATTCGGTGATTGCCCATGAACCAGGAGTGAGCTATTTTCTTACTTCCCACGGCCATGACTTTGGTTTTAGTAAAATTAATTACCAAGTTTTCTTCCTGGCAGAAAGCTGTAAATCTCTACAAGCTTCTTTTTAGTCTGATGGGGGTCTGTGAGACCAAGACAGTGTCGTCTGCGTAGAGGAGGAGAGATAACTTACGGCCTGCTAGACTAGGGGAGTGGGTATCTAATTCAGCCATAAAAGTGACCACATCATTGAGGTAATAGTTAAAGCCGGGGCCAAAGTACAGCCCTGCCTTACCCCATGGGCCACCTGGATTTTTGAAGTAGGTGGATGGTTACAAGAAAAGCGAACCTGAATAGTTGCATAGTTTTTATTATGAAGCTTGGCCATAAGTAGTAGCAAACGACGGTTGATAGAAGACCTGCTTAGCTTGTACCAAAGACGGTCTCTATCTATTGTGTCAAATGCAGACTTAAGGTCCACAAAGCACAGATAGAGTTGAGATCCCTGGGATGGGCGGGCATACTTAGTGATCAGCTGGTATAGAATGAAAACATGATTAAGGGTAGACTGGCCTTCCCGGAAGCCAGCCTGCTCGGGAGCAATTATCTCATTACTATCCAGCCAAAGCTGAAATTTTGTTAAAAGATGTTTAGAGTAGAGTTTCCCAATTACGCTCAGGAGACTTATAGGTCGATAGTTGGAAGGGAGCGATGCATCCTCCTTTTTGAAAATGGGGACAACCACACTATTGAGCCAACATTTGGGGAAACAGCCAGTCGCATCAATATAAGTAAATAAAGGTGCTAATATGAAGCCCACCAATCTGAATCCAGTTTGAGGAGATCCGGAGTGACCGAGTTGCAGTCGGGTGCTTTCCGTGGTTTTAATTTGGCTATTAAGTCCACAATCTCAGATGGATGAACTGGCTGCCAAGAAAGAAGCTCCTCAAAGGAAAAAAAGTCAGGCTCAAAAAGAAGAGAAGATGAATAGGATGTTGCAAATAAATCCGAGAAATAAGTTTGCCAAGCAGCAGAGGGTATCGTAGTTATTGGTTCCCTAGTGGGACCAGCTTTACTCTGCTTAATAAGGGACCAGAACTTCCTTGCATCATTACCTTGGGCGGCCTGAGTAAGCACTAACGATTTTGCTCTGGCATAATCCAGTCGCTTTTTAGCTAGCAAATTTCTACACTCCCTTCACGTAGAGATTAGTAGAATACGGTTGGATTTGGTAGGAAAACTAATTAAATTTTTAGCAAGCCGGTGAAGAGTATGCCTTAAATTGCGGCAATCTTTGTCGAACCACATGGTTGCAATACATTAGGCACACTTAAAGAGACAATAATTAATTCAATTAAAGTGTCAAAATGATCAATAGAATTAGGCTGCATAAGGCTTATGCCAGATGTGAGCTTAATAACCTGTTCATGCTGAATAAGGGAAGGAAATAAAGCCTTCAGATCCTTCCTAAGGCATAGACGACCCTTATTAGTGGAGTCGCCATCACCCACAGTCTGTTTAGCATTTTCCTGATGGGAAGGTGTTTTACTGAAGAAATCCCAAATAAGTAAACGCAAAGGAAAATGATCTGTCAAAAACATAGGCAGCACCTGAAACTCCTGAGCAATAGACAGACATCCAGCCTGCAAGGCAAAATAATCAATGATGCTTGAGCCCAATGGAGAACGATAGGTAAAATTAACTTTCTCATCACCAGGTAATAGTCCATTCAGGACAACTAGATTAAGATCTTCCAAGATTTTAATTAATAGTGAGGCCCTAGGACTAACCACTGGGTCCTTTGAGCAATGAGCATTATTATAGGGTGGGACTGGGCATCCCTCCAAATAGGAATAATCTAAATTTGACTTGGGGGTACCCAGACTTGTGTTGAAATCACCACCCATAATGAAACAAAGCATTGGGAATTTCTCCAGTGCATCCCGAGAATAAAATTTAATTGCATGCCAAATCTCATCAGAACAGTAAGGAGAAGAACGAGGGGGGACATATACATTTGCCACCAGTAATTTGAAACCAGAAGGAAATAAGCAGTAACAGATCGCAAAATAATATGTATATACATTTACTAAATAGATTTTGATATTAGCAGTTGTTGACACCATGAAGGCCAATCCCCCACTGAGCCTACCCTTGGTGGAGGAGGAAGCAGCCGGGATGCTTATAACCTGGAATCCAGGACAAATTAGATCGTTATTCATCCAGGTTTCTTGAAGTAGAACAAATAGTAAATAGTTTCAGAAAGGCATAGAGGGACGGATCAGAATTGTGAGCCGTCCATCCAGCTATATTCCAGCACAGAAGAGGCACCAAAAAGGGGCCCACACAAGTAACATAGCATAAACACAGTTCTTGGATAGATCTAGCCCTGTCTACTCAACACATAAAGTACATGTTTCTTACGTGTCCTGCAGACCACAGTGGCGAGCGTTGGTTTGGAAAGGTTGGTACAGGTGGGGGCCCAGGGGTCCATACCCAGGAGAGGTGCCCCTTGTAGGGATGTGCAAACGCAGTTCAGAAGTTTGGGGTTCGGCCCGGGAGGACCCCAGTTTTCCCTTCCCCCTCCAGGCTGCACGGGTGGAAGGGGCACCAGAGAGCACCTCACCCCCACCCCCAGCCTCGTACATTTTTNGTAGGGATGTGCAAACGCAGTTCAGAAGTTTGGGGTTCGGCCCGAACTCGGGGTGGTCCCACCCGTTCACCGCCCCCCGCCCAAACCGACCGAACAAAGTTCAGGTTCCAAACCCATTCGGGTGGGGGCAGGGAGGACCCCAGTTTTCCCTTCCCCCTCCAGGCTGCACGGGTGGAAGGGGCACCAGAGAGCACCTCACCCCCACCCCCAGCCTCGTACATTTTTTTAACCCCCACCCCACCCCAGGGATCGCCCTACCTAGTGGTGCCGGGGCTCCAGCCCCGGGTCTGTCGACGATGGTGGTCCAGACCACTTCAGGCTGCTACTAGGCCTTCTGGGCCAAACTGGAAGGCCTAGTAGCGGCCTGAAGGGTTCCAGTGTGCCGCCGCCGGACCTGCCACCACTGCCGCTGCCACTGCCACTGCTGGACCCGGGGCCAGAGCCCCAGCACCACCAGGTTGGTTGGGCTTTGGGTCTGGCAGCGGCAGCAGGTCCGGCAGCGGCGGTGCTCCAGAGCACTTCAGGCCGCTACTAGGCCTTCCGGTTTGACCCTGGGGTGGGGGCGTTAAAACATTTTTTTTATGAGACTGGGCAGGGGTGGGGAGGTGCTCCCCAGCACCCCTTCCACCAGCGCAGCCTGGAGGGGGGAGGGAAACCCCCCCTGCCCAAACGGTTTCGGGTTTGGCTGAACACCGAATGGGCTGAAAACCAAAACCCCTGGTGTTCGCACATCCCTAGCCCCTTGTATCTGGATCTTTTGAGAGCGATGATAAGGGTCAACTAGTGGCTGCATCCCAATGATAAGCTAGTGGCCAGTAGCGCTGAAGACATTTTGCCGTGGTTTGGGCTTCTGTTTTATAGCCCTCTGGGCAGGAGAATGTTATTGAGATGCTTGTTCCTGGGTTCGGGTGACCTCTGGGCAGGAAGGCATTATGCTGGCATGCTTGGTGCAGGGCCTCATGTTATCTTGTGGGTTTCTGCTGACCACATTCTTATGCATATCTACATCATTATCTTGCCAGAACATCCAAGCCTCATCCCTCTGGGCGAGACTGGACCTTCTGTTCTTCAAGATGAGATTAGGGTCTTCCCCTTGCCCTGGCATCACTAAGGTTGTTAGTTAGCCAATACCCATTGTCCTAGGTCATTATTTGTGGAGGCAACATCTTCTGAATCTGGTTGGTGTTATCTCTTATTCATGTATTTTATTGCCCTGTTTGCTCCAAACAGTCCTGACCTTTCTCATGATGCAGCGTTTCTTCTTTTTCTCACCACCATGGTCTGAGACTCATGACTTAAGCTAGTTAATCTGGTTTGTACCCATCATGCATTCCATTTTTAAGGTTACATATGCTGCTTTGGTCAAGTTAGAAAGGATACATACATTATTATCAATTACATTCAGTAACTTATATACATATATATATATTACTACTAGCTTCACAAAGAGAAATCAATTTCAAGCATAAGGAATTTAAACAATCTATAATCCTATCTCAACACAGGAAGGAACAAAAAAAGGGGGTGGGGGTTTAAAAAAAGACTGAGAGGAAAGGTGGTCCTGGCATAGCACTTGCCCATCCAAGACCATTTAAATTCTCCAGAGCAGTCAGGGAGTGGAGAAAAATCAGGAGAAAAAAGATTAAGAATCAGATCATCAGGACAGGCTGCTGGCACCCCATCCAGAAACATCTCCCCCAGGAGAGATGGGGATGAAAGGGAACCACCTCTCCCTTTGTTGAAAGCCAGTCATTCCAAAGGAGGCAAAATGTCCTCACCCTCGGACATCTAGAGGGGGCAAAAGGAGCAGATGGGATTCTCTGAAAATCAGACTCCTGCTCAAACACCTGCAGAGTCCTTGGGCCTTGAGCAGGGGAGAAATATCAGAGCACAGAAATCCAGCTCATAGCATATCATTATCTCATCAAAAGGAAGCAATCCTTGCCTTAAAGACCGCACAGATGTGAGCCAAAAGAAACACAGGGAGCCTGCCCTGTGATTCAAAACAAGTTCAAGTCATGCACTGAAATTCTAGTTCAGCAGCCTCCCATATATCTGGGGCAGTAGAAAAAGTCTCATACAAAAACTGTCATCAAAATCAGTTCCCACAAATTCATTAATAGCCTCAGTCAAGGAGGCAGGGGGATTATCAGCCCCTGGAAAGTCCATGGGGCCGGCAGTCTTGAATCAGTCAAAAGAAAAGTCATAAATCATATATAAACACACCGGAAACTAAGTAGGCATCCCCTAGGAGAAAATACCTCCAATACCTGGATCTTGCATGTGGGCAAGCTGGCAAAATCAGGCATCTATTTTAAAAGACAACTCAGGCCAGATCACTGGGCCAAAGGAGAGCCAAGTGCGTGCGCACTCACATGGAAACCATTGCAGGCACATAGTGCTACACAGAAACTGCAAGCAAATCCTCAGGACTTGGGATCGGCCCCAGCGTAAATAAGAGAGCCTAGGCACAATCAAAAAGGTACCCCAAAATAAAACAAACCAAATCCCCAATGCTGCACTAATTCTATGAAAAATAAAAAGGGAACGAAAAATCAAGACCAAAGTCTCCACCAAATCTTTATGGAAAGAAAAAAAACCAAACGGGACAAAAATCAGGATGCCCGCATTCTCCGCCAAATCTGTAAACGTATTTATAGCAAGAGCAAAATCTGATTCCTGATTGAACCTTTATATTTCCTGATTTTTAACAAAAGACTTAGAATCAATAATTCCACTTAACTAAGTTTTGACTTTAAAATACTAAACTTTATCTTTTACAAAATAGAGGAAGTGAAAAATCAAGTACATGTTTCTGTTACAAGGACAGAGATATTAAATAGAGTGAGAGTAAACATAAAGAACAACTTAATACAGAGAGAGGCAGAGGATAACTTTGCAAAGTGGCATCCAGGGGAAAGGTCTGGAGCTCCTAATATAAGCTGAATATACCATTATATAAGGTATTATGACACATACACATATAATTGACTTAGCCCAGTGATGTCAAAACATACTTTTTTAATCAACAATTCTAAAAGAAAAGGATGTTTATGAAACATGACAGACATCCTGACTTAGTTGGATGTTCTCTTATCAACAATCTTGTCTGACCTAACCTCACAGGATCTGAACGTTCCCTCAGTTAACAGCCATCACACTTAAAGCAGTGGTTTTACACATGGCACTGCAAAATCCTCTATACCACCTGATGGTGCCTTCTGTTTTCAGGGTCCAGCCAGACACCTGGATCCAAAAAAGCTGCCGGTAGTGTCATGGTTTCTGAAAGTCCTCAACTAAGGATATCAGGCTACTCAGATAAGTTGCTGGACACACTGTTGCCACAAAGAAGGTTGTTGACCAGTCATGCTTATGAAAAGACATGGATCAATTCTGAAGAATGGCTCAGATGAAAAGAAGTCACTGTGACAGAGACAGAGATATGAAGTGCTCCATTTTTTAATAAGATGGGCTGGACATGAGTCTCAGTACTAGTACCATGAAGAGACAAGTAACAACTTTCTCAAGTGTTGTGTCGTGGGGGGATTTCACTCATCAACATCTCATTCTTTTATCAAAAGTTTCCTCAGAGCATCCTTGGACAAAGCACAGACAAAAAAACTTGGAGATTAAACCTTCTCAAGGCACTGGTAAGACTTCCATTCAAGTCCCTGCATGAGGCTTCTCCCTACTTGCTGACTCTAAAGACTGTGTGTTCCTGGTAGGAATTACAGTGGCCTGAAGGCTGTCAGAACTGGGAGCATTGTCATCAGACCCTGATCTCTGATTCTTCCATAAGGATACACTGATCCTGAAACCTGATCTCTGCTGCATCCCAATGATAAGCACAACTTTCCACAGCGAGCAAGAGTGGGTACGTAAAGAAGCAGGTCACTGGCCCTTTAAGGGAGCCCACTTCACCAGTGAAGGCCCATCCTGGGGCTATAAAAACCATGATGTGGGACACACGTGCAATGTGAGCTCGACCACTGAGCCACGGCTGACCTATGTTTAGGTCTCCGCTGGCAGGGTACTAAAACTCTGAGAAGAGGAACAGTGAGGCTTCCTGGACCAGGGAACCTGATGAGTGGTGTAACCCACGTTGCTGTCACTTTAAGACATACTCCTCCCTGTTTGTCATTTTGGGGCCAGGTATATGGGCAGAAATGTGTCTCAAAGTACTTTGGATAGGTGGCCCTGGGCTTGTGTTGTAGAAGCCTATAGAGTATCTCTTCAGGGTTCATTTACTGCTCATTCCCTGAGAGGGCCAGCAACTAATGTGACTTTTGTGGGTAGAATGTCCATGGAGGAGACATGTCCAATAGCCACATAGACATCTATCCACTCCTTCAACCATCACTATAGGGTTGACTTTCTGGCATCCCCTGAGGTGTTTTTTGGCCATAGACTTACTGGAGCACCCAAGTCTTAGAAGCACTGGGTCCGGGGTATGTGGGCCTGTTGGTAAGCTATAGGGGAATCTGCCCTCCCTAAGGGAAGCATTGCTTGAGGACTTTCCTGTGGCTGGATTGACCGTCTGTAGAGAGAATGAAAACTATTTTCTTACCTGGAATTTTTTTTCCCTGTAGTTTTGGATGATGGACAGTCTGTCTCACCCTAGTGAGGTTCCAGTCTTTTTCTGTTAGCTTAGGCCAGAGGATGTCCCCTGTTTTTTTCTTGGTTTTTTTGGGGGGTGCGGGTAGTCTTTGACTTATATTATTTGTTCTTATTGTTGTTAATGTGAGTTATGTAGCTTTGACAGCCTTGACCTGGAGGTTCATGATGAACAATGACCCTCATGTAAGAGGAGGCTGTGAGTCTTAGACTCTTTGTTGATTGTGCCTCCTGATATCTGACAGAGTGACATTACCCTATAGTCAGACTGTCCCTCTCTCCAAGAGTGTAGAAAAGTAATTCACAGGTAAGACAAAAAAAATTTTTTCTCCCAGTTAGCTCACTATTATTTTTATTTATATCATGAGTGTCCAAAATGTGGTAGTGGCTTTTCAAATCCAGAGGAAAACATAATGTCTGCCCCATTGTGCTTCCAATCCTAAAAGACAAAAACCAAACAGGTGGTAGAGAAGGGTGAAACATCTCAACTAGGGCTGAAACTTGATCTCAATATTCTCAAAAAACATTGGGATCTCGGAGAGATTTTCCCAGTCGTGAATGAGTCAAGAATCGACTGTTCGACACCATTTCCAATTAAAATTAAAATTCCACCATGCAGGTGAAAAAATGTCCACAGCAGACGTTCTGTGCATGCACAGCCCTTTTTCAAAATGGTGTGGACAGCATCTCCATTTTGGGGAAGAACAGCCATTCTGTGCATGTGCAGCCACCATTTTGTGTGCGCAGACTAACTGCTCTTTTCCAAAAAGATGACTACTTTGCCAGCGCTATTTTTGGAAAAAGGCAGCACATGTGCAGAACAACTGTGGTGGCCATTTTGCACATACAAAGTTCTTTTGTTTGTTTGCTTTTGTTTTTTATAAGATATCTCTAGGGATTTCATACTGATCTGGGCGAGATCTCAGTCCCTGGCATGAAATCTCATAAGATTCTCGTGAGGAGAAAAAAAAAGAATCTCGTTTCAGCCTTAATTGCAACAGAATCACTGGGATGGTGGTTGAATCACCTCTTAGGTAACTATGTAAAGTTATTTTCTCACTTAAAGAACTGCTGTTCTTAAGGTAATGTTTGGAAAAGATGAATTATGGTAATGACAGAAGTACATGTAGGAAGAAGGGCGCAGTGAGGTAGAGATAGTGAGTGCAGAAATCGTGACAGAATAGGAAGGCAGATGCACATCAAATTTGGAGCAGAGTTCGTATGTCTGAAATTATCCACAGATGCAGAATGCTCGGGGTCAGCTTTTAATGTGGCTGCTGTTTTGAAGGGCTGAAAGGGAATTTTGAGCAAAATGATAGAAATGTTCACAAATTTGTCAATGTACTTGTAACATGTTTGTCTTGACATTTTTACACCTACATTTGTACTCTGCTAGTTACACCTTATCAACTTTGTGTATTTTTCTTTTAGGAAATATTTCACATGCAACCTTTTCCAGAGATGCTTGGCGACTGGAGTGAAACATTGTCCATTATCATTTCAGTAAGAAACAAGATGATTTCTTATTGTTGTTACCCTTTCTATAGAGATTTCTGTGTTCAAAGTGCTTATAATCCTTACCTAGTTCACCCTCACAATCATGTGAGGCAGGTAATTATTATTCCCATTGTACTGAGAGTGGGTATCTCTACACGTAACACTTGCCTCTGTTCCAATGGCCTAATTTTGGGGGCAAATGTTATGTTTAACCCCAGAGTGAACTTGCTTTTATAGGGGTTTGCCGCCTGGAACAAATCTTAGGCTCATCATGAGGCAGCCCACAGAGTAGCTGAAAACATGACCTCCAATCAGTGTCTGTTCACTATCACCCAGCGGTGCTTTTCCGAGCCATTTTTCGCCAGGAGGGAATTTTATCCTGCAGCAGAGATCTTTGCCGTATACATTTCACTAGTAGAAAATGTTGCCATGCAGGAGGGAGGTTTTCAATGTCAATTACACCACTGAGGAGCTTTGTTTTGCAGTGCGAAGCTTTGTCATGTCAATTTCACCAGTGGAACTTTCAGGTTTCACCGATTTATGTTGCGCTAAAGTTTTAGTTCTAGAGTCATGCAGAGTATTCCAGGTGGAAGCAGTGACGGGCTCTTTCAGTATGTTAAAGAATCGTCTCTCACGGAGTTCCACAACATAGGCGCAGAAACCGAGAACGCTCCCCCATGTTCCCTCCCCCCCCCCAAGGATAAGGGTAACAGACAGAATGTGCAAGAGGGCACCTCCAGCTGGCCATAGGGGCCGCAAAGCAGATGGTAGGACAGGCGGTCTTTCAGTTTATATGGGACCCAGATCATTTATGGATTTAAAGGTCAAAACCAGCATCTTTAATTGTGCCTGGAAAGCTATAGGCAGCCAGTGCAGTCTTCAGAGCACAAGTGTAATGTGTTTCAAGAGACTCGTCCCCAAAAGGAGTCAAGCCACCACATTCTGGGAAACCAGAAGCTGAAACTTCCAAACAGTCTTCAAGAGCAGCTCCACGTAGAGTGCATTGCAGTAATCTATCCTACATGTGAGGAAAGCATGGATAACAGTGGCCAGATATGAATCAGAAAGAAAACGTTGCAGCCTCCTTACCAGATGGAATATATTCCCCCAGAGAATTCTGAAAACCAATTGGATTCATCAGTCTCCACGGGCGGATGAACCTAACCGGTCCACCACTCTGAAGAGGACATAGGAGGGCTGTGATCGGGGGCTTCAGGAGGTAATGATCTGACCATGACACCGGTGCTGTAACAACACCCCAAATTAATTGGAACCCTTGTCTCCAGGCTGGTGCAAAACATCACATCCAACATGTGTCCTGCCTCATGCTCCAGGCCTGATATTATTTGGGATAGGCCCATAGCTGTCATGGCAACCATGAACTTCTGCTCTACCCAATAAAGGCTGGCCTTGGCATGTATGTTGAAATCACCCAAGACAATAAGTCTTAAAGAAACAGTAACAGCAGCCAGTTCATCAAGTCAGCCAGCTCTCTCTTCAACTGGATTTCCATTGTCTGCTGAATCTGGTACAAACCTTGTACTTCTGGGAGCCTGGTACAAGATAAAAAAACTTGATCGTGTATCAGACAAAAGGGTACTGATAAGGTATCGATACGCTGGATAAAGGAGGCATGTTCAGATGTGGTGAATACTTTCCGCAGTCTACCTGTTAAAATCTATTGGAGAATTGGTTTCCATGTGTGTGACCTGAATCTAAAGTTCAGAACATTTTATCGGGTTTCCTACATTCTTCTAACAATGGTCCTTTTCACACAGACACTCTAACACTAATAAAATGGGTGTTGTATAATAAAATGTAACACCCATTTTATTAGTGTTAGAGTGTCTGTTTGAAAAGGGCCTTAGTTATATTAAGAATGGGAGGAATGGGAGGAAGTAGGAATAAGGACTTTTTACTAGGGCTAAAACTTAGTACTTGGGTTTTACCTGAGGATCGTGTTGTTCGACTCAGTTTTACCAAGTACCAGAATCGGTACGATTCTCAGTAACTTCTCAATTGAGCATTGTTTACCTGATCCTGTGCTGCTGAGGCACCAATCCCTGCCTTCCCATGAAGTCCTGTGAGGAACCCCAGCACTAGGGGTGGGAATATCGGTTCTCCTGAGATCTGATATTGCCAATATTTGGGTGTATCGGCTTAATCCGATAAATCTGATATTTACCTGTACTGGCATACTGGATTTTTAACATTGGCCGCGGTACCGGATTTTTTACATTGCGGTCATTGAAGTCAATAGCCGCAATGTAAAAAATCCGGTACTGCGAGCAATGTTAAAAATCCGGTATGCTGATACCGGTATATCTGGTACCTGGGAGATCTGATACCGGTACATCCAGTACCCGGTATTCTCCCTGGTGTCCCACCCCTACCTCCCAGCATGTGGATGCCCATGGCTAGCAAGCAGGCGCAGTTGCTCTAATGCTGGGAGATCCCGCTGCCATCTTTGTTCTAAGAGCATATGGTAAAATGTAGTCCAGCCCAGCATGGTCCCAGAGAGCCAGTAGCGATGGCAGCAGCTCCACTCCACAGCGGCATACCGGTTCAACTTCCCTCTGCTTCAGCTTCATGAAGGGAATCTGCTTTGACTCCATCCCTCCTCATGGTAAGTTTGCTGCCCCCACCCCATTTCCTGCCCTGCTAGAAATTTCCTGCTACCCCCCCTTCTTGCCCACTGCGTCCCCTCCAATATTTTCATGTTGCCCCCCCTTCCTGTCCACTATGCCTACCTTGTTTGGTTACATAAGGTAGAATACTACATATTTTACCAAGTACCGAGGTTTTTACCAAGTATTACGGAGTGTTCATGACATTATCGAGTAGCTCCTGGAAACTCCATTCCTTTTTTTTTTTATTTAACTCAAGCCCAATCCTCAGATACTCTGAAATACTCATGAATAATTAATGCCCAACTCATTTCATCTCTACATTTAACCCTTTTATATACAGTAAGAAAAGCTAGAAAACCTTTCCTTGTTTGCTTCCTTGTTGCACCCTTGAATTTCAGGTCTTTTCTAGCCTGCATAACTATACCGATAGGGCAAGGCTTATACGTAAAAATTCTGCCTTTAACGGGATGACATATAAAGCATGGATTAAAGTGTGTGTGTGTGTGTGTGTGTGTGATATATATATATATATATAGCTTAATATTTGGTTTTTTCTTTGATGTTTATAAGGGTTTGGTACTAAATGGAAGATCTACTAAGACTATTTTGAATCATTTTGTATGTTTTAATATGTATTGTATTTATGTCCTGGAATAGTTCCTTGATATATTTTCTCTCATGTATTGGTGTTTACTTGTCATGGCCAGTGGCCAGCACAAGGAAGAAAAACAAACTATTGGCAGGGGGGGGGTTTACAAAAAAACACACTCCTATACTGATAAAGAACAAGGTGACCGCAAAAGCACCAAAGGAGCAAAAGTGGAACGACTGAGAAGGAAAGACAGCCTGCTTTTTCTGGAAGGGAGGAAACTTCCATGAGAACAATTGCGGCTCTGTTCTCAGGGAAATTAGTGCACATAGAAATATGCTAGCCTGTCTTTCTCCTGTGAAAACACCCGTGATTGTAAAAGTTACATCGGGGGGACCCACTCATGCGCGAGTGTTCTCATGGGAAAATAGCGGAATAGTGCATTCCCCAATGTGCAAATTCCTATGGAAATAGAGCTGCGATTGCCCTCACAGACGTTTTCCTCCTCTGCCAGGCAACGTGAGAAAGCAGCAAGATTTGAGAGGAATTTTAAAGGCATTCAGGACCAAGTTTTCAAGTGCTCAGCATAAGAAGTTCAAGTCTAGATATTCAGAACAGCTCAGCTCCTATTTAGGTAGAAGAGTAATGGTGAGATTTACAAAAATGCTGTGGACCAAGCAGTTCTTTGTGGGTCCTCTGTGGCCAAGTTTTCAGACGAGCTTAGTGATCTAGGTAAAAGAGAGAAGAAGAACTCCTTTTAAAAATGTTGTTCTAACTTGTGTGCTGAGCAGTTTGAGAATCTTGATTTTATAATCATGCTTTTCCAAAAAATATTTGGTTTCAAACACCCACAAATTTTATTATTTTGGGGGGGGGGAGTCTTTTTATGCTCAAAAAGAAGAGAGAAAATAACACAAACCCATCACTTGACAAATTATCACAATTAATGCATTCAGAAATCCAAAGGCTAGGCTGAAAACCCAAATATAACTATTTCCCTTACAATCCTGTCTCACTAGTTGTTGTTGTAATACACAATGGGATTGATCTGATGTTTTCAGCTTGTGTGCATGGTGCACACCCAGGATCCAATCAACCAAGTGCAGGATATGCACACATACCATGTACTTGGTGTGCACGCATCCTGCACTTGGTGCACACACAGGCTGTTTTGACACAAACGCTTCCTCACCGCTCGGTGTCCAGGTAGGTGTGCGGTGGGGGGGGCAGTCCATGTAAACAGCCGCTGGTAGGTGTGGGGATGAGTGTGCGGTGGGTGTGCACCTGTGTAAATGCCACAGGCAGCAGGTGTTTGTGCATGTGTGCTCCCACTGCACACCCTGCCAACCCACATGGGTGGAGATGGGTGTCGGTAGGTGCAGGTGAGTGTGTGTCCGTGTGTGCAATACATGCACCATGCACATATCCTACATGTACATTGTGTGTGTGCACCATGTTCACACATTGCATGTATTCCTCGTCCTTGGATTGGCCCCCAAGCTTAATACAAATGACGCTGCATTTCCATCTGCCACAGCGGTGGCGGCAGAGGGAGGGGCGAGGGAAGACGTGGCAGCACGAAGGAGCCAGCTGACAGAAAAAGAGCTGGTGTGAACAGGGATCTGTCACGGCTTCCCTCGCACATGTCAGGGCAGGATTTTGCGCCCTGACGTGTGAGAGAAGCTGCAGCAGATCCCCATTTGCACCGGCTCTTTTTCCTGTCAGCCGGCTCCTCCGTGCTGCCGTACCTTCCCTTGCTCCTCCCTCTGTCTCCACCGCCGCCACGGATGGAAATGCAGCGTCATTTGTATTAAGCTTGGGGCCAATCCAAGGACGAGGAATACATGCAATGTGTGAACATGGTGGGTCTTTATACAATTTTACATGCAGGCTTGACTTGATTTTAAAAAAAATCTCCCTGGACTAGATTTTGTACACACATCCATCCCACCACTAAATTATTCACGTGCCTTCAGTTTAGGTCTACTAGTGGTGGCAATACTGGAAAGACATGCTAACAATATGCACTATGGAGGCTAAGAGTATTCTTCACACTGTGTTATTGAAAAATTGATTTGAGCAAGTTTAGAAGTGATATAGTAAAACTCTGGAAAGCTTTACCCCTGGTCTGGCACCCCTCCACTGGATTGTGATCTAAGTGCTTTACAATGTTAAAAATACAATAGAACACCATAACTTAAAACCCATATAAAATCCATTTAAATCACTTTAAAAGGCAGAGCAAAAATATATGAAGAGGAGCCAGCAGTGGATTCTCTCTCTAAGCACCTGGAGAACAACACAGTTATAGGTGCTTTTTTAAGGTTTGGAAGGAGGAATTGAGACTGACGTCTGGAGGAACAGCATTCCACACAGAGATGCATGTCTCCCCCACATCATAACCTGGAAGCCCCTACATCCAGACCTCTTGCACTGAACATGGCTGTGACGGCCTATTTTTAAATTTTATTTATTTATATAAAATTTTTATCCTGCCCCTCCTGCCCACAGGGCAGCCTGGGGCGGCAAACAACAATATAAAAATAAAACAATTTAAAACAATTAAAAATTCACAATGCAGGGAAAAGAAACCCCCCTCCCCCTCACCAAAGGCCTGGCGAAACAGCCAGGTCTTACATAAATGCTGAAACAGGAGAGTGGGGGCCCACCGAGCCTCCTCTTGGAATGAATTCCACAGCACAGGGGCAGCCACCGAAAAAGTTCTAACATCGGTGACCACCCACCTTGCCTGGGAAACCTCCAGAAAGACTCCCACGGATGATCTCAAGGGTCGCATGGGCACATGGGGAGTGAGGCAGTCCCACAGATAAATAGGGCCCAGGCCGTGAAGGGCTTTAAAGGTTAGAGCACCTTGAACCTGGCCTGGTGCTTTATAGGCAGCCAGTGCAGAGCCTGGAGCACTGGTGTCATGTGCTCCCTGCGGCCCGCCCCCGTAAGGAGACGGGCTGTGGAATTCTGCATCAGCTGCAGCTGCCGGACCAGTTTCTCGGGCAGCCCCACGTAGAGTGCGTTGCACTAATCCAGCCTTGAGGTGATGAAGGCATGGATGACAGTGGCAAGGTCAGAGTCTGAGCGATACGGCCAAAGCCACCGGAGAAGATGTAACTGCTGAAATGCACTCCCCACCACAGCTACAACCTGAGATTCCAGGGTGATCCATGAATCGAGGAGCACACCCAGGTTCCGCACTTGACACCATGGGAGGGTGAACGCCCCCCCTCCCAACAAGAGGAGATTCAACCACCCCCAGGTCCCAAGGTCCCCCAAGCCCTTGCCCACCAACAGCACCTGTCTTGTCAGGATTCAATTGCAGATGAAGCCCCCACAGCTGAAAAGCACTGGGAAAATAGGGAGACTGCATGACATGGGTCAATGGAAAAAGAGAGGTAGAGCTGAGTGTCATCAGTATACTGATGACACTGCATGCCCTGAAACCCTCTCGCGATCTCCTCTAATGACTGCATATAGATGTTAAACAAGAGGGGGGACAGAATGGCAACCTGCGGTATACCACATGTGAGGTCCTGGGGAGAAGACATACGCTCCCCCAAGACCACCCAGTGAGTTCTCCCGGCCAGGAACGAACGAAACCAATCCAAGACTGTCCCGTCAATCCCGGCACGGTCCCGCAGGTGAGTCACCAACACCTCATGATCGACTGTGTCAAATGCAGCCGAAAGGTCTACAGGACCAGTAAGGTCTGACGACCCTCGTCCAACGCCAGATGGAGATCGTCAACCAAGACCACCAATGCAGTCTCTGTACCATACCCATGCCGAAAATCAGACTGAAATGGGTCAAGGAAACAGGTGCGGTCCAGATGTTCCTGGAGCTGCCGTGCCACAGCCCATTCAACAACCTTCCCTAAAAAAGGAAGGTTAGATACCGGCCAATAACTGGCAGGAGCATCAGCGTCAAGAGATGGTTTCTTGAGCAGGGGCCTAACCACAGCCTCCTTTAGGCAGTCAGGCCTAGCAATAGATCAAAGTGAAACTCAAGAATGTAATTCTCTTTTGTCAAGAAAGAGCAAACTGATGATGGAGAGTAAGTAATATAGCACCAGCAATGTACCTGGCCCTGAACAATTGTAATAGGTATAACCGGGTTGATGGGTACCTGGGTGCATACTGACAAGATGCAGCCCAAGGAGTCATGTCACACCAAATCTCTCCTTTCCCCAGTGTCTTTATTACTGTAGAATGTCTCTTCTCAGTTATATACAATACTCACAATCCCTTGAGATCCCTGGTCAGGCACCAATGCTCTGACTCGAGTCTAGTCTAATAGAAAGCCCTTCTAGCTTCTGCGCTCCACTAGTCTATCTCCTTCCTTCCTCAGGCACTGGACCAGACAGAGTCCCTCTGGCTCAGGTGCCTCTTCTGGCAGAGAGAGCCTCCTGGCTACGGGCTGGCTCAACCCCTTGGAGGCAGAGCTTTACTCGCCTCTGCCTTAGGTAGAGCTACCCCTAGCTCTTGCCTCCAATCTCNCCCCCCTCCCTCCATAACAGTAAACTGGCTGCTTTTCCCCAAATGGTCACAATGCTGTCGCCAGCATTTTGGAAAAGAGCACACATGCACAGAACAGTTCAGCAGCCGTTTTGCACAGGCAATATATATATATATATATATATATATATATATATTGCCTGTGCAAAACGGCTGCTGAACTGTTCTGTGCATGTGTGCTCTTTTCCAAAATGCTGGCGACAGCATTGTGACCATTTGGGGAAAAGCAGCCAGTTTACTGTTATGGAGGGAGGGGGGGGGAAAGGGAACTGGATGCCTCTCAACCACACACAAGGTACCTCTTGAGCCTCTAGGAATCTCTCTGGGTATAAATGCCCTTCAGGGTAGAGCTTGGACCCTTCCAACTGCTGAGAAGGCAAGGAAGTTAGACCCCGATCATCATCAGGCGTGGGGATTCAAGGGTCCTGTGACTCTTTATTATATGCAGACACCTGCAGACACCCCGGGGAGGATTCTAGGGAGAGGAAGGATGGTGCCTCCAAAATGTGGGGGGAAAGAAAGGGTAGGGGCACCAGGATCCACGTGTTGCAGCAGGGAGGGGCTCTTACAAACCGCGGGAAGGGTAGGGATTGCCAGGCAGGGGGAGGGGAAGGGAAACACTCTCTCAGCTCGCACTCGTTCTCTCACTCACAGACTCAAAGGGAAGGGAGCAAGGAAAACAATAAGGGAAACTCACTACATGCCTCTAGACAAGCAAACTGCAATACCAAACAGGGAACACCACCAAAACGTAGCTTCTCACTGCTGTGGGGCCAGTTCAGACAGGAAAACCTGATCACCAGCGCTGTCTGTAAGGCAGCGTTGGGTTAAGTAGCCCTATCATTAGTGCCCTCAGCTGGAGGCTTGCCAGCGGGCTGAACCCCGCAGGGTCCTAGGTTCCATTCCTGTTCCACTAGGGACGGGTGCAGATACTGGCCTAGGAAAAGCCTCTGGGGATAGGGGCAGCAGATGCCCCTGCTCTGGCATGCTGTTCTGCTGGGATGGGGTCTCACAGGGTTCTGGGGGTGGCATTGGGGCTGCAAGGGGACCAGGAGTTGGCAGCGGACGCAGGGGGACCTGGCGACGGCGGCGGAGCCCCGTGACATTTGCACATAAGCAGTGGCCATTTTCCACATATGAAGAGTGGCTGCCCTTTCCCAAAATGGCAGTGATGCTACCACCATGCACGAGCAGAACAGTATGGTGGCCATTCTTCCATTGCACAGTGATTTATTTATTTTTTAAATTAATAGCTTTCTAACAACTTTTTTTATGATTTTTTTTTTAATGAAAACCCCAAAACGGATGGTTTTAATATTTTTTTTTACTAAATTGCACTAAAACAAAAAATAAGGTAAGTTTTGCACACCCCTACCCTAGACTGAGCCTTGCTCAGGCTCTTTGGGCTGGGCTAACCATGCCCAAGCCCAGCTGTGAGACATCCAGGCGCTATCCTTTACTCAATCCAGCTCCTGAGCCTTAGGATGCATTCACAACTGCAGCAGTGGCAGCAGGGAATGGCAAGGCAAGATGCGGCAGCAGGGAGGAGTCAGCTGACAGGAAAAGAATCCGTGCTAACGGGGATCTGTCACATGTCAGGGCACAAAATCCTGTCCTGGCATGCGCGAGAGAAGTCATGGCAGATCCCCGTTTGCACCGGCTCTTTTCCTGTCAGCCGGCTCCTCCCCACTGCTGCGTCTTCCCTCACCGCTCCCTCTGCCGCCGCCGCCACCACCGCCGCCACAAATGGGAATGCAGCCTTAGATGGCATCTGCAGCCCACACTTGTGCTACCTCCCTTAAAGGGCCAGTAGCCCAAATAGCTTGCTCTCTGCTACAATAAGTCCCTGGGATGGGTTTCCAATTTAGGGCAGGGAAAGGAGGAGAGCCAATGAAGAGGGGAACAGAGGGAGAGACAGGGATACATTCACATGATTGAGAATTTTCACATCCATGTACTTCACTTAGCTACAGAGGAGAAGTGGACCCTGAATGAAAAGGCAGTAGTGAGAGCATCAGCGAGCAGTCTGAGGATAAGAAACAAGGCAAAGACTGTTGGGGGAGAGAGATTTTCAGAAGGGATTTGAACGTTGGTAAGGAGGGAACAGAAATGCTAGATATATTTTCAAGACATTTTTTGGACTTTAGTTTTTAACAAGTGCTCAGTTCCCTTTTGGAAAAAGTTAATGCTAAATGAATATCAGATTGATGAATATCAGTTTTCCAGTATGTGAATTCTACACTAAAATGTCCAAGTTAAACTGAATGCCATTATATGTCCCCAATTATCCAAGTCAAATGCCGACACTGACACACGCACACTCATTTTCCCTTAGGTTTTTTCCTTCTCAGCTTGCACAGCACTTCATTGTTGCTGATGATGTCTCTGCTGCTGAAGCCCTTGACAAGTTGCTCACTCCAACCACCAGGGCCCCTAGCACTGCTGGTCCCCGTGCCATTTTGCTTCCCTTCAGCATTTGAATTTCCTGTTCACTGGAAGAAAACGATGGCAGCTTTTCCTGCTACCCAGAAACTGGAAGATTCTGGCTGTAGCTCTGGGGCTTCTGCAGCAGTAGCTCCAAGAAAAGAGCATGCAGACTGTATGCCCTGTCCTGGGGAGGTTGTTGCTGTCCTAGATTCTAGCTAGGATAGACAGCTGTCTACTTTGCCTATGCCTAACGCTGGCTTTGATGAAGATGCAATAATACGTCAGTTATTTAATCATTAAATATTCAAATCATACAGTTCAAACATTTTCATTTAATTGTCTTTTGTCTGACTTTTCCATCATAGGGGGAGAACATCGATCCAGTTGCCGTAGGGCTTTTTCTGGCATTCTTAAAGCGGTCTAGGGAAATGGGGAAAATCTCAGTGGGAGGAAGAGGATGACTGAGTTGTTGGAAAGAAATTGGACTGAAGAATATAGCATAAACCTAGGCAGAGATTGACATGAGGAAGCTTAATTAGCACAATTTCCACTAGTCAACATAGAATAATCATTTTAAGAGTAGAGCTGAAACTCGCTCTCACAATTCTCATGTTTCTCACTGAGAATCATGGTTCTCAGCTTGTTCTGACAAACGAGAACGAGCCAAGAACCAGCAGTGATTTTGGAAAAGCGCAGCTGTTCTGAGCATGTGCGGTGGCCATTTTGCGCATGTGCAGACAGGCTGCCCTTTTCCAAAATGGCAGTGATGCTGTTGGTGCCATTTTGGGAAAGGGCTGTGCATGCGCAGAAGGACCCCAGTAGTTTGGGTTTTTATAGGAGATACCTTGTGAGATTTTGTACTGCAGCCCACACTTGTGCTACCTCCCTTAAAGGGCCAGTAGCCCGACATATCTCGCGAGAATAAAAATGGGTTCTCGTTCAGCCCTACTTAAGAGTTCTAAGAATTTCTAAAAAATGTGTGGTACTATTCCAGAAGACAACTAGTATAAATGGGAGGAGTGGGTAGCAATAAATTAGCCATGTGTATAACCTCTTATAGTGGATATAGAGAACTTCACTTATTGGTTCATGAAAATGAATCATGTAAGAATTATTCTTTTAGAAAGTAAATATCTGTGTCATTTTTTTTTTCTTTAGCCTTACATCCAGTGTGTGTTTTTCATTTTCCTACTTCGGTGTCTGGAAATGAAATATGGAAGATCAGTTATGAGAAAAGATCCAGTCTTTAGGTTTGTATCAGCACACATGCACATAAATACACACACACCTCCCCCCCCCCCCAAAGTATGTATTTTTGTGCACAGTTTGTTGCGGTTATTGTCTTATATTTATAACCTTGTCTGTCCCAAAAGTTGCTCAGGCAGCTTACAACACTTAAAAAAACAAAAATCTCAAGTAAAATACATACATCTCATTTCTCCTTGTTCCCCAACCATCCAGTCTTGCCGATTCCCACTCCCCCATCTCTCACTTGGAGGAGTCCCCTCCTTCTTTCTCAAGCCTGGCCCTCCCTCTCACTGAAAGGTCATGATTAAACTGAGAAATTTCCTAATTCCCACCTGCTCCCCAATCCCTTGCCCACGCTAGTCTCACCCTAACTATCCCACACAGACCACACCTTGATCTCCACTCCTTGCAGACTCGCCCTGCCACCCAATTTCCATTCTCCCCTCCTACAACACCCCCTACATAAGATACACTACAATAAAATTAGCAATCTGTTGGGTAGGCTACAGTTTGAACAAGGACTGTCATATGAATGCAGTTAGGAGTAGCAACAACATAACATCATGTCTCCTCCAGGGCAGCAAGGTTTTGTGGCTGTGGCCACGCAAATGATGCAGGAACACCAGCCAACTCCTGGCCTGTCCCATTATGTACTTGGAGCAGAGTAGATGACACCAATCCTCAGTCACCAAACTCCTCAAACTAGAACAGAGCCCACAAACAACTAGCCACTTCCCAGTTGTTGACAGTGCCAAAATGTTGCAGTATATATTTTTAATTCTTTTTAAAAAAAACAAAAAACATCAAGAGGAGTGAACATTTTTATAATCTGGATACATGCTTCAAAATTAACTGTCCAAATTCAAACTTTTTTACTTACAATTTTTGAAAGAAAAACAACTTCTAAAGTTAGACATTTGAAATTATTATTCTTTCATTTTTGAACCAGTTCTAAGTAACTTTCTAATTAGATCATTAAAATAATAATAATAATAATAATAATTAATAATAATAATCTGAAGTGGTCTGTGTTGTAAATTTAAAAATTCTGAGGTCAGACCCTCTTGGTGATACATGTTTGGTTCCATGGGGAGTGGGGGGATGGAAGGAGCATTAAGTCAGGAGAAGAAGTTGTCTTCCACCTCAACTCAGACTTTTTTTTTTTTTTTTTTAAAGTAAATTGTGTATTGATAACTGCTAGGTTTGAAAAACCCAGCATTCAAATGTTAGAAAATGATAAAGTTAAGTCTGCAGGCAGGAGCTTTGAGGTTGTGTTATGAAACCCTTCAAATACTTGATGACATTCTGCTTGTTCCACAAAACTCAGGCTCTTTTTACACAGACGCCCCCACACCCCTCGCTCAAGTGTGCAACTGCATGGGCGGGGGGGGGGGAATCCATCTGTCCACCACAATCCCGCACTCCACCCACTTCCATCCATATGCGCCGACCCCCCACGCATGGAGGCATTGGAGGCAACAGAGGTGCCTCTGTGCGAGGAGATGGGTGGGCATCTGTGTGATGGACCACCCTCACGCCGTACACCCGCTGCCACCTCCACCCATCCCCCATGGATTGTGGCTCCTTCCTGGTCCGTTTAAAAAGGGCCACTGCCTTAGGATTGTCAGTGTGATAGAATACTGTGTTCTCCTGTGTTTCAAGCACTTATGTGTATATATAGGGTGATTTCAGACGTGACGGGGCAGCTATTGGCCCTGTCATGGAATCAATTTTTTATTTCCCGCCGGAATCAAAATGGCCCATCAACAGATGAGGTGGCTGATTACGGTGGGGAATCTGGGGAGGGTGCAGGGCTGCACAGCGCAATGTACGGTCGCACAGCCCACGCTCCCCCAGCAGCCCGCCCTCCTGGAGATGGGTGGCTGCAGCGGCCAATCCAGTCGCTGTGCCCGATTCCATTCCGGGGTCTGGGCCATGGCCCAGAATCGGCGGCGGTAACAGATGTTACCATCCGCCGATTCCGGGCCGTGGTTCAAATTTTGCTCACCGCCGGTGGTTCATCATGGTGAACATTTGGCGGCAAGCAACCAGACGTTACAGGACCATTCATCACCACAGGGGATTGTCCGTGGTTGAGCGTGATCTCGTAATGTCTGAAAATACCCATAAAAAAACTATTCCAGGTTTTTTCATAACTATTTTGTGTTGTGTTTGACAAAATTATTGTAATGCACAAACCAAATTAGGGGTGTACCATGTAAGCAGCAGCTTTCCCTGAAGTTCTTTCCGCAGGGTGGCTTATTATCCAGAAATACTGTTGCAAACTCTCAATATCATCAGTAAAACAAGCTCAACGTTTTTTTACTACCAAAGCTCTTTCAGCGCTAAGCTTGTGTCGCTTCAGCTCACTTTTCAGCTGAGCCAGCTTCCCTTTCAACTCTTCCTTTCTTTCATGGGGATCTACTTGTACTTCCAGTTAAACCTTTGGTTTTGTGACAAAGGGTCAGATGCCTTCCTTCAGCAACAGCTGACCACCATGAACATTTTTTTAAGGGCTAAAACTTGCTGGATTCCATCTCTGATGCGTTCAGCCACTGCAATCCTGGTCTGATGGAGACAGGCCCCGATCTGGTCTTCCTTCTGTCAGACCAGGATTGGAGACCTGGCTGGCCCTCACATTAGCAGAGTGTCATCTCATGCATGTATGTTACACACAAAACCTTTTTTCTCAGTACACAGGCATAAGATGTCACTGTGCTACCAGGAGGACCACAATAGGAACCATATCAGTCTTCTGCTGACTGTTCTGATTCTGCAGAGAATCTCCACAGACTGAAAAGACTCCTTCATTCCAGGCCTAGGCTGCTTTTAGACGAGCACCGCCCACTCGCACCTGTAATCATGCACCCTGTAAAAGTGCCGCAGGCAGTGTTTAGACGCGCCATAGACGCACCGTATTTCTGCTTGCGCATTCTTTAAGAGCGCAAATTAAATACCTCAATATATTGCACTCTTAAAGAATGCACGGCCAGAAATATGGTGTGTCTAGGCATGTTTAAACGCTGCCCGTAGCACTTTTACACGGCGCATGCTTACAGGCGCGAGCAGGCGACACTTGTCCAAAAGCAGACCTCTTCTTTTTATTCAGGGTATAATTCCCTTCTGCTGGGAGTAAGGCTCAGCCCATTAATTCCTTCAGGGCCAGTCCACCTTGATCCAGTCTGGCAATGTAATTCTGCCAGGTGCTAACTTTTAAGTGCTTACCTTTGTTAACAGCAAATAATACAAATACATAATATTGCAGGAAACAGCCATTTAGATTTGCCGTACTCATAATGTACTGATTGTGGACTCCAAGGTGCTGAGTTTGACTTCTTTGATCTGTAGAATTTTCCCAAAGAAAAAGATTATTCATCAAAATGCTGAAGAACCAGGAGAAGATGACCAAGATGTTCAAGAAGAGAGGGCAAGAGTTAGACATGCAGTAGCTTCTCCAAATCAGAAAGAGGTAAAATAAAAGTTGGGCTTTTAAAAAAAAAAAAAAAAGTACACTCTCCTACTCTCAGACTCACAACTATCTACTTGGCCCCTTGAGCCTCCTCTACCCCATTTGTAGAATTTGTATTCTATAACCTTCTTAATTACCTCTCAGAATTTTTCTTTTGTAACATTTTATTTATTTATTTTCTAGATTTCTACCCCGCCCCTCCTGAGAACAGCTCAGGAAAGTAATCTCTGATTACTTCACAACATGTGTTAATATGTGCAGTATGAAACGTATATGCAAACTGCCACAGAAATGCTTCTTGTGTTTACTATCCTGTCCACTCATCCCACTCACTCAGGATTCATTCACTCATCTTCCCCACCATGGAGGTGGGGGAAGCCAACTAGCACAGCCTGTGCCAGCTTTCCCCATGGGGTGGGAGTTTGTGTCTTGCAAACTCCCTCACAAAGCACTCATCTCCCCCACGGGAGAAGCTGGCATGGGCTGTGCTCTGTATTGGCTCCCACTGCAGGAGTTGGGAAGATGGGTACTTTCAGACGATACGGGGCCCTTTGGCCCCGTACCGGCACCACCGACTTCGTTCCCCACCGGGGTCACCCCGTAACGGCCCAACAGACGTGCCGGGGGGATCCAGGCGGGGAAAGTGGGAGGGGCCGGGGCCGCGCGGCGCAACGTGTGGCCACACGGCCCCGCCCCCTCCACGCACCCAGCCGCCTGCCCTCCAAGGAGACGGGCGGGCGGCGGGGCCAATGTGGCCGCCGGGTCTGGCTGATCATGCCACGGCCCGGGATCCCGCCGGGGATCCCGGGCCGTGGCATGTGGCCAGACGTTACTTTTCCTTGGCCACGGCCCGGGGTCCATCTGACCACGCTTCCCGGGACCTTCCCCCAGCTAGCCTGGGAAGCGTGGTTCAAATGAACCCCATGTGGGTATTGACCGTGGCCAACATCTGGCGCGCCGCAAACAGACGTACGGGACACGGTGACCACAGGTGGGTATTCACCGTGGTTCACCGTGTCAACGTCACGCCTGAAAATACCCGATGTTGAGTGACTGGGTCCCTGAGCTGCATCCACTCTAGATGTTGAATGGGATAAGTGTGTTAGTCTTCCAAGTCACACCTTATGCTACCCTCTACTTTCCTTGCTGCTGTTTTCCCTTCCATCTTTCTCACATGTGAGAAAGTAATGTAGTGGCCATAGGATTGAGCCAGTGTGCTAGGGCCGGGTTTGTCCTGCACTACAGTCATAGTGTATTTGTTCAAACATGAGTATGGTGATGGGAACACCTGAAGCTAGTAGCGGGAGCCTCTAGTCCTGTCCGGTGGCTAGCTGATACTATTATTATTTATATAGTGCCAGCAATGTGCCTGGCACGGTATGATATATGACACTGTTCATCATGGAAGCCAGAGGGGTTTGGGAGGCAGAAGGCTGCCAAGAAGGCATAAGAAACGTCCTGTACTTTAGAGACCAAACTCTGGCCTTGATACAAGACCTCTAATATAACCACATACTTAGCTCCATTGTTTGTGATAAAAAGACACTAAATAATAGATATATACTCCCAAGAAAACGACTACTGAAATAGCTACTGAAGTAAAACTAGTACTGAAGATGAGTGGCAGCAAAGCAGCCAAAGCGAAATGTACAAAACGAAGGTAGACTCACAGCATGTATGGAATCCGTGTAAACTTGTTAAGGAGAGAAATTCAGAGGCATAAGGCATGCTCCATCCATGGAGGAGAGATTGAAACAGAAACAAATACACAAGAAGTATGAGAAAAATATTTCATCAAGTTATTGGGAATTGTAAAACCCATCAAAAACAATCCTGACAGGTTAAGCTCTATATACTGGGTTAAAGGAGACAGCAGAGATGGCATCACACTGCATTTTAGTGGGTCACCTGATCAGGAATGGGCTGTGAGAAACAGTGCACACAGGGGTTCAGACCCCAAAATGTATTTTGGTATCTATGTGGGAAGAGTAGCAACAGCCTTTGACAGGTACCTGAGAGGTACTGCTCAAGGTACTACAGGTACTACTCAGGAGTATTCACCAGAGTTCCAAGGGCTGGCATGAGGACCCTTGGCAAGTACTTGGGAGTAGTTGCTGAAGGCAGGGGCTGAGGAGGGGGCCAGAGGGAGCCTGGGATGTGGAGGGAATGGGCCAGGGAAGAGGGGGTGGGGGCTTAGTAGGGGCTAAGGGGGTAGAGTATTCATCCTCCAGAGAGACTCCAATGATGCATGGCTTCCTCTGGACTGGGAAAGTTTGAAGGGTGTGTGTGTGGAATCTGGGCATGCTCAGAAGGGCTGAAAGGCCCCTTTTGGGCATGCTCAGACCTTTTCAAGATGGCACTGCAGAATGCCGATGCTGCCAGTGCCACCTTGGAAAGGTGTGAGCATGCTCAGAAGAGTCTATTCGGCCCTTCTGAAAATGCTCAGCTCCCCCTCCAGCAAACTTACCTGGTCTGGAGGAAGCCACCCGTCACTGGAGCCCCTCTGGAGGGTGAGTACTCTATTCCCTCAGCCCTTACTAGGCCCCCACCCACTTAGCACCCCACCCCCGAGCCCCCGCTAGGCCCTCACCCTCCCTTTCCTGGCCACTCCTGGCCTATTCTCTCCCTGGCCAGTGGGAGCCATGGAAGGGGGAACAGGGGCCTAGCACTGGCCTCCGGCCCCCTTCCCTGTACTTGGCCGAGGATTTTCCGAAGTTTCAGGTGCCATTCCTCAAAACTTCAGAACTTGGAAAACCGAGTTGAGTACCACAAAAACTCTGGGTTTTCCAGGGAAAACCAAGGACCGAGTTTCAGCACTAGTAGTTCGAGACAAACACCTTGAATGTACACCATGTTACAGATGGACTCTGGTTAAAAACAGATGTGATGATGACTTGCTTTGCCCTGCTGTGGCCTGGGACCCACCGGTACATCTGTTTACATGCTTCCAGATGTTAGCCTAGGCNCTGGCCTATTCTCTCCCTGGCCAGTGGGAGCCATGGAAGGGGGAACAGGGGCCTAGCACTGGCCTCTGGCCCCCTCCCCTGTACTTGGCCGAGGATTTTCCGAAGTTTCAGGGGCCATTCCTCAAAACTTCAGAACTTGGAAAACCGAGTTGAGTACCACAAAAACTCTGGGTTTTCCAGGGAAAACCGAGGACCGAGTTTCAGCACTAGTAGTTCGAGACAAACACCTTGAATGTACACCATGTTACAGATGGACTCTGGTTAAAAACAGATGTCATGATGACTTGCTTTGCCCTGCTGTGGCCTGGGACCCACCGGTACATCTGTTTACATGCTTCCAGATGTTAGCCTAGGCAACTAGTTCGGACTGTGTTGTCGGAAAATCTCTGAGAATGCAGTATGGGCTAAGGGCCACCCACCTGGGCCACCGTGGGCTAGCACCATACCTGCCTCGAGGCAGGGCCCGGCATGATTGAGCACCATGGCTGTCCATCATGGCAGGGTGGGGGCGGGGCAGGGCCGGACACCTGCATGATTGTTTATCCCCCTTCCCTACCTGGGCCATGCGGACAATGGGACGGCTCTCTGGCCACAGGCATGTTTGTTTTGCTCCCTGGCCATGTCGGCTGCATTTTCTACCCTAGGCTGGAGGAGACAGTGCCACCCACATGTCTGTTTTTACCCAATGTTTGTCAGTAAGAGATCAATCTTTTCATTACAATTTTAACTAATATTTCAAAAATTACATCCCAGTTCTCCACAATCTACGTCCAGCATATTGCTGTTGCGCTCAGCATAACAGTTGAAACGAAAGCACCGTCTTCTCTAAAATGAGAAGTGTTACTTTAAAAGATCTTTTTTTTCCCCCTTCCCTCCATAGAAACCAGTTATCATCATCAGCAACCTGCGCAAGGAATATAAAACAAAAGGTGGCTCCCTGTGTAAGAAGAAAACAAAGAGGAAGAAAGTTGCCACGAAAAATGTGTCCTTTTGCGTCAAAAAAGGTTGGGAACCAAGAGTGTTTTACTATAAATTATTTGAAATGCTTGTCTAATCTGAAAAAATAACCTACATCTCTATTCCACTCGTTTGCTGTGTGCTTCGTCTGAATATCAATGGTATTTTCTACGATTTGGTTCTTTGAATTAGGATAAGCATAGGCCTGGACAGACACTCTCTGTTTTGTTTTTTACCAGTGGTAAGTGTGCTTTGACATACTGCCATCCTTACTGAAATGGATGCATATTTATTCTAGGAGAGGTATTAGGGCTACTGGGACCCAACGGAGCTGGTAAAAGCACAACTATCAATATGATTACTGGAGATACAACACTGACTGCTGGGCAGGTGAGTGAAAGCTGGTGGTTAGATAAAAGTCTTCAGAATAAATAAGTGGAGGCAAAAGATATTGCTCCTATCTAATAAAAAAAATAAAATCAAACTAATATTGTTTGCAATATATACAGTAGAAGAACAAGCTGTGCAAAGTAACACACAAATATATTTCATTAATTTTAACAAACTAATCGAGTATTCATCACATATCGATAAATTTCCATGTTTGCTCTTCTCTAATTTCACTAAGCAGAACAAGGCAATTTTAAAATCTGAATTGATAGATCGCTTTCCTCCAACCATTTAGTACTGGTATGAGTCCCATTCCCCTAAATTAGGCAGAGTTCTACCAACATTACCTGCCTCTAAACCCATGATGCCTCCTACACCTGAAACTCCCTCCCCAAGCATGTGTTTTTCTCCCTCCGTCCCAACCTTCATATCTCTCTAAAAACTTCTCTCTTCTGTCATTCTGCCATTTGCTTGTGCTATATAAATAACCATTTCATTTTATTGTACTAAAAATGTACAGTTCTGAGTTTCTTGCTAACAAGAGGAATGTTGTTGTTTTGTATCTGTTTAATATTTGATTAGATACAAAAGATGACCCCAAGTTAAATACACTGGTTTTTATTTCCCTTGATTCGGGAGGTCTGTAATATTTCATTGGAGTTCAAATTGTGAAAAAGATTAAAAAGTTGTGTTCCTGCTTGAAGGGATTAAATAAGATCACAATTGCTCACTGTTTGTCCAGGTGCTTATGAAGGGGTATGATGCAGCTGCATCTGAACCAGGGGAGAACACAATTGGGTTTCTGGGGTACTGCCCTCAGGAGAATCCACTCTGGCCGAACCTTACTGTGAAAGAACATCTGGAGATTTATGCTGCTGTGAAAGGCCTGAGGAAAGAAGATGCTACTATTATAATCAACCGGTAATTATCAACTTGACCCCCTTTCATATTGCAGGAATATGGGGCAAGGTTCTGAACAGCCTTTTAGCTGCATTTCTCCACTTTGGCTTGACGATAGAACTGTGTTTTGGCAAAGTGGATTCTACGCCACCCCACCCCCTTTCTGTGAAAATGGTCAAAAGTAGGTGGGAAAAATTTGTTTTGTTTTCAATGGGAAATTTGAGTTTCTCCACAAAAATACATGAACAATGGGGAGGGTTGGGGTTTTTTTGCAGGGGGGGTATTTATTTATTTTTATTTAACCATGTTTATTATTTTCTATTTGAGGAAAGGGAGGAAATTTGGGAGAACACAATTTCTCAGATTTTCTTATTTCCAGTTGCTGGAAGGAGGTGAAATGTCCCCTTCCTCTGTGTCACCAAGGAGAGCCTGTAGGAGGTTCTGCCAGGGAAGGGACACTTTCCAGTCCTCCAGGAACTCCACCCCTAAGTTCAAATACTAGATAGTGCTGTCCAGAGTGTGTATAAATGGGTGGTAGGGGTGTGCATGTTTGTTATTACAATAACAATAACAAATTGTCATTTTCATTATTGCAATAACGAAAATGACAACTAAGAATAACGACAACACGAATGAAAATGACAACCAAGAATACCAAAAATGACAACAGAGAATACCGATAACGGTAACGATAACGATATTGATACCAATATCTATATAAAAAACACCAAAAACAATACCAAAAATAAACGAAAGCTATGTTGTAATTATTGCGGTAATTATTAGTGCTGTGGCAGTTGGGTTTTGGAGGGGAAATGTAGAGAGAGGAGGAGGGAGCAGACATCTCAGAGCCTTAACAGGGTTGAACTCTTCAACTGTGGCTGTGTTGGGAGGGGCAAGCAGCTTTGTAGTATATGATGGATGTATTTCTGGCCAATGAGCAGCACAAGCAGGCCCCAGCAGTCTCATGGGACTCTGTGATTGCTCAATGCCTGCTGCCTCCCACAACCAATCAAAGGGGCTCTGGAAGAGGGCACTGCAACCCTTTATAATGAGAGGACCAGGTTTTTTCTCTCCGTTGTTTGAGAGCTCTGTTTGTCAGGTTGCATTTATAGAACTGTGGTGCTTGCACATAAAAAATCCTCCCTAGCCCTCATTGTATTATTTATTTATATATCCACCAATACCTTTCCTTCCTCATACCCTACGTTTTACCTTCTCCCTTTCCCGGCCCTTCTCCCCCCTGTACATTATATAGAGATAGGTAGTATAGATTAGATATAGATAAGATAGATAGATATTATAGACATAGATTGGAATAGTTATATAGATAATTGATTAGATAAGTTTTCTTTTCCCGTCTCCCTTAGATTTAGATAAATATTAGTTATGCCCAGGAATCAATAATGATACTGATACCAAAAATGAAATCTTTGTTTGAAATGGTACTGATCAATAACGATAACAAATATCGATAGCGATAACAAAAATGATACTGATACCGATATCAATACCGATAATGAAAACGATATAAAAATGATACCAAAAACAACAACAATGAAAACGATAATGATAACAATAATGAAAAAGACATTTTCGAAAAACGAAAAGGACATGGAGGTCTGGTGCACACCCCTAGAGAGTATGACCTGCGTTCACATGAAATGTATTTTCTGGGCAGACTCCACTAGGAGCTGCACTGAGATACCAACACCAGGCTCTCCTCTTAGAAGCTAGAGCGTGAGTGTCCTACGGCAATAAGCTGTTCCTGCAGGCTCAAAGGATGGATAGATCCCAGTGCCTCCGTTGTCCTGCCAGCCTCAGGAAAAGATATTTGGTTGTGGAGTAGACCAGATATACATATTACTACTTTTCTTTCAGAATAGCGAAAGCTCTGGAGCTTCAGAAACATTTAAAAAAAGCAACCAAGAGATTATCTGCAGGAATAACCAGAAAGGTGCGTATTGTGTGCATTCGATCACAAGCCAACTTCCCTCTGGATTGGGATTTATACTCAAGCTAATGACCTTTTATGTCCTTAACTGAGGTTTTGTTTCAAACCACTACATCACAGATCTGGTTGGTGAATTTGCCACAGAATTTACCTTAGAGGAATCCGGCCTGCTCATAATGCGAATGAAAGATCGAGCGAGAAAATTTAAAGCTGAGTTTTGTGCTCGTTGTTATGTGGCTGAAATTCCCAATACTTCCCATGGGACAGGGACTGGCATTCTTGTTCTCTTTAAAAGGAGATGCTTCCATTAACTGTAGAACAAAATATTATACAGTATGTTTTTCAAGGAATTGTTTCATCTCTATTAAAATTCTTGTGTGTGTGACTGTCAAAGGTAATTCTACTCCCCTGTGTATTATTTGTGAAAGTGTCTGTGTATTTGGAGATGGGCTAGAGTTTGTAAAAATGGCTCTTATAAATGGGCCATGGTGCAGTGGGAGTGGGTGTGCATATGGCAGCGTGGGCAGTGATGGGAGCAGCTGTGTACATGGGCGCGCACCAATTCTTCCCCCCCCCCCGGCATCCCCCTGCAAGGAGCAATTGCCATTTTGACCAATTGCTCCATGGGTGGAGGTGGGTGGGCATGCATGTTTCTCGGAAGTACACATGCATGCCGATGGCATTCACACAGGTGGCACCCACTCATGCCCATGTAGTGAACCTGCAGTGAACCTGCATGGGCCTGTCTTGTGTAAAAAGGTTCAATGTTTGCACACATTGCCAGAGTGGGAGGAAACAAAATATATTTGTAAAAATCTCTCTCTTAAAAGATTTGTTCTCCAGAAGGTTCCCACATTTCATTTTGTAACCTGGAGATTTCCCCATACACCAAGGGCTTCTTTTTTTAAAGGAAATGAACCAAATTCTGATCTCTTTCACACCTGGCCAACCTCACTGCCTTCAGTGTCCGTTGCCCATCTGCATGCACTGAAAGAACTAGGTCCAAAATGTATTCTCCTTCGTTTTAGTTATGCTTTGCACTCAGTGTGCTGGGTAATCCAAAAATCATGCTTTTTGACGAGCCAACAACTGGAATGGACCCCAAAGGGCAGCGCCGTGTCTGGTGAGTAAAAGCAATGCCAATTCTTAGATCTAAATAGATATGGTAGATAAAAAAAGATTGGGGACAAAATCTAATGAACTAGGTGTCTTTATTATTCAGACTGTACTGTCTACTATATTCATACTCAGACAGAAAAAAGACACATCCTTTGTTTAAAACCATAGATGCTTGGTGTTCAGTACTTTTGAAAATCAGATCCCGTATCTTAGATGACTTGGAACTGAACCTTTATGTGCACAGTTTGGAAGTATTTGTTTAGAAGTTTAGGTTCCTAACTCCATAGTACAAGAAGCATTAGAGGAGAAAGAAAATTAGTTCTCTGGGGACTCGGAGAGCAATAAGTCTATAGCCACTTCTCAATTAACTGGGTTTGGAATTAGAGACTCTGCCTTCTCCCCAATGAGACTACTACAGTATAGCCATAAGCCAATTTTGGCTTCATTTAGAATTCTTAAAGAAGTTCACCTCTCAACTAGTAAGAATCTGCACCAAAGTAAAAAGAAGACGACATTTTAGGATTGATTTTCATTTCATAAGATGTTGCAATTTTTTAACTAGTTGTTATTTTTTCAGAACATGCTTATTTATTCCCTAGTTATTTCAGTTGTTTATTTGGCAGCTGCAACCTTAATGTCCAGATAGGCTAGCCGAAATGAAACCTATTTCTGATAAAGCTGCTACAAAGAAAGCTATTAAAACAGGTCCTTTCTCCTGTCTCAATATTGTACCTGTTCTTCCTGTGAAACAAGCCTTCTCCTGTTTGCAGGAAAGCAATTCGTGCTACATTGAAAAACAAGGAGCAAGGAGCCATCTTGACTACTCATTACATGGAGGAGGCAGAGGCTGTGTGTGACCGAGTGGCCATCATGGTGTCTGGACAGCTCAGGTAGGCTTCATCTTTTTTTTCAGCTGAAACAAATAGCCATTTTTGCACACATCAACAGAAGGAAGCACCATACACGGAAATGGGTTGGAAAGGCTGCTTTGAAAAGACAAAAAAAAAGTTCTTTGTCTAATAAAAAAGTGGGGCAGGGGATATACTGCCCGCTTCCCCCCCAAAACAAAGTGGGGCAGGGGATCTAATTACCATTCTCCCCACAAAACCCAGGCCAAGTGCACTAAGATTATCCCAACCAAATTCTTCTGGTGGTGGTGGGAGTTGCCTAAGGGGACTGCTCTGGGCTCCACCTCCACACACACTGGCATGCTAGCTCCCTCTGCTTCAACTCCATGGGATGCATCCCTAGGTTTTGTGCCCCCTTTCCTGCCTGCCACCACCCCCCAAGAAATATTTGTGCTGCCCTTCACCCTCCTTCCTGCCCACCAAGCCTCCCCTTGTTTGGTCCTATAAGGACAGGGTGACACATAAGGGGACTCAGTTAAATACTTGGTAAAATACTGAGTATTTGTTGGTATTACCAAGTAGCTCCAAGAAACTTGAACCCAATCCTCAACTACTCGGAAATATTTATGAATAATTACTGCCCTACTTGTTTAATTCCTAATAGAAAGATTATCAAATTTATCCGTCACAATTCAGACTGTGTGTACACTCCCCCCCCCAAAAAAATAAATTTAAAAATATATACAGTAGAATGAGAACTGTTTTGTTGGGGTAGTAGATTCTTTCAGTAAGATGATTACAATTGTAGAAATTCCTAGGCAACAGTCTGAAATGAAAGCATGTCATTCATTACACCTCCTGTACTAAAAAAGAAAAATGTTATAAATTAAACAGTCCTTGTCCATTACTAAACATGTCACACAGAAAGCTATCACCACGACTCTAACCTGAGTGGGTGGCTGTCCAGCAGCTTCAGGGGCATCCTGAAGTTATCAGTTTCCTGGACCCCATCAGTCTGGCTTTCATCTTGGGTATAGTACTGAGATGACACTTGTGGCCTTGGTCAATGATCTATGCCAAGAGATAGACTCAACAGAGGAAATTGTACCCTGTTGATCCTGTTAGACCTTTTGGCAGCCTTGGATATTGTTGATAACGAGGGGTTGATGACACAACTGCAGGCCCTGGCAGGTTTGCAGGATGACTCCTGAGTGGTTCCACTCATTCCTGTCAGGAAGGTTTCAGCAGGTGGTGATGGGCAATTGTTCATTGTCCTCCTGCCACCTTGACTGTGGGGGTCCTGCAGAATTCCATCTTGTCTCTAATCCTGTTCAATGTGTATCTAAGGCCACTGAACGAAATCGTGCATAGATTTTGGGTGCACCGCCATCCTGCAGATGACCCCCAAATCTATTTATCTTTTTCATCCAACCCAGGTCCTGCAGTCTCGGTGCTTACTCAGTGCCTGACTGCCACTGGGGACTGGATGCAGGTGAATCAACTGAAGCTGAATCCAGACAAGACTGACATGATGATGGTTGGCTGGCCCTGTGACCTGGGGAGGATTAGGACTCCCATCATTGATGGGGTAGAGCTTCCCCTGGTTATTCAGGTTTGCAGTCTTGGGGTGCTCCTGGATCCTGTGTTGCATCTGGAACATCAGGTCATGTCAGTGGCCAGGAGTGGCTTTCACCAACTCTGTCTGGTGAGGAGGCTGCGTACCGCTCTCTCAGACAAGAACACGGCCAACATCATCCATGTCTATTACCTTGAGGCTAGACTACTGCAACACGCTCATTGTGGGGCTGCCCCTGAAGACAGTTCTGGGGCTACAGCTTGAGTTAGAACGTGACGGCCCACCTCTTGATGGGGGTGGGCTGCCAGGAGCATATGACTCTAGTTTTGACCTATAAAGCCCTAAACAGCCTGGGCCCTACATATCCAATGGACTGCCTTCCTTCTCATGTCCCTCTGCAACTTCAAAAATCAGCTGAAAGCTCCCTCTTGCAATTTCCACCATTGGCCCAAGTCCATATGACCCGGGCCCACAGGGGCATGTTCTCAGTGGTTGCTCCACAGCTGTGGAACTCCCTTCCCTTGGAGGTTTGCCTAAGCCCTAGTTTGAGCGTCTTTTGGAAGCAGCGTAAGACCTATTTATTTGGTGAGGCATGTAACAGGGAGAGAGAGATCACGGGTGCAGGTGTGGTGACATTAGAAGTATTTTATTTTGTATTTTATCTCTTTTTATGACGTTAGTTTCCCTGATCCTTAGGGGACAGGGTGGGAGAAAAATAGAAATAAATAATAAAATAAATATTGTGCTTCTCTTGTTATGTATAGGTGCATTAACACAATTCAGTACCTGAAAAGCAAATTTGGCAAAGGTTACTTGTTGCAAATAAAAGTGAAAAAACCAGATCAAGTTGATCACCTCCATGCAGAGATTCTTCAGATCTTTCCCCATGCAGCTCGTCAGGAGAGGTAACTAAAGTATTTGTCAGGGTTCTGCTAGCGTTTAAAATATATAGTTTCTTTGGCAAACGTAACTCATACATAATTAACACTAATGAAGACTGGTAATTTGAGCAATAAGACTTCTTGGAGGTACGTATGGGTCACATTTCCAGGTTAATGAACAGTGAATAGTTGAGAGAATTCCTAAGCGTTTCCCTGATTGAGACCATTTGAGCCATTTTGACCGCATTTCTTCTTAATGAATACAAGGAAGTTTAACAGAGATTCTGCGACCCAGCAGTGATGTCAGATGCTGCAGGTGTCGACCGATACCCCTCTTAGTACAACAGTCTTTGGATTAGAAGGGTGCCTATTGGCAATGACTCCACCCGAATGCCTCCAGACTTATTCTTAGTGTCCCTAGTGCATCCAGGAAAAGTCTAGATCAGTGGTGGGGAACCTCAGGCCCGGGGGCCAAATGCGGCCTTCAGCAAGTTTTTATGTGGCCCCTTTCCAGTACCTGGATCTGGCCTCTGAATCCAGTCTCTACCCCCAAGCACTGGAAAACTGAGCTCATGATAAGGGAGCAGAGAGGAGGATGTACACACAAGGCTAGGGGGCAGATCCACAGCACAGACCCATGATCTGGGCCCTCCTTTTCTTGAATACACCCATTAAGCACCCCCCGTCCCCAACCTCTATGTGGTCCTTGGAGCTTGTACAAATTCTCAGTGTGGCTCCTGGGACAGAAAAGGTTCCTCACCGCTGGTCTAGTGTATCATTTACCCTACCAACAGGAATGGTAACCTATGCAAATTTCATCTGTTCAGGCAAAGCAATGCTCTACAATACCATTTATACAAGAAAAAACCCATACATTTACTGAAAGTATAACCATTTCCCCATTGCTTCATAGAATTCAACACAAGCCCACACAAACTTTATAAAAAGGAAAAAACAAGAGCAGCAACATGCCCCTCCTGAATGGCACGTGTCCTTTATTATTAAGCATTCAGAAGCTTTCTTATGGTGGCGTGCTTGAGGAGCAGAATTTTTATAGCTTCTCTGCTGTTTCCAGTGTCCATTGAATCTTTAGTCCTTTGTAGCTGAACTGCCTGGATGAACACTAGGAGCCTGGATGAACACTATTTCCAAAACAGAGGCTTGCCTGCTCCGTAGAACAGTCACAGAACCTCTGAGGTTACTCACAGTTCTCCTAGTTAATTGGGTACAATTCCCTAGGGATGGGCGAACAGATCGCGGTTTGGGTTCGGCCGTTCGGTTGAGCAGCGTTTGGTTCGTCCATTTGGTTCGTCCGTTCGGTTCAGCTGCGTTCAGTTCGTCCGTTCGGTTCAGCAGTTCGGTTAGTTCGCCGGGTTCGGGTTCGGGTTCGGCCGTTCAGTTTGGCCGTTCGGGAAATGTTGTTATGGGTGTTTTTGCTGTTTTTTATATGGTTTTTTGTGTTTGTATTGGGTTTTATATGGTTTTCTTTTCTTTTTTATTTGTTTTTTGTTTTTATATGGGTTTTTTTAATCTAATATTATATCTATCTATCTATCTACACTAAATCTAACTGCTATTAACTATTCTAAATGCTATGAACTAAATGGATTATCTAATAAGTACACAGGCCTACTCCTACAAACACTAAAACTAAATCACTAACACTATCTCTATCACTAAGCTAGCTCCTACAACTACTATCCCAAACCTATCTCTCCCTATATCTATATCTATATCTCTCTCTATATGGGATGTGGGGAGGGGAGGGGATCACAAACACAAGGTTTCAGTTTAAGGTTTAAGTTTCATTTCAGTACAAAACTGAAATGAAACTTAAAGCAATCTAATAATCCTACTCAACGCCTGCTGTTCAGGAACAGTGACTAGCTCAGAAGTTGTTGGGAAGGGGGGAGGCAGATAGTTTCATTTCTTGCAAACCTCTCCACCCCTGGTGCCTGGAAGTCTGCTCCTCAGTGACTAGTACTACCCCTCCCTGTCACATTTGACCTTCCAGTGAAACTTTTTTTGTCACCCGAACGCGATCCAAACTGACTGAACTGTTGGGTCATTTCGACATTTGGAATCGAGTTCGGTTCGGCCAGTTCATGTTCAGAAGTTCAGTTCGGTTTGGTTGTCCGAACAGGCCGAGTTCGGGCTGAACTCTGAACTTCCGAACCACGTTCGCCCATCCCTACAATTCCCACATCTGCTTGCAGGCACAGACTGTATCCTGAATGGGGCTGAAAGTTATCCCAGTAGGCTCCTTGCCCAGCCAGGCAATTTGGTCAGAGTAGTTCCTCGGCACAAGTGCTGAGGTGAGCCAAATCCCCACACAGAGGGCCGAGTGCTCCTTAATGCTATGGACTGATGGAATCCCAAAACAGAGGCTCCATGCCCCCCTTTACCTCAGATCCCTAAAACTCTGATTCCCATAGACTGTATTTCAGAGGTACCAGTGCCTCCACAAACTCCTCGTGCACCTGCCTTGAACAGTATTGTTTTGCAAAAATTGGTGGGGTGGACCCAGCCCTTTCCACATACTAATGCAAAGCAAGGAATGTGGCCATGGTCTGCCCTCCTGATTGTTTCTCTCACCATTCAGGACACTAGCCCCACCATGGGGATGCATGGAGGGAGTGTGGTTTGTACGTTCCCCTAAGCAAAAGCAGAGTTTTCGTCATTGGCTCTTATGCAGGCTGAACATGAGCACTGGTACCCCCGGAGCTGCCTCTGGTTTGCCAGATGGCTCCGTGGGTGGGTGATGGGTGTTGTGCGTGAACGCGTACCCCCACCACCACCCGTGCTGCTCACATAGACGAACACCCATCTCCCCACTCACCACTTCAGCATGCACATGGATGCGCCCCCCATCGCACACCCACCTGCACACCCAGCTGGGAGCGGGGGAGGCATCTGTGTAAAAACAGCCTCTGTGTGAAATGACCATATGGCTCCCTGCTAGCAAGAAATATTTGATGGACTCCCACTGACTCACCCAATATAAAAATTAAACTTGACATCCTCCGGAGCTCCTTGCATTATAGGTCCCTATGTTAAACACATGTGGCTATTTCTAGTTTACTCCTAGGTCCCCATGTGATGGAGGGACATGAACTGCCATAGATCTCCCACAGGCCAGAGATCCCACATTTAAAGCTTTATGGAGCCATATTTTACAGTAGTGTTTTTCATATTCATGTAATAATTTCAAGCTTATTCAAGGACCCCATGTGTGGAGGGAAGGGGGGGGACTGTGCAGTTGTGCACAGTTTGCACTATTTATAGATGGGAAATTGGAGTAAAAATCAGAATTGAATTCAATTGATTTGAATCGGTTTGGATTCGGATTCCGTTCTTGTGTCTTCCCCCATTGACTTAAATGGGAAACTGAACCTATTCATTTCAATGGGCCATTCATTCTAAACCACAATCCTAGAATGATGAATAGTCCATTGGAGACAAAAGGCACCAGCAGCCCAAAAGTACCCAGAGCAGCACTGAGAATCAGGGGACCAGGGCAGAAGCCAAGCCAGGCCAGGCCAAGCCAAGCATCCAAATGAAAACCCATTCTCTCAAAGTCCCCCATTGGAGAAAGCACCCCATAATCTGCAACCCCAAGACAAAGGAACCAGCAGCCCAAAAGTACTCAGAACAGTACTACAGCAAACCCAGAAGAAGGGAGGTATAGGGAATGAAAGGGGCAACCAATACCACCATCCATTACCACCCCAGGCCCACACCCAAGCACAAGGCACCCCCTTTCAAAGTCACTCCGAAGTCCTACCTTGATGATCCTGTCCTCCTGCCCAATGTCTAGGTAAGCCTGCACAGAATCCCCAAAGGCCGTTTTTGCACAGATGCACACGCGTACGCACACACACACACTGTGTGTGCGGGGGGGGGGTCCATGCGCACAGCGCAGCGGTGGGTGGGTGGGTGATGGGTATCCACATGGCAACACCACGGATGGTGGGTGTGTGCTCCTGGCGTACACCCATCCCCCACCCATGGAGCCATCCCAAAAAACGGAGGAGGGTTCATGAGTGGAGATGGGTGAAAGTAGGTGTGCACCTCTCGGAAAGGGAGCACACCCATCCACCCACCCACCACATCTGTACAAAAAGGGCCAGTGTCCCAGTGGTGGCCGAGATGTGGCACCAGAACAATATGGCACACGGAGCAAACTCCTTCCTCCACTCAAGCTGCCATTGTGCAACTGGAGAAGGGTGGGGGGGAGAGAGAGACTCTTACTTTTGTCCCAGTCTCTTGCTCTATCCATGTGCCCTGCAGGCTGATTGCCAGCTAGATCTCCGCCTTCCCTTCCCAACCTACCCCACCTTTTTTTTAGTCAGTCAGAGAAAGCTCAGTTTCATTGACTGGCTTTTTTAAAAAAAATGGATAAAGGGCACCCTAAGCCTCTGCCAGTCAATGCAATCAAGATATATTAAGAACCGATCCATGGATTGTATTGCAGATCAGTTCTTGCCCCTGAATCAGATTAATCAAAACCAATCAAACTTGGGTGGTTTGGATTAAACCGATTCCGATTTCTCCATCCCTAGTCTCTGAACAGGAGATGGGGAAGTGTCCTTTTGACTTGCCCTGCCCTCTCCATCCTCTTTCCTACTCTGTGCATTTGCCAATCACAGTTTGGGCCTAAAGGATGACTTTGGGGAACAAACACATATCAGATAAGATACTTTTTTTTTCCTTCCCCCAGGTTCTCCACTTTGCTGGTCTATAATATACCAATGGGTGATGCACTGCCTCTCACTCAGGCTTTCACTAAACTGGAGACAGGTAAGTCGGAGGTAATCAACAAACTATTAGGATCACTGAAAAAGGGGTTTTAGAAGTGGAACATTATTTTCTCCTTTTTTTCCTGTACAGCTAAACAAAGTTTTGACATTGAGGAGTACAGCTTTTCTTTGAACACTTTGGAACAGGTATGGGATTTACAAATTAGATAGAAGGATAAGTGTATTATTGGAGAGACAACTGCCCCATACTCAAACTAATTTCAGAGGAAACAAAAACAAATGAGTGAATTTAAAACGTAAAAACTTCTGCAAGGTTTCTACCCTTACAATATCCATATCCAAAGTTGGTGCAGCTGTCGTCAAAAGGTGGAGTTAAGTTCAGCCACTACACAGTTAGAACTGAAGTAACTCACATTTGCTCTAAAATAGCCATTTTAGATGAGCAGAAAATTTGTTTTGAGAATTTCATGGGTTTTTAAAATAATTTGCCAGCCCATAAATTGATTTCATTAAAAAAAATTTTTTTTTTAATGAATTCTGGGAAGTAACATGAAACATATTTTATTTGCTTGTACATTTCAGGTTTTCTTAGAACTCTGTAGAGAACAGGAGAGAGAAAACTTTGATCTGACTTTGGATGCAACATTTGAATGGAGACAGCTTCAGCAGGAAGATCTTTAAACCTTAAGCTCTGTCATTTATTTTTCAGTACGAAAGTGTAATAATGAATACTGCATAATATCTAGCAAATAGTCAAGTATTAACTACCTCTACAACTTCTCTGCTTTGCATAATTACTTTTACTAAAATAATTACTTTTAAAGGCAAGAGAGTTTGTAAAAATAATTATCGATTTGTTCTCCATACCTTATAGAAAGCACATCGCCCAGTTGAAAAATTATACAGCGTCCTTTAAAGTTGTGTCGCACAACCGATATCAATTTCTGTGTTTTTAAATGAGACGCCTTCATACTGGACACACACACACCCCTGCCCATGTGGCAAACCTCTTGTTTGAATTGGTGCGTAGGGAAGTGCATTCCTGTGATCCACACAGCAGCAACCATTGCAATACATGGAACACTCCTGTTAAATCCGGAGGGTAGCCGCCTCCATGAAGTTGCCCGTGTGACGCTTGTGCCACGCACTTCCCGTGTATGGATGGCCTGTACCCGTCGGACGCATCTGACGCAGATCCTCCCTCCCCACTGCTCGCATTTTAAAAAACACCTTTTGAAACAGTTTTTAGAAATGAATCATTTAAACACTGAGACCATGTCTTTCATAGAGATACTTGTCCCTGTAATGCAGAAAGAGGCAACAAACATAAGTTCCTTGGGGTAAAACTGGCTGCAACTCTTTGTTTAACAGCAGTCTGAGGAAGGGGGCGGGGGGAGACTCCAGTCAGCACAACTAATCCCACTTTCCAAAGAATATTTCCAGAATGGATTCCATAATCCATTTTCCAATCCAACCCCAGGCCCCCTATGGTGGAGTTCTGAGGAAGAGGTGATAGTTCTGGTACCAACTGGGGACCGTATTTATCCTGCTTAGCAACTCCATTCCCCCCCCCCCCGGTGCTCCCCAGTGTTGGGGTAAGCTGTGGGTCGCTTAAATCGGCAGCACCCCAAGCCTCACCTCATAAGGAGGTGCCCGAGTTTCCATGATTACCATCCAATTTTTTTGCATGAGCTCCTGTCTCCTTGGCACTGAACATCCAAGTTGTGTGGTGTTAGGTTTGTTAATAATTGTCACAACTTGAACAGCCCATTAAGTGCACAACCTACACATATGAGGGGCTAGATGACACTACAAGGAAGGCAGAAAACCCCCTGCACTTGAGGCCCAAGCCAATGAGTCCTGCAGGGGGAAATTCCTTCCCGGTCCCCAAATTCAGATGACCAGCTGAACCTGTAGTACCAGTCCAAGAGGGGTGGGTGGACAAACCTTGCATGTCCTAGAGCTTTTCCCACCAATGCCCACATCTCAAATAGCCTTGTTTATGAATAGCAGGCAGGGCGGGCATAACCCCGGCTAGTCCTTTCCAGCCCCCAAGTTACCCAAGCAGGCCTCTGGTCTGTGGTTTCCTCCATGCCCCGGCTCTTCCCTTCTCGCCTTACTTTCTCCTCCTCATCCCTGTCGGAGAAAGGCTTGCCTGCTCCCTGGCCAGACACCCCGGTTGCCTCCTTCCTTTTCAGGTGTGTCAAGGACAAATACACAGTCCAACTGTGTTGGGGGGGCGTTTCCTTGGCTGAAAATACCCCGAGAACCTTTATTCTCTGCATACAACTTATTAATGAGGCACTTTTCACTTGTAATAGTTACATAAATGTTGAAGCCTGGAAATTATATATATTAAATAGATTGCTTCATCCTGATTCTCCTGTGTATCTAAGACATGAATTAAAAATGCATAAATGTTAAAAACCCATTCTTTTCTTGGGTCTTATAAAGATTCCCATGACCACTTTTGTTTGCTGTATTCTGTAGTTATTTTTTATTTTTTTTTGCTTACATTGATTTATGCCTTGGTTACTTAAAATCCTTGCATATTTGTACAGCCCTTTTTATGTTTTAAGGAAAGAAATGCATTAAGTGGAGAGAGAGAGACAGAGAAAAGAAGAAACCATACTTTACAAAAGCAGACTTCAACAAACTTGAAGGATATAGTAAGGAAGGTTTTATGGTTAGTCTTACTACAAGACAAAAAAATGCAAGTGCATATGTATTGGAAGCTCAGCTAAAAGCTATTCCCATGTGCTAGAAACAATCCATCTAAATGGACTGCCCCAAGAGGGATATGTAACTGAATGAATGATAAAAAGAGTGATGAGTAATTATTATTATTTTAGATTTTTACCCAGCCCTTCTCCGCAATGGACTTGAGGCAGCTTACAAACAACACAATATAAAAATACCCAAACCATTACCCATCCACCCTCCAAAATACAACTTACAATATTTTCAACAATTATAAAAGCATAATACAAGTACACAGAATATTAAAACAACAATTTTTGTTCCCCTCCCACCCTTAGGAGTCAAACATAACACACACACACCCATCTCACTGAGGGCATTAAGCCGTAGCCCACCAGACATTCTCCCCTACCCCAACCCCCCCTCTCACTCCGAGGGGTTGGGGCAAACACTTCCCCATTCCCACCCAACCCCCACCTCACCAGGACATCATGGCACAACACTTCCCCCCTACTTCAACCCATTCCACCCCCATGCCCCTGAACCCCACCCTGTCACCAGGGGGAGGCAACAAGAGTCCCCCCCCAATCCCTCCCCGAATAAAATCCCCCCATTCCCTAAACCCATGACACAAGAGTACATCAGACAACACCCCAAACCTCCTGCAAGGCAGCCATATAACCTATTTCCAATCTAAGTTTCTGGTTGTTCAATGAGGAGCTCCGACCACATTGGCCACAAGCGCCCTTAGGGCCCTTCCCTTCAAGTAATGCCTGTAGAAGAAGAGGGCAGGGGTTAGCAATCCTTCTTTTCATACTAGGCCTGGCCCAATTGCACCCCAGCACCAAATCCCAGCAACTACAGCCTCCCTTCCATAATGGAGCGAGAGGTGTTCCACAGGGATCTGTTCTGGATCCAGTGTTGTTTGATATTTTCTTTAATGACTTGGGGGGTGCAGAAGACACCCCATACATTTGTTTTAGGTTTTGTTTACAAAGCCCCCTTTCAGGGGGTTTCAATCGCTGCTGGTGCCATTTTGGAACAGGGCGTGTGTAACAGGGCCCATCCCTCAGGGGCTAAGTGCCCATAGGATCTGCACCCAGAACTGGATCCAGACATGTGGGGTTGAGCTCACACCCCTTGCTTTACTTACAATCTGTGTCAACCACCAGCAGCATATATGCATAGTCCCATACAGAGTCCTTCTAGCCTGGCACCACCTCTGGCATAGGGTTGCCATATATGCAAGTTTTAGAGGACACATGAGAAATTCAGGTTGCAGGGCTGCATTGGAGTCAACCTGTATTTCTCATAAGTGCCCTCTAAAAATGTGCATGTCTGGCAACCTTACTCTGGATAGGCTTCGGATTCAGCCAGGAACACCCCTCTGTCTCCCAGTGTCCAATAGGGATGGGCGAACAGAACCGAGTTCGGAAATTCGGTTCGGTTTGGAAATTTGGTTTGGTTCGGAAGTTTAGTTCGGCCGACCGAACTATTCGAGTTCCGAACAAAGTTCGGAAATTCAAACCCCATTGAACTAAATGGAATATTATCTTTTAGGGATGGGTGAACAAAGCCGAGTTCGGTTCGGTTAAAAAATCGAGTTCAGTTCGGAAGTTTGGTTCGGTCGACCGAACTGGTCGAGTTCGGTCCGAACTTCCGAACCGCGTTCACCCATCCCTAGTGTCCAAGGTCTTTTCCCAAGTTCTTAATCACAGTCAACAGGGACAGGTGACCAAACAACCCCCCTTTGCTGGCTTCACGCACCTTTGTCCTCAAGCAGCTCCAGCAAACAGCAATGCAGCTCCTCCAGAGCGTCTCTGGATCTCCATGTCTCTCCGTTCTCCACTCCTCTGCACCACACAGAGTAGAGCTGCACCCAGCCTCTACTCCTTTGTACGGTTAACAGCCCAACTCCCCACCAGCCAGTCTCACAGCCAGCTTCTCAACAGCCCCTTATTGAGCTTCCAGTTCCCACTCTGGCATTTGCTGCTTGTGCCTACTTGTGCCACGCCCTTGCCCAGCTGCTCTCGTTGGTGGCTTCTTATCTCTGGGCTAGGCACCATCTTGACCCCCTTAAAGGGCCAGCAACTCCACAACATGCTGCCCTGCTACAGTGTACAGGCACAGAATGGCTGTGGCAGCCTTTTTCCACATGCGCAGGGTTTTACTTAATTTTTTATTTTTAACTGTAAACGGAGGAAAGAAACGACAACCCTTTGTTTAGTCATAACATTAGCTATGAACACGAATGAGGCTCGATTCATTTTTGTAATTAATAGAAAACTTTACAGATTAACACTCTCATTAACGACTTGGATGAAGGAACAGAGAATTAGAACGCAACCTCCTTACAATGTGCTTTATCATAATGCAGATTTGTTCACAATGCAGTTTTCATCGTGGACAAACTGGCGCAGGTCTCCACTGGTTCCAGTGCAGCCGTGCAACATATTTTTCATCAGCGTCCTCTTTTAAAGGGGGAATTATGCTAACCCTATCTCAAATGGTTCATTGCAAATGCAATGTATTTGTGATAATAATACACATTGGCAGATGGCAATACCAGTCAGCTGACAATAGGGGGCAGCAGAGAGCAGCAAAGGCTGCCTGAGCTCTAGAGTTGGTTTTTTCCCCTTCTCCAAACAAGCACGTATCTGTACGGCTTCCTGGCACAATGGAGGGGAAGGCCCTCCTGGCTCTTCTCTGGGTTTAGCAGCCATGCCCCAGATGGAACTGGGAACAGCAAGCGTTACTGGAGAAGCTCCCCCAGATCTCAGCAGCAGGATGACAGCAGCAGAGTAAGACTTGCACAGAGGCAACCCCAGGTAGAGAGAGCTTTGTGTGGGTGCGCAGTTTGAATTTGAGTGATTCAAAAGAAGCCCCAGCCCCATACGGTCACCAGATAAACATATCAAAAAGAAGGGGCACAGCAATGCTCTAGAATGGGGGATGGTACCTGGGAACCCCACTCCTAGCTGTCTTTGGCCGCTTTTACACCAGCGACCAGGGAAAGGCGTTCTTCAACATACCACTGGGAAAAGCTACACGGGGTGTGTTTGTTTACACACACCAGAAGTGGTCGCCCGCCATAGGAATCGGCGCGTGTGGCCTCGTACGGCCTCTTTGAAGACGTGTTCTGGAAACCTCAATATTGGGGTTTCCAGAACGTGTCTAAGTAGGCCGTGCGCACCACTGATTCCTATGGAAGGCAGCTACTTCTGCTGCGTGTAAACGTACTCCACTCAACTTTTCCCAGCGGCACGTTGAAGAACACGCTTCCCCGGCCACTCGTGTAAAAGCGGCCTTACAGAGCTGGTATCCAGACACCCCAAGATCAGGGGGCACGCTAGCCTCTATGCCCTTACTACATGGGGAGTTATCAGATCTTGCAGTTTTGTCACAAGTGTCGGATTTTAGGGGGTTCTTAAATTTGATAATTGGCAGACTTGTGGTAAAATTCTGTTGTCTCCATTATGATTATGGAGAAAGGCTAGAACACAGGCAAAACTTTGGGGAAGCAATTATTTAAGATGAAAACAGACCTAACACTCACTTCACTTTAACAGTGCTTTAACATTTCTTAAGCATGTTGCAGGGCTGTATTGGTGCCCTATGCAGCCCTGCAACATGCATAAGAAATGTTAAAGCATTATGTCCGTTTTCACCCTTAACCTTTTAAGCAATATACTTTTTACTACCATAGGAAGCTGAATTTTTCGAGGGAAAAGGAGGAGAGTCTCCTCAAGTATAGAATGTAAGAGGAGAGGGACCTTGATTTATTATCTCAATTCAGTCAAATATAGTCTATATTCAGAGCCCTTGGGGACATACTTTTGTTTCTAGATTGGAGAGGCATCTGGATATGGGAGGGTCACAATACATATCTGGAAGAATCCAGAGGTGGGAGGTTATACTGTACAGCATTTTATAGAACTTGTCTTCATGTCTTTCTGATCAAGTGTGGAGTTAATTGGCTGTAGAACAATTTACACTAGGGCTGATTTTCAAGTGTTGTGAGTTCTGATTTTTTATTAGAACAGGCCAGTTTGTCCATTCTGACCGAAAACTGGAAATCACAATATTTCAGAATCAGATAAAACATATTTTTAAAATGCCATTGCATGTGTAAACTAACCACCACCCTCCCCAAAATGGCGGTGGTAGAGTTGCCACCGTTTGAGGTAAGAGCGGGAGCCATTGTGCATACGCAATGGTTTTTAAAAAATAAAAATAAATAAAAAATCAGTCAGGATTTTGATTGGACCGTTTGTTCCCTTTGGAATTCCAACTGAAGAGGCTACAGCTGTTCTGTTTCCATGGAAATGTTCCACAAAACAGAACAGCACTGGACCCAAATGCAGCCCAGCACTATGTATTTTTCATAAGCGTCCACTTTTAAAGAGGAGTTGTTGCCGGGCTGCATAGGGCACCAATACAGCCCTGCAACATGCATAAGAAATGTTAAAGTGGAGTTAGCCTTATGTCTAGCTAACACCGGGGCTGGGGAACGTTTTCCCTACCAGGAGCCACTTTGAAAATGAATTAGAAAATCTCCAAGGGCTGCTTAGAAGTTGGGGGCAGAGATGCGCTCTGGAAGATGAATGTCCAGAATCGTGGATTTGTGCCCTGTCACCGTGTGCTTTGCCTTCATCTTGACTCCTTTACACCCTGAGCTCAGTCTTTTAGTGCTTGGGTGTAGGAATTGGATCCAGGAACTTAGGGTTGCCACCATACTTCCCCTTTAAAAAAAGACGCTTATGAAAAATACATAGTCCCAAGCTGCATTGGTTCCAGTGCAACCCTGCAACTTGTATTTTCCATAAGGATTCTCTTTTAAAGGGGAGGTATGGCAACCCTACAGGGACTGGAAAGGGGTCAAATAAAAACATGTCATGGGCTGCCTTTGTCCACTGGGCTTGAAGTTCCCCATCCCTGGTTTACACAGTCTAGTGCAACATGGGAACAAGGTACTTTGCCTGGAGTGAGCAAAGTGCCCCATTGCTAAACTTTGTCTGGTATCTGGATATGGCCAGAATAGATTTGGTGGCCTATCTTATCTGATGCCAACAGTATAAAGACCAGCTCCATCAGGGAAAGCTTGGACCCTGAGAAACATAAGACACTTGGGTCCTTGTCCTCCATATGTAGATGAGTTTGGGAGGGGGAGGAGCAAGATGATTCTTTCTCCTCCAGCTCCGTGTCTGTGAGAGTTTCGGTGTTGTGATGGAGCAGTGGTGTAGCTACTGTGGCACAAGGGGTTTGCAACTGATCCTTGGTCCCAGGCCATTATTTTGGGGGGCCCTCAGCAGTTGGCTTGGGCGCTGCAGCCAGGAGCTGGGAGTGCCTCTGGTTGCAGCAGCTTCTAGGAGCCTGGGTGGGAGCAGACCAGAGCTCTAACATGGCTGCACCAGTTGGGGGAGGAAGCAAGAGGCGGAGTAGATGGGACTTGCCACACAGGCCTCCCCGTGCAGCGCCACAATGTGCTTCTCTGCTGCCGTTAATGCTTTGCTCCCCCAGTGGCTCTGCTGCTTGCTGGGCAGCCCCAGGGTCCAGTCCATGTGAGCTTCTCCTCTTGTGGCTCAGCCCAGGGCCATGCTGGTCCATCTCAGTCTAGGCGGGGCAGGCGCTCCGGGTGGGGAAGGGGCAGCACCACGTGAAGGATGCTGCCATGGGCACCAGAGAGAGAAGCAGCTGCTGTGGGGGCCTGCTTATATGTTTTCCCCTGGGTGTGGTAGTGGCTAGTCCGGGGTGTGACTCCAGAGTCACAGCCTGGGTTAGCTGCCACCCACCACACCCAGGGAAAAGTCTGATTGACTGGGCTGTCACGTGTGGTAGACTGTTTCTGGCCCGGTCTAGACTGGGGGTAGGACACGGCTAGAGGAGATATAGATAAGCTAGCCTATGCTAAACCACATATTCTAGTCCAGATAAACTCATGGTGTTTCTACCTGTTAAATTAATAGAGATGAGAGATTGTATTAAAAATTGGGATCAGTTCAAAATCAGACCAATGCAACTTTCAATCCAAGTTTAGATAGCATTAATCTGAATCAGATCGGATTCCGATCAATACAACATAAATCCAGTGTTGGGGGTAGATGGCCTCACAGGGGTTGGGAAAGGGGCAGCTGTTTTCCAGGACCCATGCCCAGCACCCGTCTCCCCCAAGCCCGTGCCTGCCTGCCCTAACTCTTGTTGCAGCAGTGCTAGGGCAGCCAGCCAGCCAGAAGTCCAGGGGAGGCGTGTGGCACCATGCAGGGATTCTGGGAGGCAGAGGTGACTGGGTGGGGAGGAAGGAGGTAATTCACTTACCTTCCCCCCCCCCCCAATAGCCTCCTGAGTCGAAAGGTTCACTACGGTGTCCAGCACCGCCTTCTCAGGGCACAAATACTAAGGAAAAGAAAACTGCATGCACCATATGGCCAACGTCACCGTTCTGCACATGTGTGGCCATTTTGGAAAATGGCAGCTCGTCTGTGCATGCTCAGCTGGCAGCTGGGCATGTGCAACCCGGCTGCCACTTTCCAACATGACGCTGATGCTGCCAGCGCCATTTTGGAAAATGACCAAGCATGTGCAGAATTGCAATGTTGGCCATTTTGAACTGAAAAAGCTATTGCTCCTACTGATCAAATCAATCAAGTTCAAGGTATAATAGTAAAAGAGGCCTTTACACAATATTTCATTTGCCTACACATCAGTATTCTAGTCTATGTTCGGTCCACGCAGCCCCCATGCACCCCCTACTCACGTTCAGCATGTAGATCTTAATAAAGGGGCAGCCCACTGCATGTAGTCATGTGCATGTAGGTATCCTCCACCAGTCCCGACTCACGTGTATCCTAATAAACGGTCAGATGCCACGCTCCACCCTCCCACTCCACCCTCATGACTCTCAATCATGGTGAACCATAGGAAGAAAACTGCGCCACTTGATTCTTCCAGACTATTCTAATAATAATTTGTTACATGCTGCCGCAGCCAATCCTGACTAGGCAGCTGCCCAGTGCGTCAAACCTTTCAAAATATTTGGCGGATGGTTTACGATTATTATGGCAGTTTATGGAAGTCATGGACATCATTGGGTGAGAACACAGCTCAGCCAAGGGTAAAGAGGGCGGTGAACCCAGCAGCCTCCCCACTGGATGGATTCCCAGAACAGAGTCTGGAAGCCACCTGGGATTAGGGCAGAAGCGGGAAGATTAGAAGCTTCATGGGGGAAAGTGCAATGGGGAGAGGTTTGCAATGGAGATGGTGCAAAGCGGACAAAGTTGCCCTGGGGAGGGCAGATCGCACGGGAAGAAAGCCCGGAGGTGGAAGAGTGACCGCTTTTGGTCCTTGGCCCCTGCAGAACTCCCCAGCACCCCTACTCCTGCCATGGCTGGGACACAAGGGGCTTGATCCTCAGGTTCCCATCTCAGTCAGGGGAGTGGGGAGAGGCAGATGGAGCCGCTGTGGTAGAGGTGGAGAGACCTCCTCCGTCCCTCCCTCCCTGTTCCCCACCCCCTCATTCTCTGGGAGAAGCAGACTCGGCAGAATGAGCTACATCCCCCACCCTCAGTCGCCTCCAGTACCTTCACCTCCTTCTGCCACCAGCCCACTATGATGCCTTTCCCTCCCTCCCTCCCTCTGGTGTGTTCCAAGGAATATCCCGTTGCTCCCCTGTGCTCTCCTGGCCACCTGTATACATACTAGAAAAAACCCACATAATTAGATAGCAGTGAACACAGCAATAATGCCCTCCCTCCCGCCCCACTTCCCAGGTACATTAACTTACTACTAACTGAAAGTCGCTCTGGAGAAGGCAATGGTTCTGGAAGACCGAGCTCCTGGAACATGCTGCAAACCTGGATGAGCTCGGATAATTCTTATTTGAATTAGGCGCATGCTGGGCTTTTAAAATGCCATTGAGAGCGAGAGTGGAGAGATGGGGCATGAAGCTGTCGCTGCTTGATGAACTCTAGGCCTTTGGCCCATGATTCTACGGTACTGGCAGATCTGGATGTGAGGAGGCTGCACACAACCTAATAGACAGGCGGCGGATATATGGGTGTGCATTAGCACACACTGGCCCACATAGTAGGCTCGTGATGTCCCTGGACAATGCCGTGAGTGGGGATGCATGGAGAGATGTGGGCCAACATCTGGAAAACACCTAATAGATGAACAGGTGAACACCCACCTAGTGGAGGCTAATGCGGGCGATAGTCTTGTTTATTTTTACCCTATGGTGCGTGTACAAACTGCTTGCGTACGCTACACTTGTGGAGATTTAGGATCTACCCCATTGTCTCCATCTCTTACGTTTGGAGCCAACCTGGCAACTAATTACACCTTCTCTAGATTGATAACCATGCTGATAACCCTGTTGGAAATGTTAACACATTTACAAATCAGTACCTGACCAAAATTTATACTCATATCTTCTAAGTCTGATCCGGTTCATATTGACTTTGGTGGGAGGAGGATCAAGCCCTTCATCATATTCTGATAAATGTCTGTTTTTACTGTTCTCTACTTCACTAGACAAAAGCAAGGCATTTTTCAAGTCTGAATTGCTAGAGTGCAATCTTCCAGTTAATAATAATAATATTTTATTAAGGCGTGACCATAGGTCAAGACCAAGGACGTACAAAAGGAGCTTAGGAACTCTCAAGAGATCCATAATAAAAAACTATAAAGAAAATCACAAACCGTTAAATCGTTAAATCAATAGCCATTGAATCAATCAGTAAATAAATCAATAAATAACATGCATAAAACAATAGAGAGATAGTGGGGAATCTCCCGCAACAGAGTCCACCCCTAGCCCTGCAGGGGACTTTGATTTTGATTTTGATTCCTTTTAATCAAGGTTAATGGCATTCTGGCAAGATTATGTGTAGAGTCGGAATCATTGGCCAGAGTCAAAAAGATTAATAGCTGTTGAGGCGGCCAATGAATTTTATTTTTAAGCACAGAAGGCAAGAATTTCTGTTGCTACACATCCATATATAGACAGGAAAATAATAGATGAAGCAGATCTTCAGTTTGAACCATCTAGCAGCTACACAGTCTGAAGGGATATTGAGTCCCATTCCGTCTCCCAGTCAGCACAGTTGAAGGAACTGTGGGCTGACCTGTCCCCTCCCCCCCCACCCGGAAGTAGCGGGGGTTTTAAAACCCCGGGACCAGCGGCTGAGCTGCAGGCTGCGGCCGCAGGCTCGCGGCCGAAGGGCCGCGGCCAAAGGGCGCGGCACTTTAGGGGGCACTTCAGGGGCAGCAGGGGGGCGGGGGGAATTTGTTTTGGTTGTTGTGTGGGCTTTTGTTGTTGCAGGGTTAGGGTGGTGGGTAGGGGTTGTAGAAAAAGGGGGGTTAAAATAGGGGGGTGGACCCAGGGACTTCCCCCCGGTGAGAGCGGGGGGAGTACTGGGAGGGTTGGGTGGGGAGGGGGGTGGCTTGGTCTCCTAGTGAGAGTAGG
>QEPC01010657.1:5668798-5682987 GCA_003113815.1 Sphenodon punctatus | reverse complement strand
GAGGATTTGGAATTGGGAAGAGACACATTAAAGGAGTGGTCAAAGAGGTAGGAGGAGAACCAGTCAAGGAGAGAGCCACAGAAGTCTAGGGAGCAAAGGTAGTCCAGTAGGAGTGTGTGGTCGACTGTGTCAAAGGCAGCAGAGAGGTCAAGGAGGACAAGAATGGAGTAAAAGTCCTTAGATTTAGCGAGAAGTAGGTCATTGGTGATCTTGGCAAGGACAGTTTCAGTGGAGTGAAGGGGGGAGGGGATTGGGTCGAGAGTGCAGGTGGAGGGGTTGGAGGAAGAGAGCAAAGAGGAGATTTCCTCAAGGGGGGCAGGGGGGAAGAAGGAGAGGAGAGAGGGGGGAGGGGAGGGGTTGGTGAGGGAGCGGGGAGAGGAGATGGGTGGGCAGCAATGTCCTGGCGGATCTTGTCAATCTTTGAGGTGAAGAATGATGTGAGATCCTGAGCAGAAAGGGAAGAGGTTGGAGGGGGGTAGCGGGGCTTGAGAAGGGAGTCAGAGATGGAGAAGAGGCGACCGGGGTCACAAGAGTAGGATTCAACCTGGGAGGCGTAGTAGTGTTGCCTTGCCAGGGAGATAGCAGAAAAGAGGGAGGAGAGGGAGAATTTATAGTGGAGGAAGTCAGGGTGGGAGCGGGATTTGCACCAGAGGCATTCAGCAGCCTGGGTGCAAGAATGGAAGTAGCGGATAGTAGGGGTGAGCCAAGGAAGGGGTGTTGCGGGGCCGAGCATAGTGGGAGGAGAGGGGGGCAAGAGAGTCGAGGGTCGAAGCAAGAGAGGCGTTGAGAGAAGAGATGGCAGTGTCAGGGGAAGAGGAGGAAGCAAAATCTAAAGGGTTAATAGCCTGTAAATCACGGAAGGGGCGTGGATCCGGGGATGAAGATGTGGGTTGATGGGAGAGGTTGAAGGAAGCGAGGTAATGATTGAATATGGGACAAAGGTCAAAGGAGAGGTCAGCAACAGGACAGTTTCTGGAGAAGATGAGGTCGACAGAGTGTGGGTGGGGGAATCAGTCCAGAGACGGAGATCAAAGGAGGAGGCTAGGGAGAGAAAGCAGGAGATAGAGGGCTGGGAAGGTGCGTCAACATGGATGTTGAAGTCACCAAGAATGAGAGTGGAGGTATCATCAGAAAGGAAGAAGGTAAGCCAAGATTCAAAGTCCGGGAGAAAAGAGGAAAGGGGGCCGGGGTGGTGGCAGATGACAGCGACACGAAGGCGAAGGGGGGAGAAATGTATAGCATCAAACAAAGTACAGATGATAGGAAGCCACCAATCAATTTTGTTCAATAAAACATCGCCAGGAATTCCATCACCTCCAGGGGCCTTTCCCGAATTAATTTGTTCTAAGAGCCCTCTAATTTCTGTAGGGTTCACTGAAGGCCACGGTCCTTTAAGGTAGTAAAATTTAAGACTGGTGTGTCAGGCATCTGATTAAAAATCTCCAAAAAATGAGATTGCCAGACAGCTGCCGCTATGTTTGGGTGTATTGAAAAAGAGCGCATTCCATTATTAACCAGATGCCAGAACTTAGATCGATTACGAGAAAGAATCACATCTGCCAGGGTGGACCATAAAGATCTTTGATAAATAAGTTTTTTATGTCTAAGAAGATCTCTATAGACTTTCTTTTGCTCAGCATAACAAAAAATGGCTGACCTGGCTTTGAAAATTCTAACCTGTCTAGCAGCCCCACGTACAGCTTTCTTTGCAGCAAGACATTCCTGATCATACCAGGGAATTTTAGAAAAGGGGATACAATTTTGATTTCTGCCTTTGTCTAGATCTTCAATTAACTTACTTTTGAGAAGTTCAGCCAAGCAGGAAAATTCTTCAGCTATTTCCCCTGGGCTCTTAAGATGAACTACTGTTAAGGCATTCTTAAACAGACCTATTTCATCAGAATCCAGCCATTTATTTGTTAAACTAGCTCTTTTCAAATTCCATTTTACACAAACATAATCATCATTAAAGTTTATATCCGACAGATTAAGGTTGGCATCTCTAGATTTAATATATTCGCATAATGGAGAAAAATAGGAAACAATTGGGTGGTGGTCACTATAACCTACCATGAGAACTCCAAAGCCATCAAAATATTTGAAGAACTTCTCCGGGACACACAAAAAGTATATTACACTGAATCCTGACTTAGCAATAAATGTAAAGTCGCCACATGAGTCTGTAGGGAAGCGACCATTTAGAAATTTCCATCTACCCTTATACAGAAACTTCAAGAGCTGAAGTCCATGGGGATTTATGACCAAGTCTCTAGATATACTGGGGGGATAGAAAAAATTCTCATCCTCAACTATGCCAATAGCTCCAATCTGTTCAGAATTTCCATTACTTATTCTGGCATTAAAATCACCAGCAAGAACAATCGGGGTGTAGCTCTTCCAAAGACTCAATCAGATCCTCAAGTTGTGACCAAAAAGGAATACGGTCAACTATATTATCCAATGGAGGAATGTAAATATTAATGAGGATAATTCATTCACCACTTCCCCAGGCAAACCTAACTGCCAGCGTGTTCTTGGGGGAATTCTCGATCTTAATACCTACCAGATCTAGGGACATTTTAGATAAAATAAGTAGGCCACCAAGGGACACCCATACTTTCCCAATTTAGTAGCAGGAGCATCCCAGACTTGAAAACCAGGGAGCGAATGGGAGTTAAGGTCTAACAACCAGGTTTCTTGCAAGCAAAAAAAATCCTAACTCTCAAACAGATTAAGAATTTCTGCAGAGAGAAGCGTTTTCCATCCAGCTATATTCCAGGAACACAAGGACAGCCTTATTGCATCAGCCTCCCTACCCGGAATGGGATGTTGTCAGATTTTATTAGGTAGTACATTGATCAGAGAAAGACTTCCCTCTGTACAAATAAATAGCATCCCTAGTTTGACCCCTGTCAGCCGACAGGGTTACAGGAACAGCTGTCCCAGGCCTTAAATAATGAGTCAATAATAATTCAAAATTCCCACGAGTCAAAGGAACAGGAGAAATGGGGGTAGGGAAAGATTTGGCATCACCCAGAGAGGCGGAGGCTATAATTAAATCCTCAGTAGCCTGCACATGAACATTTCCTGTCATATCAGAGAATTCTTCTCCTAGTATATCAGGGTGAGTTTGGGGCTGAGACCCCAGTTCGTCCTTATTAAGAAACCTCATATTGGTTAGTTTATTTAGATCGTGACAAGACTGATAGTTATCAGCAGAAGTCACATAATTAAGAGTTGAGCAATTAAGCTTTCCCTGTATATATCTAAATTGTCCTTTAATTAAATCCTGGTCAATAGGGGGCAAAGCACTAAAAGCCTTAATATCTCCCTCCTCATGATCAGCATTGCATTTGGCCAAGCAAAATGCTATCAGTTTCTGTTGGATAGTATTCCTGGGAGAGCTAGACAAATCCCCTGAGAACGGGGGCAGAGATGGAAGGGCATCCATATGATTGCTCTCCAGTAAAGACTTGTTTGAAATTACAGTAGTGTCATGAATGCCCAAACCAGTAATAAGTGGTTCCTGGGTAACCCCAGACGTAATTCTAACTTTAGCCTTGAATTCAATTCATAAAAGACTCTGTTGATGGAGACCCCCTCCCCCCCCACCATCTCAAATCCTTTTGTGCCTGAAATAATTTCTGAAATAATATTTGCGAGTTAAAGTAAACTTTAAGACAAATTACAGAAAACCTCTGAGATAGAAACACAATTCTCTCAATATCACCTGGACCTACATCAAGGGCCAACAAAAAAGATAAATTTCTGTCTACAGCCAGTTTATTACTCCAACAGGGGATTACCCCATTTGACAGAAGACGATCTTTAATCCAGATGGGCTTATCATGAAATACCATGTTTTTAAAGGCCTTCCTTCCTCTGTTTGCCAATAACTCATTTCTACTTGACCCCCCAGGGCCTAAATTATAGTTATTACCATGAGCCAATTACTTTGTCAAACAAATAGGAACAGAGGGGGCCTTCTTACTGGTTTGACAAAAATCTAAAGAATTGAGTTTGGCCATTACATCAGCTATTTGAGACTTGACCTGAATCAAAGAATCACTCATCTCCGAAATCCATGAGAAGAATGAAGAAGCAGTCATTCTTGCGTTTAGCTGACAGAAAACACGTCCAGGGAAAGCAAAGCAAAGAGAAAGTCAGCCCTCTCAGTGAGGGATACACAACATCAGTCCAGCTGGCTGTCAGCTCTCTCCCAGCCCTCAGATCTGAAGCGCTCACCAAGAGCCATAGGCAGATGCCCTGCCTTAAGCTGAGCAGCCGGAAGTTTACCACACGCCCCTGCTTGCTTCACAGTTGCCTTGCATTTAGTTGTTTGGCTCGGTTACAAGTCCCTTTCCTCTAATAGCCCATCGCATGCCCAACTGACATTGAAAGGGCCAATTCTCATGCTCCCCTCGAAGGAAGGAATAAGAGCCAGGGGTTTTGCTGGTGGTGCAGCTGGTTGCCACAGGCAACGGCCATTGTGGAACAAATAAAGGAGCACCCGGCCCAGGTTTCTGAGGCAACCTAAGGGCATAAATGAGGTCTGAGTTATTACAAGCCAAGACTGACAGAGCTGGCTTTAAGGTCAGTGCGAACTCCGAGCCCCAGTTACAGGGCGGTATGACTTGTGTTCACATGAGATGTATCTGCTGGGCAGACCCCAATAGCAGCTGCACTGAGATGCTAACTTCAGCCTCTCCTATGTATGTGAGTCCCCCCAGGCATCGAACTGCCCCTTTAGGCACAGAAGATGATTAGATCTTAGTGCCTCCATTGCGCTGCAAGCCTCCTGTAAATATATTTTATTGAAGAAGAGACCAAATACTGACATTACAACCTTCCTTTCAGAATAGGGACAGCTCGGGAGTAGTGCTGAAACTTGGTACTCGATACTTTTTGGAATATATCAAGGATCATGGTACTCTGTTCTGAATTTCTGAGTTCCAAGGTTCCGAGGATCAAGGTCTGCTCTGCTACTTGGAAAGTTCAGAATTCTCGATCGAGTGATGGATGTGTGCGTGACCAGAGTGACCCAGACCTGACCTTAACTTCTCTGAGCTAGGAAATGAAACTTAGTGCCATATGTGGTAGGCAGTAGGGTAATGGGAGGGGAGAGGTGAGTGATTGACAAGCAAAGGACAGTTTTTGATTGGCTGGCAGGGGCAAAATAAAAGTGGTCGCTGAAGTGCTGCCCAGACGGCAGCAGCCTTCGGGCAGCAGCCGAACGATGTCGGTCAAAGGGCGGAGTCCATTGGTGGCCATTAGCAGACAGATGGGGCAGTGGTGGCCAGAACCCTTGACTGATTGTTAAGATCTAAGAACGGTTAATCCTCAGACAAAGTTAAGCTTTGCAGCAAATAAGCTTTGCAAAGAGCTAGGGGCTATGCTTTGCCCCTGGCTGCTCCACCTGCGGTGCTGTCTGAAAACAGATATAAGCTACCATTCCAGTCCTAAGAACCATCATCAGGGTTCTGGGACTGTCGTTCCAGTCACGGGGGCTGTCATCCCACTGCATCCAGAAGCAGCCACTTCAGTCCCAAGAGCCATCATCGAGGTTCTGGGGCTGTCAATCTAGTCACAGGGGGCTGTCATCCTACTACATCCAGAAGCAGCCACTCCAGTTCTAGGAACCATCATCAACTTCTCAAGCTCCTCTAGTATAGAAGTCACCCACTGCTGCCTGCTGTGAGAGAGCTCCTCTCTCTCTTTGGCACCCCCTCACAGAAACATGCCTTGCTGCTGCTGCCAGCACTGCTGCTCCTGAAAAGCTACCACTTGCCTACCTAGTGCCCACTCCTCTGATGTCGCCCATCGCTGCCTGCTGCCAGAGAGCCCACCCCCCCTCTCTCTCTGGCACCCCCACACAGTTCCATCTAACACTTTCTAGGACTATGAGACAACTCCATACAGGGATGGACATGTGGGTGACGTAGTGAGGATGATCAGAGCCAGCACGAAGAATGAGGGAGCAACCTGCTGCTCGTGCACATTTAGGAGGAAGAATATAACCTTTCTTACAAGGCAGCAACCTACTGCTCCTGCACAGAAGAAGAGAGAGATAGAGATACTTCCCACTGCTAGACTGAGAGAGAGAGACATGCTCCCACCCATGCTGTCACCTGCAGTACATGATCAGACACAGAGACAGAGAAGTCCCCGCTGCTAGAACAAGGTGGGGGGGAGAGAGTTGTATCCTGCTCAAGCTGCCACATGCCAGAACCAGAGAGAGAGCTCATCTGTGCTCATGCTCAACACCCACGTCCAGCAGCAAACCCACCAGAATGAGATGGAAATAATACACAACCTAATTATGTGCCTGCCTGTGTGCCTCCCTGCACCTGCTACCACCTATCGCAATGATTGAATGAAGTGTGTCCAATCATGCACTAATTCTAGGGACATCATTCAGCTCCCATGAGCTGTCATTCCACTGCATCCAGAAGCAGTCACTGCAGTCCCAAGAACCATCGTTAAAGTACTAGGGACATCATTCAACTCCCATGGGCTGCTCTCTCTCTCTCTCTCTGTGACATACCCACACAGACACAAGTCCTGCCCTTCCTGGTGAGCGGAATACTCTACCAATGCTGCTGCTGTCAGGTAGGGATCAGACAAGCTGTATATATAATGAGGTTCTGCCACCTGCCAGAAGCAGCACAGAGGGGTAAAAGATTGGACAGGTCAAAATTGGTTGGTAACAAATATAACTTTTATATTTGGACTGGAATGGTAGCTTATATCTGTTCTCAGACAGCACCGCAGGTGGAGCAGTCAGGGGCTGGGCATGTTTCTTTGTGGGGGTGCCAGAGAGAGAGAGAGAGACTGACTCTGCGGCGGGTGGCATTGGAGGAGCAGACAGTTGGGCAGGTGGCAGCTTGGTAGGAGTGGGGGCAGCAGCAGAAGCAGGGCATGTTTCTGTGAGGGGGTGCCACAGAGAGACCGAGAGAGAGAGACAGACAGACTCTGGCAGGTGAAAATTGGCTAGTAACAAATATAACTTTTATAATAACATTTTAAAACACATTTTAACTATGAACAAAATAAACATTTGCATTATAACAAGGCATAGAAAGATAACTCAGGCTTCTTCAGGCCTGTCCCCAGGAACATGGGGAAAAGGGGACAACGGTGCGTGGGACCGAGGTGTAGGGATGTCATCGACCTCTGCCCCATGTTGCCTCGCAATGTCCAGGGCCCCCAACATGGACTCCTTCCATGCCACCAGGGACTGGCGGAATGTCTCAACCGCGTCCTTTTCAGTATGTATGTACTGTGCGTAAGCCTGAGCCTGCTGCTCCCTGCTCTGCCGGGGGTGCCCTCCTGGAGGTCCCCCATGTTAAACTGGGGGCCACGATGGAGAGGGCATTCTCGGTGGTGGGACCGCGGCTGTGGAACTCCCTTCCGGAGGAAGCTCGCCTGGCCCCAAGCCTTTTAACATTTCGGCGGAACTGTAAGACCTGGCTGTTTGCCCAGGCCTTTGGGAGGGAGGGTGGGGAGGGGGGTGTTTAGTCCCCTACCCATTTGTGTTTGGTTTTTGGTCTAGCCCTGTTAAGTTATATTTATATTTAATATTTAATATTTTAAGCATTTTTTGATTGTTTTGTATTGATTTTATTGTATTTTATGGTTTTTAATGTTGGAAGCCGCCCCGAGCTAGGAGGGACGGGGTAGAAATTTGCAAAATAAATTTGCAAAATAAAATATGGAGCTCCCGGAATCGCTCCCGGATGTCCTCCACATCCCTTGTGTGGACCTTGAAGCCCTTATATATATTTTTGGAAGGCCTCAGCAGCGACCCCCAAAATGTTCTGACTTCGGGGTGTGTCTTCTTCCCGTTGGGCTGGTGAATTGTCTGAGGAGCTGGAGGGGGAAAGACTGAGATGGTGCCTCTTCTCGTGTGATTTCCTCCATTCCTCCGCCCGATGTTCCTCCCTGCTCCTGCTGCTCCTGCCAGCATGAGACGCATTCCTCCTCACCTCAGTGAGGTGGACTGTCTTGACGTGGGCAATCATCCCCAATGTGGTCCCCTGTGTCCCCCTCTTAATCTTTTTTTTTATTTAGTATTTTATTTTTTCAGTTCCAGATAACAACTGCATTGTGAACATTGGTACAGCTTGTTTCTTTTCCATATTATGACCATAGAGACTGTATCCAGAATCTGAAGAACATCACCATAACAAAAATAAAATTAAAATACAAACAAAAATCATTGCAATGCATAGTGTTAATATTTTATCATCCGCGTTGTTGAAGAGACAGGGAGTGACGCATATCCAAGTTCAGATAGCATTAAGGGGAATATTACCACTATTCGGTTCCAAATTTAGGCCCTTTTTCACGATCTGCCAGCAGTTGGACCACACCGCGTAAAATGATTCCAGTTTATCGTGAATATCCACCAAGATTTTCTCCATTGTAATCATATACCACAAGCGTAGTCTGACATCCATTATGGTTGGTGGTGTTGGTGCCTTCCACTTTCTCACTATTGTATATAACATCGCAAGTTGGATCTGCTGACACGTCTGTACTCTCTCTTGAATAAATGGTCCCCTGGGAAAGATTCCCGGGAGACCGATCTTCTGTTGGAATGGGATCATTCACCCCACTATTTCCTCCATCCATTTCCAGATCTCTCTCCACAATGGTAGGAGATCAGAGCACTCACATCAGCAGTGTGCTGCTGTGCCAGTGTACCCATGACCCCGCCAGCATTCATCAGTGTCTATCAAATTTGCTTTTAATAGACCAACCAGTGTTTTATACCAATGGTAACTAATTTAACTTAATCTGGATTTCTCGAACTAAGAGGGAGGAGGAGCTTTTGGCCATTGCTTGCCATGCTTGTTGCATTTCTACTTTTGTTATATGTGTCATGAGTTTGTCCTCCCATTTGCTGATGTATCCTGCATCCGGGATATACATAATTGATTTTATTTCTTTGTATAGTCTCAATAATACTCTGGTGTCATTGGTAGGTTCATACAATAGCATTTCTAAGGGTTTAGCTGGTCTACTAAAATGGGGTTTGTTTTTGTAGCTTGTTAGTCTGGTTATCAACTGAAGATATGTCAAGAAGTTAACCCTCTTTTTAATTTTGTTTTCTATGTCCGTTGGCGCTATAATTGTGGTCTTTTGAAACATATGTTTGACTAACCAAATTTTCCCTTTTTTAAAGCAGTGGTAGTGGTGTTACTAATTCTCTCTTGTCCTCCTGTATTAAGCTAGATAATGATGTGTATGCGGATCTTCCCTGGATTATCTCCGCTTTCAAGGTAAATTTACATTTTTGAAATCTTCCATCTGGGATTGTGTCTTTTCAATTTGGATCCACTGGGGTTCGGAGGAGCCCTTGTACCACATTTTGACCACTCTTAAACAAGAAGCAAAGTAATAACCTTTTATATCAGGTAGATTCATGCCCCCCATCTCACGATGGGTGATTAATATGGATCTCCTCACTCTAGGTCTTTTATTATTCCAGATGAAAGCACCTATTAATTTGTTGACATTGGTGAAAAAATTATTTGGTATTTGGATTGGTAATGCCAATATTAAATATAGAATTTTAGGGAGTAACATCATTTTTATTAGATTAATGCATGCATGAACATGATATTTTATGCCACTCCCTAATCTTGTCTTTACATTCTTGGAATAATGGCAAAAAATTAGTTGAATAAAGTTTATGTGTGTTTTTAGTGATTTGTACCCCTAGGTATTTTAGCTCTTTTTCTACAATTTTTATGGGACATGATCTCAAAATCTCTTCCTGTTGGTGTTTTGTTAAGTTAAATAGCAATGACTGGGATTTTGTGACATTAATTTTGAAACCCGAAACCAGACCAAATTCTTTTATTCTTTCCATTACTTTTGGTAGAGATTTTTGTGGTTTACTGATCGTTATCATGGTATCATCCACACAGAGCGGTATTTTATGTTCTTGTTCTCCTATTTTGATACCCATAATAATCTAATCTAATTTTATTAGCTAAAGGTTCTATTGCCAAGTTAAAAAGTAGGGGTGAAAGTGAGCAGCCCTGCTAGGTACCTCTCCCCAGCTGAAAAGGTTCTGTCAGACTTCCATTGATTATTAAAACTGCTTTTGGACTTTTGTATATTATTTTTACCCATTTTTAAAAGGGCCCTTTGATTCCCATGTTTTTCTATCGTCTTGAATAGAAAGTGATGTATTATCCTATCAAATACTTTGTCTGCATCTAAGGACAACAGCATCGCCGGTGTTTTCTTTATGTTAATCTGGTGTGTAATGTTAACAGTCTTTCTGATATTATCTCTGCCTAGTCTATCAGGGATAAAACCCGTTTGTTCTGACGGGATTATTGTCCTAATGACATAAACCAAGAGATTAGCTAGCACTTTGGTAAATATCTTTAAGTCGACATTTTAACAACGCTGTTGATCTGTAACTTCCACATTCTTGTGGGTCCTTATTTGGTTTTGGACAGAGCATCACGCTAGCTTCGTAAAATGTCTGGCGTAAAGTATCTCGTTTTATTATTGTGATGAATACTTTAGTGAGCATGAGGGCCACTTGTTGACTAAACACTTGGTAAAATTCTGTGACAAAACCATCTGGGCCCGCTGCCTTATTTTTTAACTAATGTTTTGATCACCTCTTCCACTTCTTCTACTTTAGTTTAAGTATTAAAAAAATTACTTTCCTTTACACTTAGTGTAGGTAGTTTCACCCCATCTAAGAATTTCTGTATGTCTTCTTTTGGGGGGTTTCTGTATTATATAATTTTTGATAGAAATCTCTAAAGATGGATTTGACTCCTTTATCTGAATTACATAATTTCTCATCTAGATATCTTATACCGGGAATGTTTTGTCTTTTCCCTTTTCTCTTTGCTTGCCAAGTGAGCACTTTGTCAGTTTTATTAGATTTTTCATAGAAAAATTGTTTAGACACTAATTTGTTTTACCGTTTTATCTACTTCTATAAAGTCTATCATTTTTAAAAGTTCTTTGATTTCTTATTTTAGTTTAGGGTTAGGAGCACGTTTATTTTTTAATTCAACTGTGTTTAGTTTTGTGTATTATTCTTTTAATTGTTCTTTTTCTTTCTTTTTTAGCATACACCTCTATAGAGATGTATTGTCCATGAAGAATAACTTTTAATGTTTCCCATAGTATATGTGGGTTGCTTCCCACTAAATCATTGTCTGATGAATTCTTTTATTTCTTCTTGTATTTTTTGTATATGTACCTGATTCATTAAAGTATTTTTATGTAATCTCCAATGGTATTGTGTTCTTTTTTTATTGCCTGTTCCCCTTAATTACAGTATCACTGCATTATGATCTGAGAACACATTTGTTTTAATATAGCTGTGTATGCAATTGGGTAGTAAATCTTTAGTAATTAAAATATGGTTTATTAACAAATAAGAATTATGGGCTGCTGAGTAAAAAGTGTAATCTTTGGTGATAGGGTTTAATATTTGCCAGCAGTCTACCAGATGGTATTTTTCCATCAAGTCCTTAGGTTTTTTAAGGGAGCTGCCACACATAGATTGTGTTGGGTTGTCAAGTTCATGCAGGGGACATTTAAAGTCTCCTAGTATTATTAGTTTCCCTTGCACATTTTTTTGAATGATTTGTAGGCATTTAGTTATGAAATTCACTGTGTCTAAGTTTGGTGCATATAAGTTCACTATTGTGTATAGTTGTTCCTGAATTTTTTCCTTCACTAATAGAAATCTTCCCTCTGAGTCCTTCATCCGGGATATATATTTAAAATTTAAAATTTAAAATTTGAGAAGCCTATTGTAACCCCCGCTTTTTTCTTATTTGGAACTAAGGAGAAAAAGATTTATCCAAATCTCTTATGGTAAAAATGGAATGCATGTTTTTTAAGCAGATGTGTAAAGCAAATATATTCACTCTATTCCCATATATATGTTGCCATACTCTTCTACGCTTGACAGGGTTTAAACCGTTAACACTGAGAGTTAAAAAATTTATTTCAGCCATTTACCTGTTTGTTTCTCCTTCTAAGACCTATTATATACATACATCTTCAATGCCAGTTTGTACAGCTTAGCAGCATCTCCCCACAGTCTCTCTGTTTGTATAACAGCAGCATTGCAAATGAATAAACCAAAAACAAAATTTAAAATTTAAGAAACATTTCAACAAATTCTTAACTTTGAACAACTTTTTTCCCAGCCCATCGTACTGGGTAGGGAAGGGGAAAGCCATCAGGAACGCCTGTTCCAATGGCAGTTGTCTCCTTGTTGAGCCCTTTGAGGCAATTATTTTATTGCCAATTATTATTTACTTATTTTTTATTTTTAATGATCCAATCGCCCTATTGAGCAAGGTTATTGCTACCGTCTACCTAATGTGACAGTTATTACAGTTTCTTTTGAAGGTTTTCAGAAGTTCTCATTTTAAAATTATTACTAATTTAGCGCCATCTTGTGGTCACTTTTGCTTATTACCTTTGTACTTTAGAGGACATATTCCTTGTATATAAGGTTATGTTAAACAAAATTATACAAATTTTAACATCATTTATCAAAGAACCTTGTGCCTTGAAAACAAAGCATTTACTTGTTTTTACTTTGTGTCTATGATCTCCTGAATATTGGTAGTCACGTGTTTTCTAGAGGGAATTATCCTTCTCATGTGGCAAAGACCTCTCTCAGGGTATTTTCAGACATTATGATCCCACGCTCAACCACACTGAATACCGACATGGTGAGCAAAGGACCGTAACGTCTGATGGGGGGAACAGAAGTTCCCCCCCAGATGTTCACCCCCGTGAATCATGGGGGGGAAATCACATTCACCACACAATCGACGGTCCCGGCAGGACCATCCCCAATCTCGTGGTGAATGCGATTCCCCCCTGTGACCAAGGGGATCGTATCGTCTGGGCGCCTACCATGGCCCGGAATCTGTGGTGGGATTCCAGACCATGGTTGATGCGGGCAGGTGCTGCGGCCGCATTGGCCGCGGCACCCACCCGTCTCCCAAGAGGGCGGGCAGCGAAGGAGTATGGGGGGGGGCATGTGGCCGCACATTGTGCCACGCGGCCCCTCCCCGATTCCACGCCAGGATCCACCGGCATGTCTGTTGGATGTGCCGGTTTCATCCCGGCGGGGATCAAAGGGTGATTCCGTGACGGGGCCAATACAGGCCCCGTCACGTCTGAAAATACCCTCAGAGCTGGTATATGTTTATCTATGTATTTTTTCAAGTCTTCTTCTTGATGAAATACATTGTTCTGGCCCCTGTGGTCAAACACAAACTGAGCAGGAATCCAGATTTGTGCTTTAAGTCCCTCTTTTTCAAATGGTGAGAAGAACTTGTGCCACAGTGCTTCCGCTTTTTTCCCATGCAATGTCAGGAAATAATTGTATTTGTTTGTTTTCATACATTAAGTCTCTGCTTTTATGGGCTTCCCTAAGAATTTTTTCCTTGTCTTGTGATCTTAGGAATTTCATGATGATAGAAGTCTTGGAAGGTCTGTTTCTGTGGCTTTAGCTCTCAGTGCTCTGTGAGCTCTTTCTATTTCGCATGCCCAGAATTGTTCTTTATTAGGGAAGATCTCCCTCCATCCCCTCCTTCTCAGCCCCTCAGGTATCACTCAGCAAGCAAAGATTATTTGGCCTACTTCTATTTTCAAGGTCCTCCAGTTTTTCTTGCATTGAGAAGACAGATTTCTGCAAGTCCTGAACGTTTGTTTCTCTATGTACCTATCTATGCTCCGCCTCCCCCAAGCTACTCTCTAGAACTCCCACTCGTTTACCTATTGAATCCATTTTTTAATCCATTTTGTCCATTGTGGATCCCAATTTTTCTATGGACTGTTTTATTTCTGGTTTAAAGGTGAGCATCTCACCTCTCATTAGCTGTAGAGTTGTCAAGACAGGGTCTGATTGCTCTGGGGACTCGGGCTCTTTTCTTGGCAGGATGTGACTGCCTCTGCCATGTTCTCCTCCTCCTCCATCTCGCTCTCGGAGGCCACTGTCCCTGCTTTGGGGAGGTAAAAGCTTCTAATCATCCCCTTTTTAGGTTTTTCTCGGGCCCTGGTGGGTTCCTGAGCTCCTCTGTCTCATCAGTGCGCTTGGTCAGGTACTTGTTTTCTTTTTTTAGGCAGTTGGTGTTGGAAATGCAAGGACTGTGAGATCATTGCATCCATTTGCA
>QEPC01010657.1:5645443-5661433 GCA_003113815.1 Sphenodon punctatus | reverse complement strand
CTGCTATAGTCATCCACTCAGTCCGTCGCTTTGACCACATGCACCCTCTTCTCGCTTCACTGGCTCCCCCTTCCACAACGCATCCTTCACAAACTCCTGGTGTTCACGTACAAATCCCTTCACAACCTGACTCCCTCTTACCTCTCAGCCCTAGTGTCCTTACACACTCCTGAACGCACTCTTCACTCCTCCTCTGATCCCTCCCTTGCTCTCCTTCATCTCCCCTGCTCCCATAACCGCCTTTGTCCCTTCTCCCTTGCTGCCCCCATGCCTGGAACTCCCTCCCTCCCCACAGCTGCCTTGCCCCCTCCCTCTGCACCTTCAAATCCCTCCTCAAAGCCCACCTCTTTCTTTCTGCCTTTCCCGATGCCTGCTAGAACTTGCCTTCAATATTTACTGTCTGCCCTCCCCGCAGACTGCTGCCTAATTGCAACCAAGCCAAGCACATGCACCTGAGATTTCGCATCTGCTGAATGTTGTTTATCCCATGTCTCTCCCTATGTCCCCTCTCCTTGTCTCCCCCCTCCGTGTCTATTAGATTGTAAGCTGTAGGCAGGGACCGCATCTATCTTATTGTTCTGTAAAGCCCCAGGTACATAGCTAGCGCTATACAAATGCTTATAATAAAATAATAATAATAATTAATAATAATAATAATAATTAATAATCCATCTGAACAGAACATTTTTGTTATCCCGGGATTAGAGTCTTTGGGATAAATATCAATCCCATGGTACTTTTTGTCCATGTGCAGCGCACTGATTTCTGGGATTGAAGAAAATCTGCTCTTCTTCATTTTTCTGATTTCCAAGTTGAAGAAAATGGAAACGCATCCCTTTGTTCGGTAGGTATTTAAATTATCCCAGGATAATAATCACTGTTGACAGCGTTTAGATGGACATCACATCCTGAGATTAACGCTGTTATCCCGGAATAAGTGACCATCTGAAAATACCCATCCTTAGAACCCACAGGCTGCTTCAGACCAGAACAAATCCAAATCATAGCCAGACAAAGATGATAGTCAGAGGGAGACTTCTCTGGCTGCTGGTAAAAGTGAGCCAATTGTGTCGGTCCAGCCTGCCCCCTCAGAAAGAATCCCCTCCAATTTTGCCACTGCTTATTCAAATTCAAGTCAAGTTTATTTATTGCGGCCATAGGCCTTAGCAATAACCACATCATACCATACATAAATATAAAACAAATAAAGCAAACTAGTCAACAATTGACAGTGCACCGCATACTCCAAAATACAATATGTGTAGTACCAATTAGAGTACCAGAATTTATCAGAATAACCCTGGTAGGTAACTGCTCATAGTGAGTTCTGCTATCCTACAGCTAATCAAGTGTGTTTCCAGAGAGTGGCCAGACATAGTATAAGTTAACAGCCGCATAACCTAGCGGGGCGTTACACCGGAAAAGAACTTACGGCCATAGTTGTCTTACAAGACGTCCTGTATAGGTCCCCCGGGGATTCCATAAATAAGGACTGCCCCCCCAGGATACACACAGGGTCTGTGCAATGGGCTATTTCCAAGCCATCATGGACCTAGGTCCGGCCTCCTAGCTCTTATTTGCATCGCGGCTTTACAAAAATAGGCTACCGCCACAGTTAAACTGGAGGTAAAGGGGCTAAATATTTTTGATCTAAGACCATCGAAATGCACTGTTTTGAGATCAGCCATAACACTTCCCAGATACCTTAGCCTTGGGCCAGTATAGGCAGCACATCTTAGCAATATATGATGTTCAGTGTCAATTTCACTCATTTTACAAAGGTCACACAGTCAGAGTTTCCGAGGGACATTGTTATAACGACCCTCTACAACAGCAGAAGGGAATCGGTTTAACCTTATTCTAGTAAATGCACTTCTTTGTTCGTGATCGGGCCATTCGTACAGGTAAAAAGGGCATAAGTATTGAAAATCATGCAAGATGTAATGAGGGGCAATCTTTTGGGAAGCCACCCGTGCCGCTTCTACCTGAAGGGTTTGATCCATTACTCTTTTCCTTAATAGTATTTGAGTTTGCTTTTGGCTCAAAGACAACAAAACAGGTACCGAGAAGCCCAACTTCTGGACCTCCACTTCTATAGCTTGAGACCAAGTGTCCAAAAGACCATTCTGCCTAGCTATATTTAATAAAGTATTTGACTTGATGGGGAATAGGACAACCTTAAGCCAATAATTAATCATTCGTATCAAAGCCATCGTGGCTACCGGTTGGGAATGCGATTCAGCTCTTAATAGAACCTGCGGTGTCCCTCGCAGAACCCCCAGAATGGAGCAAAGGAACAGATTTTGAATGCTTTCTAGCTTATTAAGAAAAAGTAAGCCCCATAACGGGAATGAATATAATATCTGGATTAACGCTTTAGCTCTGAATAAACGAAGAGCAGGGAGCACCAACTTCCCTCCAGAGCCAAAGAAGAATCTAGTTATTGCCACTAAGGTTCTCTTCATTGTGGCCTTCGCTGACTCAAAATGAATGTTCCAATTATAGGCTGAGGAAAAGAGAACTCCCAGATATTTGAATGAATTTACTTGTTCAAGGGCTTTCCTTTCCATATTCCATGAGTATTGCTTACGGACTGTTCTCGCTGCTACAATCAAAACTTTAGTTTTTGAGTAGTTAATGGTAAGCAATTCAGATCGGCAAAAGGCTCCATAATGTTGAAGGGCACGTCTCAATTCTACAGGGGGTTGTGATAAAATGATCATGTCATCGGCATAGAGCATTAATGATATGCGTCTAGAGCCTATAGCCAGAGCATGTGTGTCAAAGACTCGCATCTAGTCCACTATGTCATTCAGGTATATATTAAACAGCGCTGGTGCTAATAGGCATCCTTGCCTGACCCCCCGAAAGATAGGAACTTGACTTGTAAGAGAACCGTTAGAAGAGTATCTAACTTGCAGACTGTTGTTATTATGTAACCTGATCAGCAAAAAGATCAGACAAGGGTCCATCGACGTTTTACTGAGTTTGGCCCAAAGGCGCTCCCTTGAGATGGAATCAAAGGCCTAAATCTACAAAGCAAAGAAATAACTTACCACGATGTGAGGTATACTTCTGAAGAAGTGCCGACAATACCAGGATATGATCAGTTGTGAAACAGCCCTCACGGAATCCAGCCTGCTCTGGCTCAATCATGTTATTACTATCTAACCAGTCCCTTACTTTATTGAGCAGAAATCTAGCATATAATTTCCCAATAATGCTTAACAGACTTATTGGGCTGAAATTGCTCGGAAGCGCCGGGTCCCCTTTCTTAAAGATGGGCACAATAATACTGTGCAACCAGGTATTGGGGATTTCTCCCGAGTTGTTAATTATAGAAAAGATGGGCACTAAAAAATTTGCCCACCATTGAGGATGGCATTTTAGAGCTTCTGGGGGAATCATATCAGGGCCTGGGGCCTTCCCGGGTTAATTGAAGCAATTAAGTCTATAATCTCCTCTGGAGTGACTGGTGGTCAGTACTCAAGTTGGTCATTAAGCGATATTTGTACCGTAAGAGGTACAGTTTGAGGGCTGGCAAACAGAGACTGATAAAACTTCTCCCACTGAGATGGATGAATGGAAGTAAAAGAGGGCTGCTTAGTCCTGTAAGAAAGTTGGCGGCACAAACCCCAGAACTTCTTAGTATCGTGCGCTAAAGCTGCCTTTAGAAGGAGAGCCCATTGATTTTGCTGGAAAGTAGGCATGGGCGAACAGATCGCGGTTCGTGTTCGGCCGTTCGGTTCGGCCGCGATCGGTTCGTGTGTTCGTGTTCGGCCGTTCAGTTCGTCCGCGTTCGGTTCGTGTGTTCGTGTTCGGTCGTACCTCGCGTTCGCGTTCGCCCGTTCGGTTCGGCCGTTCGTGTTCGGCCGTTCGTGTTCGGTTGTTCGGGCAGGTCGTACGTTCGTGTTCGGCCGTTCGGTTCGTTCGCCATCGGGTTGTGCGTTCGTGTTCGGTGTTCGGGTGGTTCGCGCGTTCGCGTTCGGCCGGAAATGTCGCGGGAAGCCGTAAAATCGGCGTCGCGCCGGAAATTCGTGTGCGTGTGCGTGAGTGAGGCGAGAGGGTGTGTGTTTGTTTCGGTGGCTGCTTGTGTAGTGTGTTTTGGTGATTGTTTTGGCTGTGCTGTGTGTTTGGGTGGGTTGGTGTGTGTTGTTGTTGCCTGTGGGTTGGACTGTGGTGTGTGGCTGTGTGAAATTTAAAAAAAAACAAAAAATGAAGCGGTCTCAGGGCCGAATCTGCCGGGTGTGGCCACGCCCGACGGCAGAGGAGTTGTTGGCTGCGGAGGAGGAGGCGGCTGCCGCTGCCGCTGCCCCTGCCGCTGCTGCCGCTGCCCCTGCCCCTGCCGCTGCCGCTGCTGCCGCTGCCACTGCCGCTGCCACTGCCGCTGCCCCTGCTGCTGCCCCTGCTGCTGCCGCTGCCCCTGCCGCTGTCGCTGTGCCTTCCGTCTCGGACGAGGCGGGGGGCTCGTCAACAATGATTCCTGCCAGGTTTGTAAACCTTTCTTTTACTTTTAAGGCAAGAAAGGCTGTATTAGTTTTTTAGTTAGAGTGTGCCAGCCAGCCAGGGGCGGGAGTTAGAGTGTGCCAGCCAGGGGCGGGAGTTAGAGTGTGCCAGCCAGGGGCGGGAGTTAGAGTGTGCCAGCCAGGGGCGGGAGTTAGAGTGTGCCAGCCAGGGGCGGGAGTTAGAGTGTGCCAGCCAGGGGCGGGAGTTAGAGTGTGCCAGCCAGGGGCGGGATTTAGAGTGTGCCAGCCAGGGGCGGGAGTTAGAGTGTGCCAGCCAGGGGCGGGAGTTAGAGTGTGCCAGCCAGGGGCGGGATGGCAGGATTTGCACGTGCCAGCAAGGGGTGGTTTTTCAGTTGCTCTAGCATCTAGCAGCAGCATCCCCTAGCAGCCCTGGGATGGCAGGATTTGCACGTGCTTTATGTTATTTTTAGTTGCCGTCCCTAGCACCCAGAAGGAGGGAGGATTAGAGGCATCATCATTAAATGCGTGATATTAACTTGGTTTTTTATGTATTCCCATTTCAGAGAGGAATTGGACTCCTCTGCTCCCGAGGCCAGCCCTGCTTCCACCAGCCCCCGGAGGCAGAGGAGGACAAGTCGCCGCAGGACATCGAGGCGGAGGTCACCATCTTCGCCTCCCCAGCGCCAGTCCTCGGACGTCTGGCGCTTTTTCTCGAAGGACGACCGAATCGCCACATGCAAGGTATGTCGTGTGGGGCTTCACTGCAGGCTTCATTGCAACATACTCTCTAGATCGCAACAAGTTTCTGCAAAGTGGTCGAGCCTTGCCCAGTGGTGACTCACTAGGCCGCCCAGTAGCACCCATTGGATTGCTCGTGCACAGAGCCCGTGGAACAGTGAGTGAGTGAGCTGAAAAGAGGCATATTGGTAGGAGCAGCAGCAGCAGCACCCATTGGATGGAGGATTACCCTCTGACCTGTTAGGAATGAAAGTCCCCTGCAAGGACAGATTGGATGGCCACCCAGTCCACCCACTCGTGGAGACAGAATGCAGGCAGGGCTTGACAGAGACAGACCATTTAGACAGACCATAAAGACAGATCTTTAGATTGTAAGCTCTCTGGGGCAGGGACCGTGTCTATCTTAGTTTTTTGTAAAGCACCAGGTACATCGCTGGTGCTATATAAATGCTAATAATAATAATAATAATAATAATGCTAATGTTCCTTTCTTTTTCTGCTCTTTCTAGATCTGCAGTAAAGTCTTCCGGCGGCAGAGGGAGGGCACAACATCGGGGCTGCTCACGCACATTGAGGGCACCCACAAGATCCGGGTGAGGCGGGCAGGCGAGGTGGAAGATGAGGACTCTGCCGGTGCCACTGCAGCTGCTGCACCTGCCGTGGAGCCACCACGCCAAAGGGGGGGGAAGGCCTCCCGCAAAAGGAGGCATACACGCCCTTCCCCTCCCTCCGCCTCTACCCTCACCGTCGAGAGCCCCGATGTCACGGAGGATGAGGACCTGAGGGAAGCGAGTGAGCAGCTGCGTCGCTCGGCACGGCGCCACACGGAGGAGGTCGACCGCTCCACCGCCAACCTGGAGAAGTGCATGTTGGAGCGCACGCGGGCGCTGCGCTCTGAGAAGCGGCGGGTGGTGGCCTACGGCCAGTATGTGGCCACCGAGCAGCAATGCCTGCGTGGCTACCAGCAGGCACTCTCCAGGTGGCACAACAATGTCGCCGCGGCGCTGGAGTATGCCGTGCAGAACGGCGGGTTCGACCCCTCCACGGTGGCCTGCCCTCTGGACTGCCAGCCGCCGGAAGACATCCTGCCTTTTCCCCAAACACGGGGGGGGCACTCTGAGACTGACAGGCCCAGTGGCAGTGGCCATTGAGACAGAGACTCTTAGCTTGTGTTTTTTAAGTTTCCTTTTCATGTTTGCTTTTGTTTGAAATGTTGTTTTGTTGTTGTTCTGTTTTTATAGTGTTAAGTATATAGTGTTAAGTTAAGGTTGGTTATTTAAGTGTTAATTAAATTGTTAAATGTTATTTAAAGCTGTTCTTTTTCTTTCTGGAAAGGGGAGAGGGTTTGTCATTCAGCTTCTGCCCCACGAGGAATTGGGTAGTCATAAGCCGGGTGGCAGACTTACAGTTTGTTTGTTTGGTTTCCTAGGCCCAGCCTGCATCATGAGGTCAGTCAGATAAGGCGGCCTAGGCCGTCTAGTAAGAGAGAGAGAGAGAGAGAGAGGCAGAGAGAGAGAGAGAGAGAGAGGCAAAGAGAGAGAGGCAGGGTGGGTGCAAGCATTGGGATGGAGGGACAGCACCTCAGCAGCACAGTACTATTGCAGCCGAGCCCTGGATGGAGGAGGAGGAGCCCTGTCCCACGACTGCCCCTGGCATGGGATGGATGGCGTGTGCCACTGCACCATCACTCTTTGTCCAGGGGCAGCTCCGGGAATCCCAGCAGCGGAAGGTTCACCTTGAGAAAGAGCAACTGCTCCACCAACTTGGCCCCCAGTCTCAGGCGGTGCGGGGAACATATGTCCCCCGCGATGGAGAACACCCTCTCGCTGGGGACACTGGTTGGTGGGCAGGACAGGAATCCCTTGGCCACTTTGGACAGGGCCGGCCACACTTGGGCCTTGCTGGCCCAGTAGGCCAAGGGATCGCTGCCGGGTTCTATGCAAGGCTCCTCCTCCAGATAGGTCTCCACTGCTGCTGAGGCGCCATCATACTCCCTCCGGTAGCTCTGGGTGGGCACCACCTGCCCCACTGCCCTCAGCCACGCTGCTTGCCCTTTTGTGCTGCTGGTCCCCATGCTCCCCTGAGTGGACAGAACAGAGGAGGAGCTGCTGGCAGTAAGGGTCCTGCTGCTGCTGGAGGCAGGGATAGACCCAGATGGCTGAGGGTCGCTGCTCCTACTCCCACCATCCCCAGGGGCATCCCGCTGCATGGCCCGCTCTGCCTGCCTGACCTTATCGACCAGCATCCCCTTCTGGAGGCCATAGTGCGCACTTTCCCGTGCCATGCTGCCCTTGATCCTGGGGTCCAGCATGGTTGCCAGGACATATTCGTCCCGGCGCAGGAGGTCACCAAAGCGAGCGCTCAGGCCCGCCTTCAACTTGTCGGCTAGCTCCATCGCCTCGTCGCACATTCTCCTGCCCTGAGGGCCACGATCCCGCCCCACCGCCCCAAGAATCTCATCCAGGCTGCTGTGGAGACTATGCACCAGCGGGGTCACCTGGCTGAGGGTGGCAGTGGAGCTGCTCAGTGTCTCCGTGACGGCCAGGAATGGTCTCAGGACAGAGACGGTTTGGGATATAATATCCCATTCCTCCCTGTTGTACCCTGGAGGTGACTCGATGTCTGTCTCCAGTTCCACCTGATGCAGGGCGGCTTTCTGTTCAAGAAGCCGCTCCAGCATCAGGAAGGTGGAGTTCCACCGGGTGGAGACATCCTGGATCAGGGTGTGCACCGGGGACCCTTGCTCAGCCTGCTTCTCCCGGAGGAGTTCGCTGCCCTTCACGCTGCGGTTGAAGAAGCCCGCCAGCTTCCTCCCCCGCTCGACCAGGGAGCTAAGGGTGCCTGGCCCAATGCCTTTATCACCCAAGCCCAGAGCGTCCTTCACCACCAGGTGGAGGGTGTGTGCGGCGCAAGGGATACTCGTGAACCCCCCGTCACGGACTGCCTTAAGCATATTGGCCGCGTTGTCCGTGACCACACACCCCTTGGTGAAGGCCACGCCTGGCGTGAGCCACTCCCTCACCATGGTGGTCAGGGCTGCCTCTACCTTCCTTGCGGTGTGGGAGCTGTCCATAACTTGGGACTGAAGCAGGGCCCACCTATACCCTGCTTCAGGTCCCCTCCTGCCACTGCCAAGCACTGCCTTTGCGTCCTGCCACCAGTGTGCAGTCACTGCCAGGTAGGCATGCTGGGCGTTCCTGGAGGACCACAGGTCCGTGGTGAAGTGGACCGTTGCCCCCCCAGCCCCTGCAAGCTGCTCCCTCACCCGCTCCTTCAAAGCCCTATATAACTGTGGGACCACAGTCCGACTCAGGGCGGAGCGGGAAGGAAGCTTAAAGTTGGGAGCCAGGAACGCAAGCAGACGCTGGAAGCCCTTGTCCTCCACAATGGAGAAGGGCTGGCCATCCAGGGCAATCATCTCGGCAACCAGGCGCTTGCCTTTTTCCTGGAAGCCTGTGCCACGGCGCCCTGCCGATGGCCTCGACACATCGCCCCACCCCATCTCCTCCATGGTGGACTGGCGGTGCTGCTGGGGAGGCTCCTGCAGTTTTTCTGCCCCCATAATGCTCCTGCTGCTGGTAGAGGCAGCAGCAGTAGCTGCAGAACGCTGGCCCGCTGAATGGGCCGGGCGACTGGCCGCTGGAGTCGGGAACCCGCTGGCATCCACTTCGCCTGCCTTCCCGCTCAGCAACACAGCACTGTGGCATGCCTTCAGGTGCCTGGCCATTGCAGTTGTGCCAAGGTTGGCAAGCGCCCGCCCACGCTTCACCACCTTTTGGCACAGCGTGCACTGCACCTCTCTGGGATCATCTGCCCTCACCTGCTTAAAATGCTCCCAGACAGTGGATTTTTTTCCCCCTCCTGCTGCCTTCTTGCCCGCCCCGGCAGACGTGCTGCTGCCAGTGCTGCTGGGAGAGGGAGAACTTTGTGGCACTGGTGGTGATGCAGCTCTGGGAGGAGGAGGGTCAGACATTGCCTCATGGACATAGATATCCTCTGCGGCACTAGTGTCACTGACTGCTGCCTCTTCCTCACTGTCCCCAGCGATCATGGCGATGTCCCCAGAAGGGGAGTACTGGGACCCGGAGGGTAGACTGCCCGTGCCCGCCATGCTGCTGGCACTCTCCCTGTGCCCCCCTCTGTGGCTGCTAGTGCTGCTGCAGCTGCCGCTGCTGCCACTCCTCCTCTCCCAGTCCCTAGTACTGGCATTGCCCGGGGATCGGGCCCTGCCTCTAGCAGCCGGGGTGGGATCCACCAGCTCTGGGCTACTGGGGATTTCCTCGACTGTGGGGGACATTGGTGGCCCTGGAGGAACATCGGTAGAAGAAGCAGCCCCAGCTCCTGCTCCATCACCACGCACAGCAGACACAGATGCAGCAGCCTGAGCCTCAAGTCCTGCAGGCCTTCCAGTGCCCTGAGTGTCAGTGGAGGGCACTGCCAGGAGACGTTGCAGAGCACCCTGGGCCCCTAAAGCAGGCCTCCTGATTTTGGGAGGGGGTGAGGCGCTCTGCCTCTGGCTACTGCTGCTGCCTGCTGCCGCTCCTCGTGCACGGCCTCTGGGACGTGCCCCATTGCCTCCCCTACGGGCAGCAGATCGGCCTCTCCTTCCCTTCTCCATTTCTCCCGAAAAAAACAATGTTTTTTAATATATAATTTTTTAAAAAAATTTTATTGAATTTTTTTATCAAATATTTATATCTCTATATCTACACTAATAACTAACTAACTACCTAACTAATAAATGTATTCTAAATGCTATGAATAACTCCAACAAACCCTAAAGCTGAATCACAGAAAACAGTAAACTCTATCTCTATCAGTAAACCTTAAACTAAACTACTCCTACTATGTCAAAACAAAAATGTATCGACCTAATCCTATCTATCTACCTATGAATATATGGGATGGGGGTTGGGGGGCAATCACAAACAAGACAAGGAGGGGTACAAAACTGAAATGAAACCTAAATCAATCTATAAATTAATAATATACTACTACTCTAATGAATCAAAAAAACAGGGGAAGGGAATGGGGAGGGAATATTCAATGGAGGGGGGAGGGAAGGAGGAAGATTGAAGATTGAACACAGGGAGGGATAAAAACAAAAAATAACAACTAAATCTATCAAAGCTAATGTAAATAAATGAGAATATGGGGGTAGATGGGTTGGATGGGTGAAATAGGAGGAGGATGGCAATGGATTGGGGAGCTGGAAAATGCTGGGTGAGGGAGCCTTCTGAAACGCCTGCTGCTCAGGAACAGTGACTAGCTCAGAAGGTATTGGGAAGGGGGGAGGCAGACAGTTTTGTTTCTTGCTGCGCCCGCCTCAAATCAGCCCCATTGGCTCCGTGCAGCCTAGCCCGTGGCCAATCATAGACTGCCAAGCCAGTGGTCTGAGGCGAAAAGAGATGGTGATTCATCAGGCTGGCTGCTACTCCAAGCCACTCTCCACCCTCCACCCCTGGTGCCTGGAAGTCTGCTCCTAGCTGAGTCAAATGACTTCCCCCTCCCTGCTACATTTGGCCTTCCAGTGACCTGACAGAAGACCATGTTTTAGCCACCCGAACACAACCGAACGTGATTCGAATTGAACGAACTGTTCGGCCATTTCGTCGTTCGGTGTTCGGTTCCGTTTGGTGTGTTCGCCATTTTCTTCGTTCGGTGTTCGGTTCTGTTCGGTGTGTTCGCCATTTCGGTGTTCGGTTTTCGGTCCGTTCGGTGTGTTCGTGTTCGTGTTCGGTTGTCCGAACAGGCCAAGTTCGGGTCGAACAACGAACTACCGAACCGCGTTCGCCCATCCCTACTGGAAAGCAACTTTCTTATGGGACAGGAGCTCATAATAGCCTTTCCTTATAACTTGAAGTTGGATTTTCAACGTCTGGGAGGTGTTTTTTTTTACTAAGCATGCCTGGCGGGATAATCTAGCTCTAGTCAATCTACACTCCCTATCGAACCAGCTGGGGGCAGCACCATAAGCAGAAAATGGTTTCTTGGTGGGTCTGTGTAACGCTACAAAAAAATTCCAAGCATAAAGTATTGCGTCATATCGGTCTAAGGCCGCTTTTTCAGACAATATCGGCCACGATAAAATATTTATAATTTGAGGGGACTCTGACCATTTAATAAACTCCATCATTAATTGATCAGACCATTTGACAGGTCTTTCCAGGGGGGCAGTTCGAATAGAATCACAAACCAAATTCAGTTGATCAAAATATTGAGGTATAGGATCGATAATCTCAATATTGATCGGAAAGTGGAAGGTATGCCCCCTAGGGATGACTGTCATAAAAGTCACTGTCTGAAAAAGATGAGATGAGAGAAGAAAATAGTCAATTACACTGGAGCCATTCTGGGAGTGGTAGTTAAAGTGGCCCTCAGTGTCCCCATCCACCTGTTTATTAACAATCACATGGTCAAAATAGTAAATGAGTTTGTGAAAAAAATTCATTCCATAGGATATAACAGGATCTTGAGATCTATGAATGGGCAATGGCATAGCTGGTGGGGTATAATCCAAAATAGGAGAAGAAATAGCCTCCTCAGAATTTCCCGTTCTAACGTTAAAGTCCCCACCTACTAAGAGGTAGGATTTGGGATATTTGCGTACTGCTTCAAGAATTATTTGGTTCAAGACTGACCATATAGCCGGGTCAAAATATTTAGAGTTCTTTGGCGAAATATAAACAACACCCACCAAAATATCAAAACCAGAGGGAAATGAACATAAGAATAATCTGAAATTAGACTTATAAGAAGCAATTTGTATAACTTTAATATGCAGTGTAGAGACAGTTAAAAACATCACCCTTCCACTAGGTCTGCCCTGCCCAAGTGGGGCAGACGCCTCTACAGAATAGGTATTATATCCCGGTACAACATCCAGATCCAGTTTCTCCAATAGCCGGGTTTCCTGGAGAAGAAGGCTATCATATCTCCTAAGGAACTCCATAAATCCAGCATCTCGCATACGGGCATTCCATCCTGCTATATTCCATGAGAGAAAAGTATAAGGAGGGGGAGTCCCCCCATATAGTCAATGAGCCTCATCGATAGTAGGCACAGGGGGCACTAGCTCTGGTGTCCCCAATGACTGGCAAGACTCAAGAAGGGGAGAACTCTCTACACCCACCCCAGGGATAGTTACATGGATACCATCTGGTGGTCCCACTTTCACAACAGTAGGGGGCAGGGTCAACTTCTCCAGGGCAGTAGAGCTTGCGCCCTGACTGCCGACCATATCCTCATCACCACCAGCCACAAGACCCATTCTGGACGAAACCGTTAATACCACTTCAGGGTAAATTCCAGGGGCCGAGGAGGATTCCAGGACTAGAGGTTGAGAGGGTAAACAAGGCTCAGCAGCACCTAGGAGAACGGCCCCCTGCTCTCCCAAAGTTTGAGCTGAATGTACATGCTGGGAAGGTTTAAAGCATGGGCTACAAGACTGGTGGACCTTCTGGCTTTGCTTATTCCCTCTAAGTTTTTCCAGCTGGTCATAAAGAGATTCCAGCCTGGCCAGCATCTTATTTTGTTTCGGAGTTGCAGGGGAAGCCATACTCCTAGGAGGGATCAATGCTAAACTCCCTCTCTTAGATTCAAAACTTAAGCGGGTATCCACTTGCATGCTATGTTCCATTGGATGTGGTTCACGAAGCTCTATATGGTCTTCCTTGGTTAAGTGAGAGCAGACTGGATGGAAGGGAGACTTAGTCTTATTATTGGGGACAAAATCCCCTTGAGCACCTCTGCCTAAATTGCAAGCTGAAGAAACATGGGGCTCTGCCTGTCTAGAACTACTCAAGCACCGAGGACTGCTACATCCGGGCTTTATCAATGTAAGAGGCTGCATAGGGGGCTGCCTGGGTATAAGTGTATAAATCCGCAAGGGAAAAAAACCCTGATCTGCCAACAGGGCTTTGCCCTTAATAATTTACACAGTCCATAGGGAAGATGTAAACACAACAATAATTGCCTGCCTATCTTTGGAGATAGACAAAAGATCAACTGAGCAAATATTTCGTCGGGTTATAATAGTCCTCAATAACAACCTAAGGTGTTCTGCCACATCTAGAGAAGTATTCCATCTAGGAGGATATCGGCCAAGGAGAGGAAGAATAGTAAGCATGAGAGAGTCAGGCAACATCTCTAGGGCATCCGCTTGCTCTGAGAAATTCAATCTGGAAAGGGGTTCCGGGATTTCACCAGAATTAACTATGCACTCTTTAAGCTGAGGAGCATGAAGCTGGTGAAAGGAAGGGAAAACAGACCTTGATGTTATGGGGATTCTACAGATCCATTCAGTGAGCTCCGTAAATTGGGTGCCAAAACTAACTACTGTAGCTTGCAGCTGATTAATGCGAGTAAACATATAACATAAAGTGTCAGCTGTCAATAGAACATGATCTATTAAAAAGGTAGTCAGACTTTTACCAGCTGAGCTATTAACATCAAAATTACCCTCTAAGCGAGTTTTTAAACATAATGGAGAGTTTTTATATGGGGAAACCAAAGAGGGATCTTCTTCATCATTCCCAAGTGATATACAGGTCCGCAGGCCATAGTCACTAACAGGAGTGAGAGGCAGAGTCGGTGGACTCACCGCAGAAGCACGCCCAGCGGGATAATGGGAAAAGAAACTTTCGATTCTTTTTTGTTTGCTTACTTTAGATGCGAGCGTTGGACTGCCCGAAGCCTCTAGTCTGTTTCTCTTAGCAGCAAACATGTCCAGAAGCACGAAGCAGAAGACAAAAAGAATACCTGCACCCAGCAGCTAGAGCAACCCAAACAGAATTTTTGCTGGAGAGATTTAAGTCCAGAAACCAGGGCTTGATGCCTTTGTTCCAGGTCTCACAGGTCCCGGATTTTCTTTTTAAGCTTTTCTTTATACAATTTATGCAAGTGAAAAGGGACTCCATAGTAGACCCCTGCGTTTCTGCACTGTCCAAGACAGTCTTGTAGACTTAAATTGTAGGTCCACAGCTCTTGCGAGGGCACCTAGAATCAGTAAATTGCCCTTCCAGGTCTGCTGGAAGTGTTTTGTTACCCAAATGTTTGGTAATGTAATCTAAAACATATGCAGCCAGGAGACCCTTCATACAGCAACTCTGCCCCACTCCCCGACTTCTTAGTCTGGTCCATGTTGGGAGTCTTCTGGATGGCAAAAGTCAACCGTTTAAGATAGGAATGCAGCGGAGCATCCTCTACACTGTCCGTGTGTCCAGAGATTTCAAAAGAGCTGTAGTAAAAAGTAGTAAAAGGGTTAAAAAAACCAAATTCAAACCCCAAATGGAAAAAAGTGCTCTCTCTTCCCCTTTTGAGTACCACGAAACACAAGAGGAAAATCGAGCAGATGCTTCCCAAACCACAAAGAGTCCTGCTAAAAACATGAACCGAAACAGAGAGATAGGAAATTGAGAAAGGGGACGAATACAAAGTCCTCTTTCCTAGAAACCCAAAAATTTCTGGTGGAGATTTTATTTTATTATTTTTTTAATTTCAATTCATTTGTAATCCGCCCTTCTCACCAAAGGTGCCTTGGGGCAGCTAACAGGGTAAAACACTAAAAGAACAATATAAATATAAACATACATATTGAAACCACAACATCCATAAGGTCTGAAACTAACCCACCCAACCCTCCCACCCCACCTCCACCAAACGCCTGATGGAATAGCCAAGTTTAACATTGCCACTGGAAAGCAAGGAGATATGGACTAAGGTGGATCTCCACCGGGAGTGCATGCCACATTGATGGTACTGCCACTGAGAACGCCTGCCTGTCCGTATGGGCCCAATGATACCATGGGGCCTCCAGGAGGGCATTCCTGGATGACCACAGGGATTGCCTAGGGAATGAGGTGGTCTCTCAGGTAAGTGGGGCCCAGGTCATGTAGGGCTTCAAAGGTCAAAACCAGCACCTTGAATCAGGCCCGGAAGACAATAGGCAGCCAATGCAATGCCTGGAACACTGGACTAATTTATTTATTTATTTTAAAAACTTATTACCCTGCCCATCCTGCCACAGGCAGCTCGGGGTAGCTTACAACAATAAAAGGCCACCGAGAACGCCTTCTCCTGCTTAGACAAGAAACTCAGGGGACCTGAAGTAGGACATCCCCGGACAATCACAGGGGCTGATCCAGGACGTGAGGAATGAGGCGGTCTCACAGATAGGCAGGGCCCATACCATTTAGGGCTTTATAGGTTAAAACCAACACCTTGAATTGGGCCCAGAAAACCACCAGCAGCCAGTGCAGAGAGCAGAGCACTGGTGTAATATGCTCCAGGCGGCCCAGTCCCTCTAGGAGACAGGCCACCACATTCTAATCTGCACCAGCTGCAATTTCTGAGCCGTCACCATGGATAGCCCCACGTAGAGTGCATTACAGTGGTCTAGTTGAGAGGTGATGAAAGCATGGATGACTGTGGCCAGGTCAGAGTCCGAAACAAATGGCCGAAGCCATCGCACAAGATGAAACTGGCGGAAAGCACTCCTCACCACAGCCTCCAGTTTAACACCCAGTTTAACACCCCCCCCAGGGATCACCCCTACTAACGTTCAGTGCGCTTACCTTTGGGAGCTCCAGCGGCGGCGGGCGGTCCGGCGGCCTTAGCGCCGACTGTGGCTGCCGGCGTCAGGACGCTCTAGGCCTTCCGGGGAACTTCTGGGTTTCCCCGGAAGGCCTAGAGTGTCCTGACACTGGCAGCCACAGCCGGCGCTGAGGCCGCCGGAGCTCCCAAAAGTAAGCGCACTGAACGTTAGTAGGGTTGATCCCTGGGGGGG